>NW_010585433.1:144941-214538 GCF_000705375.1 Tinamus guttatus | reverse complement strand
GGAGAACAGTGTTTGTTTTAAATACAATACAAGAAAATTCAAGAAGAAAGGCAATAAGGTAAAGAAGAGACTGTATAAAGGATGATTTCAATCAGAGCTGTGTGAAAACTATCCCTTTGACCTCTGCTTGCTGTAGAGTATAATTTTAAGAATTACCTTGCAGCTTGTCTGTTGTGTAAGAAATGGCAACTATTCAGGAAAAAAGGCAACAATCCTTTTGGTAATTCAAATAGAAGTTTGCCTGAAATTCAGTATATGTTCACAATGAATCTTTTAAAGAAGCAATACTCTCAATATAGACAAATCATCCATATCATTATACTATTCATGTAGGCAAATTTTTAAAGGGAAGAACACAATTCAAAGTATACCAATACCGCATATACCTTGCACTTAGAAATATTTCTACCCGCTTTTAAAGAAGAAGCAAAAAAAAGCCAAATCTTCCTCTTTTCCCTCACTGTAAGTCTATACTCTGGTAGATTTATGCCTTGAATATCTTATTTCATATTTGTGAGGTCTTATGAATTTTGTTGCCTATTTTTGAGGATGTGATGATTTAGGACTTGTCACCTGTGTGGCAATTCTGCATGTATGTGACTTTCTTGCCTAAAATCATCATCATTACTTTGAGAGCAGTGGACACCTTTGGCTTAAAATATAAATCCTTGTTTGAGCACGAAGATGTCTATTTTATCAGCTTCTTGTGCAAAATCAAAAGTCACCAGGGTTAAAACATTCTATTAGAGAAAATTTGCTGTGGTCACATATCAATTTTTACCTACTTAAAATCAAGTTTTCTGTTGATTATCACTCCTCTTGGGTTGTATTATGTCAACTATGAGAGCTTCCTTGCACAAGTCTTTAATCCTGTCTGTCTTTAATAATAGCAGAAAATGCTAGTACACTCAGGAGCAGATTCTGTTTCTATTGCTGGCACTGAGTTTCTAGCTCAGTCCTTTTCACTGTAAAGTACTTGAATTTTGTAAATCTGCTAATATGTATATTGAGTAGCATCTGAAGTGTTTCTATGTGTTTATTTTGATTGTCTTTCCTTTTCCTTTTTTCCTTTAAGGTCTGTGTAGTCAAGTTTCCATTATATTGCATAATTGGGGCTAGAAAACAATAGATAATAAGAAAGCCTGAATGAAAGACATCCTAGGAGGCTCTAGGGAGAGCACTTCACAGTCGCCTACACAACCCTGCCTTGAATACAGAATTCTTAAATCCAGCTCAGACCCTCCTGCATCTACTTCGGCTCCTGGAGGGCCACTAGAGTTCCTGCTTCTCATTTTTTTCCAGTAGTCCAGCTCGTAAGAGTGCTCATGAATGCAGATGCCACTGCAGATGGATCAGGCATTATATTCTCTGAGTGACTCCAGTAATTTTTGGTATAATTATGTGTTTCTACACTATGGTTACGAATGCTATGATTTCCAGGAAGGTGGCATAGGTTGGCTTTACACAGAGCTACTGTGTCTGTACTGGCACTTTTGACTTAAGGTGACCTGTGTGGAAGAGCAACATTCAGGTGACCTGCTTTAGCTTGAGAACTTTGTTTGGAGCTGACTGTGGAAGAGCAACATTCAGGTGACCTGTTTGGAGCTGAGCTGGCTCTCTGTGTAGACAGTATGTGTCTGTGGCTAACATAGAGTTGGGTCAATTGTCCACTGATTCCCAAGTTGACAGAGCTGGTGAGAGGTGCCTAGACAGAAAGCTGTAAATTATCTTTTAACATGCCATGCTGAAATGTGTTGAGCTGTAATTCATGTTTTTTTCATAATGAAGGCTTTGGAGTCTGACTCATTAGGTGCTTTGAAAACTTTCACCTTGGACAGGTTAAACATGCTGAGAAAGATGAATCTGGGTAGTGTCACAGCTCCTAAATACATCTCCTTTATTGTTGAGTCAAAGTGTGGGAGTGTAGCAAGAATTTGAGGTTTTGGCCTGTGGAAGAGCAGGAGAGAAGGGTTGGTTTTCAGAGACTGAAGTTCAATTTTGAACTTTTGGGTTTGTTTGGAATCCCTTCATTTTCCGTCTCTGACAGAGATCACTGGAGAATCAAAGAAGAGAAGGACAGTTATTTTTAGATGAGTAACAGTCTGAACAAATCCAGAAGTTTCTTGGTTATAATGATTTTTGGCATCGGCCTAAGAGTTTTTTATACCCACTCAGATGCCTGTGCTGAGTCTAAAACTTTTGTTTTCCTTTGTGTCATGGGCATGTACCACATCTTTGTGAAGTGTGTTTTGAAATGCACCTTCCCACGCTTTCTGGGAAATGATTTTGTTGAGCTGCTGCTGCAGTCCACTGGTAGCCTGGACTAGTTTCTTGTTGAATTTTGCGTTTAGATTTGTAACTAAGGCAAAATTTGAAGTTTTAAAAAAGTAATTAAAGGTTAAAAAGTATTATTAAACACAAATGGAACTTATCCTTGTGTAATTCCATCATTTTATGTCTATCAGGTACAACAGATCTGTATCTTTCACTCTGGACAGCCGTGACAAAAAGGTGCATCAACTAGATATTCCCACTGGACCCTATCGTTGACCATACACATTACATTCATGCTGGTTTAACAGCTTCAGGCAGAGGTGGTGTTAGGTGAAATAATTATTGTGCTGCCAAAACTAAGTTAAAAAGATGGATTTAGATGTTAGATGTTCTGGAGAGTTAATGGGATTTACCAAAGCAAAATTTCAAGAATGAAAAAGAGGCTACAATCTGATGCGAGTCATGTTGTCATGTTGCTTATATTTAGGAATGTTGTATAATGATAAGTAATGATTAGCAATGATTAGTAATGATACACCTTCAAGATATTTGGACTTCATACAAAGAATGTTAGAGGTAGAGCTAGAAAGATAATTATTTTTTTCTTGTGTTTTTAGTTTCTCTATTGCTCACAAAGGAATGAAATTGAGAGAGAAAAAAAGTCAACTCAAAAAAGAATTCTCCTTGCAGATAGCCTGTAAATCTGTTTGTGTTCTTTCCTAGATGGAATGAATGCATTATTCTCTCTTTCCAAGGAATTCTTCTGATCCTAGCTTTTGAGTTGAAGTTTATACAATGCAACTTCTATGTAAGCAGTATTTCCTATTGATCTTCTAATGATCCTATTAGTTTCTTTCATTCCCTTAATAGAAATTTTAGCAGTAATAAAAGATAGAATCAGGCAGTAATTACAACTGTGATTAGTTTCTTTACCAAAGCAAAAACCCGATAAAATGTAAATTAAAATAATGGAACTGTGTCTAGCTATCTTGAATTATATTAGAACATTCACTTTCTCTCCCTTCTAAGGATTAATATAGGCTTTAAAAAGCAAATGCTTTTATTATGCAAATTCAAATCACAGTGCAACAAGCATTTTACTTTGCAAATTGCTCTTCCCCCTCAAACATTACAAAAAACTGAAATGACTCTATGACAGGATGGAGATGTTTGTGCTCTCAGGTCTTGATCCCACAAACATTTATGTCAATAAACCCTGCTAATTAAAGTAGTCACATGGGTTTCTGTGGCGCTAGTCATGTGTAAAACTGAATATGATGTAAGGATATGGATTTGCCCAGTCAAAGCTGGGTTTTCTAATTAATCATGGGATGTACTTCCTGGTCCGTATCCAAAGTATTCTCAAAATCTCTCATGTCTGCAGAGGGCTAATCATGATATGGTGGGTAACACCTAGCACCACTTCATCTCAGTTCCTAGGAAGTTCACAGCATCTTGCGAGATCATGATGATTATTCATGATCATGATGACCACTCATGATCATGATGTCATGCACAGGAGAATTTTTAATACTGGACTTCGCAGGCCATCATTGATGGAACTATCCAGAGGAAATGGAGAGCTAGCTGAGCGCTTTTCAGCGCTAGCTGTTCCATAAATCTCTCAGCAACTGCTCTTAGTCACCATTTCCTCACTCTTTTATTACATTAACCGTCCATTGGAAGCAGCAAGGCTTGACAGTGCTAGATACTGATCAAATTCAAATACAACCTCTCAAGTTAATCCCTTCTTGGTGAAGAACAGTACCCTGGGGTCTGCAGTTGAGAGGATCAGGTGCCAGCTGGGAGCAGTGCAGAGCCAGGTGTGGGTGATGTCCCCCAGTTATGGCACAGGGCATGGTCTTTCTTCTGCTCTGAGAATCCATGAGACACAGATGTAATTACCTGTCTGCTTCTGGCACCTGGGAGACCCCAGCACAGGAGAAGTCCCAGGGCACTGTGCTAGAAAATGAGTCAAGCTGGCAGGAAGTGAGACAGGAGCTAATTTACATGAATCTCAGTTTACAGAATGTCCCTGAGGCTGCCAACATGGCTCTACCACCTCACTCACAAGGTAAAGAAAAGGAGTTAGACTTGGTAAAATACAAGATAAGGGGCAGGGGGTGGGGGAAGAGAGATGTTTGGTGAAACTTCTCCTCTTTTTTCTCCCCCCAGATAGTTATGAAATCTCATGTATACCTGAGCCTCATTTACTGGAAAAGCCAAGCTTCTACTGCATGCCTGGGCTGTTGTCTCTGTGCTGCAACCTGAGTATCCCGGTCTATGCTTATAGAGAACAGAATAGCCACATAGTCAGGTGAGGGTATACAATCTCCTTAACTCCTTGTTTCTTTAGTCAGTGGAAATGTCAGCATTATCATAACTTAATAGCACCGTTTGGCAGTCAAGTTGTTGGATTTGTGCCTGCCTTCATCAGTTGCATAATCTCCTCAGTGAAGCATTTTACACCATAGTTGCTCTAACATCTCTTCTTAGAATCAATTATTTTTGCAATATCTGCCCACAGTATCTTTTCTGTGCTCATGTAAATGTCTCCCTCAACTGCTTTAAGCAAAAGGCTCACATTTTGCCCTTGGCTAGGCTGCGTGATGCTGCTGCTCTGACCTTTTTTTCCTGTTTCGTTTAAGTGAATGTAATGCTACAGAATACCCTGGAAGGCAGTGCTGAAGTACTGCACTTGATCTAACAGTACATGCAGGTGTATATAAAAATACCATGTTATTCATAAGTGAAGGGATCTGGAATCTGTTCCTTTCCTTTCCCATACACGTGAATTCTTGTACAATGGATAGATGTGCAATTTGGCTAGGGCCTTTTCTTGTTTTGTTCTTTTTTTGTTTTGTTTTAAGGACTAGGTGAAGAAAAACAGGTGTCCTGTGGTCTGGCTGTACTTTCATTAAAGCCTTTTAACTTCTGCTAGATTTGCTACTGTTTGGATGGGAGGTAACAGGGGAACCAGGGGTTGATTTGAACTAATTAGTTTCCTTGCACTCCTAGGCCCTCAGCCAGATTCCTGTAAGTTTGAGCATAAAGTTTTATGGCATATGTTTTGCTCTTTATGGGAAGAAAAGCTGTGGGGAGCTGCACTTCAAAGAGTCAGGCTCCCCTCTATGCCCTTTGAACCGCCCTGGTAAACCTTCAGACAGGTTATACAGTGTGACCACTGCTTAAGAGCTCTCCTCGAATCACTGTCTGTCACTCTGGCTCTTCAAGGAAGTGGTGGCTCTTTGAAAGAGGGAAAATAAGACCTTATTAGAAACTGTGAATTCCTCAAGGTTTGTGTGAGCAAGATGCAGTTCCTTGCCCCAAGCAGTGTTCTGCTGATTACTCACAAGTGCTCTCCATGTCTGTGCACCTCAGCAGGAGTTGTGACGAAGACAGATTCCACCTTCTCTCAGCCAAAATGCTGATGGAAGCTGGAAGGAATGTGGATGCAGGCAGGGTGTACCAGCAGGGAAGGACTCCTGGGTTTGCCTTGAGATGTTCCCATAGCTCAAAGTGCTTAGGATGGCATTGTATTAATATATTGGTATGTGCATGTTCTGATAAATATATACATTGGATAACACACAATTGTGCGCGCACACACACCTTGCTTTGTGTACCTGTAAAAATTTGCATGCATGCATAACATAACAAGCCTAATGCCTGTGTTTGACTAGCAGTCATCCACTGATGGGAAAAACTGTCCTCTGATTTTCCCCACAAGTGTGTTGTGGAGAGAAAATGTAAAAAGCAAACCTTTGTGTAATGCCCAACCTGAATATGTTAGGGCCCTGCGTTAAGAAATGTGATGATACTGTTTGTTCCCCATGGAAAATACCAAGCTAAGAGACTGTATGACAAGGCCAAGCCCCTGTGTACAGATGCTATTAGTTATCAAGAGGGCTCTGCAGGCACGGGGCTCTCGCTGGAGAAGCATTAGCTGTGCTTTGGAGTGCATTTATTCTGCAACTGGGTGGCTTCACAGCCCCTGTGCTCATTCATTCCCAGCCCCTTCCACCTCACCTTTGACAGGCTTACACTGTAAAAACCAGATCTGAGACAATATTTTTCAGAAGCTCGTACATGAACTACGAATGGACATCCTACTAACACTAGTGGGATTTATAAGCTTGATTCATTTATGTGCTTCTAAAGTTACCTCCTTAGCTGTTTAGGTAGTTGAAAATTAATTAAAGGAGAACTGTTAATTTTGGCAGCTTTAAAAATCCTACTGCAATCTTATGTGCATAGTAAACTGAAAGTAATTAAGGGTAGTTGGTTTCAAAATCCCATTCCTGTCTGTGTGAAGAAGGGCATGTCATTGCTAGCACAGTAATGAATTAAACACCACCTATTAAAATGTGGTCTTTAACCCAACCACTTCAGACAATCTGCTTTCTGAAATGTGAGCCAGGAGATGTTCAGGTGAAATGTTCTTCTCTGTTGGTGATATTTTTTAACATAAGTTCACTGGACTATTTTTGTTTTCTTTTCATATGACCTATCAGGTAAAAGTGTAGATGTGCTGCTTTGACTTCATTTCCTGTTCAGGAGTTGCCTCTTTGATGTGGATGTTTTGCCCAGGGATTAGATGTGCGAGCTTGTAAAATACATGAAAAATGACCAAAGGGAGGCATACAAGGCAAAAGAAATAAAATTAAAGAAGTCATAAAATATATTTTAATATGCCTTTTCCAGAACCTCATCTGCGGAATGTAACCCTCTTGATATTCATAAATTATTTCAGTGTAGCGTCATTACGCGTGTAACAGAGATGTACTTCTTCCAATCTAAGCTGTTTCTTAACTTAAAGTTGCCAAGTTTATGCCAATCAGAAATGCTGATTTCGAGATACTGAGTCACAAAAGTAATTTTCCTGGTGATTGTTTATATCTATCAGAATAAGTTTGTACTATTTCAGCAGCAATCTATTTTTGTTTTCACTTGTTTTTCAAGGGAAGTTTTCAGTCACCAAAACACACTGCATCAGTCTGGTTTGGGAGTATACCTAATACATGGATCCTCTTGGCTTCAGGGAGAGAGGAATGGAGTAGTGAAGCAGCTAAAATATCGGGAGAATTTCTGTAGTCCTCCCTGGTACAGACTTTCACAGTTGAATATAATGAATGCAAGACTGCGGCCAAAAGGTCTGACCAGCGTGATCGACTTCTTAACACCAAGTATCTCTCTGTTTTATGGCTTTCCAGGAACTGGAGTGTAGATGCTGGCAAACTCAGGCACTGAACAGAGGAAGGACCTTTAATTTGAGACCTAAGTATGACACAATTAGGAATCTTTATGAGGAGATAAAGGAAAGGAGAAGTCATTAAGCTTCTTTGAACTGTTTGTCCCACAAATGGCAACTTGTTTTTTCACTCCTCCTTATACTTCTGTTCATGCAGGAATGTCAGTTATTCAATTCCCTTTGATCCCAAAGGATTTTTGATGGATTATTTCATATCACAGAATGACACTTAATAATGCATCATGATATAACGGGATGTGTGCCAAATTTATTAAAATATAAAATGACATCAAGTGATGTTTCAGAGGTTTTGATGTAATTTTTCTTGGCCTGGTGTGACAAAAATTTCCGTTAAGCAGGTAAATAACCAATTTCTTGAAAAAGCTGTGTCCCTATAAGCATTTTGCTTGTCCTGAAAGTGATGACTAGGATTCCAAACTCTCACAAAAATGTGAATTGTTTCCTTGCCTGCTGAATTTGGTCAATGTGATCTTACCAATCATGTTGCTTACACTGATAAATGTAGGGCAGCACTGGGAAATGTGATGATCTTGTAAAGCAGCAAATCTAGAAAGAACATCGAAAAATCCTGTGGTAATTTTTCCCCTCCAAGGTTTTCAGTGGATGTTCTCAGATGATTAGATTTACATTGTCGTATTCTAGGGTGGTCAGGGAGAATAAGTGTGGGGAAATTCAACACCAGAAAGAGGTGTTGAAATTATTCCCTTACCAGCACACTGTAATTTCACTGGACTGCCAATTACTACTATAGGCAAAAAGTTTAGTTTGTCAGCTTGTAATTGGTGATTGATCTTAGAGACTGCTTGATGTTTAACATGCATGATAGATTTTGCCACCCATATTGTTATAATGAACTGAGTGAGAGCCAATAAATGTCTATCTCAGTTGTGTCCCAGGCGCTTGCAAAAGGATCTGTTCCAAAGTGCAGCTCAGTATTGTGCCTTCACCAGTGAATATATTGACACGAGAAGGTACTGGAGTTAGCAATCAATGTTGTATGGATTAGTACATAATAGCTAGTCTTGTGTCTGTCAAACTTCTAAAAGTTGATAGGAACAGGATTTGTAGAAGCAGTGTTTCTCTTCTCCCCACCATATTGGGAGTAGGACCTGAAGGGACAAATGGCAATGTCAAGTGTGGAAAGCCTCAAGCTATGATCTGCAGGATTTGGAATTTGCAGAGAAGGCAGCTTTCTGTGTGGTATCATGGCTCCCTTTGGATGTTATTAAGAAATCCAAGCATGCATAAATCTATTAATAAGGAAGAAAATTGCTCTTTAAAAAAAAAAAAAAAATTTACCAGAAGTAGTCAGTCAGTACTACTACCTCTTGTAGAGAGCATCACACGATTACCATCACATTGTAAACAAAAGCACTGCTTGTCCTATGTAACGTGCTGCTCGATAATTGTTCAGAGCCAGAATCCCTAATCAGTGATGTGTAACATGAAATAAAAATTTCCACCTGGCTCTTGTAAGATCTTAAGACAGTTTTCTTCTCAAAGTCAAGCATCTTCATTCATGCTTGGATAGCTAAACAATCTTACTCTCAAGAGGATCTGAACATCTACTGCTCTCATTAAAATCAGTGGGAACTCAGCATTTCTGAAAATTGGGCAAACTTACTATTTATTTACTTAGCTTGGAATGTAAATACCTAACTTCGAAATTTGGAAATTGTAATGATTATTTTCTTTCAATACTGAAGTATTCTACAGAAAATTGTTCTCTCTGCTAAGATTCCTGCTTAGGTGAGAATTTTGGTGTTTGAACTCAAAGCCTTCACCTTCACCAGTGATTGACAGCTTAAGAAATCTATCTTGTCTTCAGTGAAACTTAAGCATAGGCTTAGTTTTAAGCCTGTGCTGAAGTGTTTTGTCCAACAGGGATGTAATATCAAATCCAGGTCTTAGACTGGCAGATAGAGTCCTAAAGCTTCATTTCTCTGGCCAGCTGACCTGTTTTCTGCAGCATCCTAGATGTTATTTCCTCTTTAGTGCACCTGATGTAGTGCTTTTATTTTCTTCTACACAGCCATACATTAGCATTCTGAAATTGTCTTGAAAACCACTTAAGTTAGAATTGCTTCAATATTGTGCATTCTTTGGGTAAAACCATCTCAAGGCATAGTACCTCAGAGGTGTCTGGCTGGCCAATAGGCAAGTGTCAAAAACTCTGGGTTTTCTTGGGTGCTTTAGAAATCTGTGTTGGTTGCAGTGGTCTTACAGATAGATAAATAGATTGTTGTAATAAAACAAGCTTCCATTAAGGGTGATCTGCCAACATTTTCTTTTCGGTCAGCTTGTTTACAATCATGGTATTTTTATACAAACAAATTTGAATTAATTCCATGCAGGCAATTCTGAACCAACAGATAATTTGAAAAATTTTCTTTGGCTACTCTTTGTATAGTGCGTTCTTTTTAGTGTGATTGGTCACAGTGCACCTCAGGGTCCATTTTCAGCTTTATAAAAGCAGGGTAAACACTTCTCAGCATGTATCACTAAGAGTTTATACTTGAGAGTGAATGTATGTGGAAGTAATAGGTTGAATGATCATTGTTTAAGAAATGCATTTTGAAATTCCAAATGTTGAAGTATACTAATGCTGTTTCTTTCAAAACAGGTTCTCTGGATAGACATATGAATTTCCAAATCTCAGTGAACTTAGGGAATTACTGTTTTTAAGAATTGATTTATGAGATCAGTTTGTACAAAATTTCTGATCTTGTGTACAAAGGGGAGGGCCTGGCTGATGAAATGTATGGTTCAGTACAGATAAAATTCTCTGGAGACTTGTTTCCATTTGTTATATCTTCTGAAGCTACAGGAAGGCTTTTTTTTTTTTTTTCCTGTTTCATATGAATTGTAGACTCTGACAAAGAATCATGATTGTATTTCAGGACATTTACCTCTTACCCATTTTCTTCATCCCCACTTGAATATCGCAACAGTTGGTTTAGCATGATAAAGGAAAATTCCCTCTGCATCTTGGGATGTTTTTATCTAAAGCATTGTCACTTGAACAGCCATGCAAAGGATTATTGACTGCTTGAACTATCTCTGGCCTTCATGTTATACTTTATTTGGAACCTATGATGTTGTAAAATAGACTATTACCAATCATATAGTGGATAGCCTTAAATGAGCCATACACAAGGAACTGTACCAAACCAGCACCACATTATGTACCTGGCAGCTGTAGAGCTGAAGGACCACAGAACTAGAGCAAATGATGCTGCAAGAATAGTTTTCTCAGTCATTGGTGGTGGTTACTGAGCTCCCCAGAATTTTATGTTTCTTTGGCATTGGTGTGGTTGCAATGTTTACTGGGGTTTGATGCACACAGGGTCTCAAAACAAGGAAGATAAATGTCCTGTTGCAAATTGGAGTGATTTAACAAGACATAATCTGTCAAGTAATACTGGGGCAAGAGTGATGAGAAATGCCTGAAGGCATCCATCAGAGCTGATCTCTATTAATGATCAAAGGCAAGGCTCTTACTCCCACTCCTGCTGCTTTGTGTAGAGAGGGCCCAGAGTAGAAAGCCTTGAAAAACAATGCCTGGTTACCAAAACAAAGATGTTTTATGGTTGAACAGAAGCTGGCAGCAGAGTTTGTGAACTACATTCAAAAGCGCCCTTTCTGGTTCTCATTTCTGATTCTCCTGAATTGGGTATCATGGTAATAGATCCCAGGATATTCCTTAGGAAGTATCTTCATAAAGGTCTTGGTAAATGAGCATTTAGTCTTTCAGTAAAAGCCTTTGCACAGATTTAAAGTAAAACTCCAAATGTAAAGTGTGACAAAAGAATTTAATATGTATAAATAATTAAATGACAAATCTGCCTGCATGCACACATCTCATTATTTTTAGGCCCTAAAGCATGCAGCAGCTTGGGATCTGAGCACTTCCCAGTTGTACAGAATGTCCCTTTGATGTTACCCGGTCAGCACGATGCACCTAACCTTCCTTCTCTCGGCTCTGTGCTTTCACTGACTGTTTCTGAGCTGCAAAGTATTTCCTTTTAGAAGTTTATTCTGGACTCGTATGCTGTAAATACGCATTACTGCTTGAGTAATACATCAAGGAGAATAGAATCCAAGTTTAACGATTGTATGTAGTAAGAAAATGTGTATGTCCTTCCATTATATGACAGTGTGTGGTGGTTTTACTGCAGTGTTGGAAACATAAAAGAGGGGCAGAGGTGTGGGGAGGGAGCTTCATGTCTTTTGCTGGCAGACTGTTAATACCACTTGAATGCAGTGATTTTAAATGTGAAATTTCTGCTATTCTGCTGGCAGAAGGCTTTAGGAACATTTTTCTCCTTTTAAAGGTAATAATAAAAAGATCTTTTTATTTCTGCACTGTAGACATTGAATATCATGTAATAATTATACTTACGTGATACTTTAATACATAAAGCCAGCAAAAACTGTTGTCAAGACAAGATGGTGAACTGGATGTTGAAGCTATCATCTTAGAATGCAGCTCTAGAGAATTAGCCTTCTAGATCCTAAATAGTCTAGTCCCAAATAGTTTTAGATCCCAAAATAGATTTTTTAAACAATATATGTTAGTGTATTTCAGATGCTATTACATGCTCTAAAATAGGTACAATTCTATGTTAACATTGTTATCACAGATCAGGTACTTTTAATTATTATATTATATTTCATATATTATATTTCAGGAGTGTTATAATAATGTCCAGTATTAAAATAATACTGCAGCCTAGTCTTCACACATTTAAATTTCAAGAGTAACCTTACTGTATTCTGCAATTAATGATTCTAGAGCCCTCTGCTAATGTTGGAGTTGACTTCAGGGTTATGACTTGATAAATCCCAAGGGTCTTCCACTTTTATTGAGATTAATGGAATGGCTTTTTGTGCTGTTGCTGTCTTTCTTTTTTTCCCTATAGTAATCTTATATTTTGCTTGTACCTCTTCATTAGTAGAATAACCTCAGCTTTTTTCAAATTTTAGTTAGGTGTGTTTGGAAAATTTCTTAGATCATCATACTTTTCAAAGCCATGTGCTATGGAATGCAGAAGTGAACTAATTTTCTAATGCTGATATGGAATTAGGCTCAGAATATTTTTATTTGAGTTGGCTTCTGGTTCTGTTATTACAGAAGTGATAATTCCTATTGCCAAGAGACTTAAAACTGACAGAACATAAAGAAAGAAGTAAGTTGTTGGGTGAAAATTCCCTCTGATAAAGAGATCAGAATATTGGTGTTTTTATGATTGGTGTGTAGACTAAGGATTTAGGGCAGAGGGTTGATTCTTCCATCTGACACACTTCCTGACCTTAGGCAAGTCCCTTGGCTCCAAGTCCCTCCTATAAAATGAGGATAGTAATATGTGCTTCAAAAGTGTGCCTTCTGGGTGCATACTTACCGAGCAACTAGCTAATGATGTAACAAGAACTACAGAAATACCTTTGTGAAATAATGCAAAGCCCCTGCTTAAATCATGAGGATGTCTGAAAACATCAAAGTGTTAGAAGAGCATGTTGATATTACGAATAGTTGACTTATTTTACTTGGTGCTGTGTTATATATTTAATATGGTTCAAGAAAGTGACTGAACCCAGTTATCATTATTTTTTTTATATTTGTCTAAGGTTAAAATGGCTAATCCTCTCCAGCTATGAGGAATGTACATAGGTTATCTTTTGTGTCAGGTTCCTGCCTCGAGCAAATTTTTATGCATAAGTTATAGATCTCGGTACTAAGAGGTTCGCCATGAAAATGCTGACACCAACTAAAATGTTGCAGCACTAGTCTAATAACCATGAATTCATACAGAGCACATATTTCCCTTGTATGTATCATAAACACAAAAATGGATGAAGGTTGGTCTTTTAAGTAGTCTTTAAAATGGCAAGAACTGTTGATTCACATTTTGCCATGACTATAGCTGCCCTGTTGACAGCCCTATTTCACTGTTATTTTAGTGGCTCAAAGTTTTTCACTGTGGTGACAAATTTCTGCATAGATGCAAGTAGAAAAAACTGTTTAAATCAAGATGCAGTTCTCAGTCTGCACTGTTATGGACTTTTATATATATATATCAAACTTGACCTTCCAATGTGTGGCACAGTCATTTTCAAAAAATACGCAGTGAATGTGATTTGAGTTTCTTGCTTCAATATGATAAGGTGCACTAAGTCCTTATGAATGTTCCATAAAAGCTTGATAGTAGTTTAAGCCAATATGTAAACTTCCCCAAAAGGCAGAACTTGGACAGAAAAAAACAAAACAAAACAAAGTAACAGAATCTGGAAATTATGTTTTCTATTTAAGCATCTAGATCTGATAGGCTTAATGGCCTAGTAGTACAGTTCCACTTTCTCAATACTGCCAGCAATGCTGTGGTCATTGTCTGCTTCCCTGCTTTCCCTAGTGAGCTATAACCCATTTCACATTCAAATAATTCTTCCTTTTTAGTGCCACTTTGTCCAGTATAGCTTGTCACGTAGATCAGGAGAACTGTTTGCTGTCGGTAGATTGTTCCCCAAGGCCACTTTTGCAAAGAGCCCTAGTGAGAAAACATTGGAGACTTGTACAGCTGGTGCATCTCAGAGGAAAAGTATTGAAAAAAAACAAGTGAGCAGATTATCAGGGTCAAGGGATGCAGGCAACACTTGTTATGAAGGGTTGGGATATTATGGTAAATTTAGAGCTGTCAGATAGACAGTGAGATTTTTTCCACAGTAGCAGCTTTACTCTGCAAATTTCTTTAGCATTTGCCTCATGAACAGCTTGTGCCTATTTTTGCATGCAATCCTCTGAGACCTTGCATAGCTGTAACCAAACTTCTTAAAGGTATTGAGCAAAATATTAATTCTGGGATTATAGTTCTTCTGTGACTACTGCTACAGGGAGCAAAAGGGACATGGATTTCAGACTTTCTGTTCTGGCATTTCAGAGCATGCAATGTTACTAACAGCTGATTGTGTGCCATTTTGGTAGGAAAATTTGGGGCATCAGGAGAATTAAAATTACTTTGCTATAATAGATGGAGTTATGTTTACTGAGTTCATTAAAAACAGATAAAGTCTTTTGGGTGGAATTCTGAGTGGGATTATATTGGTACAAATGGGAAGTAAATCTTCTGAAGTCAGTGGAAACTAACCCATGTAAAATCTGTGTGAAAGACTAAACTTTGGAGCTAAAAATAGGGATGAAGAACTGGACAATCTGGAAAAATATAAAAACCTGTAGTGTTGTGTGTATGGGAACATATCTTCTAGCTGCCTCTCTAAAAGAAACTAAATATTTCCCCTGTATACATAGGAAAAGTGCACATGGTCAGAATGATTTAGATCGAGAAAACAAACTATATCAAAATAAAGCAGCTGCAATGAAAACACCTGGAAAAGAAACTTACAGACTTCAATTTCAATCCATCCCAATGCTCTCTTACATTTCAGAAGTGCCAAATTTTCTCTTGCAGGGTTTGTACACTGTTATTTATGTCTTGACATATCTAAGCTCATGTTTGACATGTAAGTGAAGAGTCACAGATCCTGTTTTGCTTGCAAGACCTGGGCTTGTAGACTTGCACAGGTGCTAATTCCCTGTGCTTAGCACTGATGTGTTTGGTGTTCACCTCTTTCTTTTATTTGGGTGTTGCTAACTGGACAAAGAGAAAACTTACTCCCTAATGCATAGGTTCCTGCAATGACTGTTAGGGACCTTGTGCAAATGGCAGGACACTCACTGCAAGTAAGTCAAGCAAGTAGGATACAATCCTGTCTATATAACCTAGCGTGGTTGTCCCATTTCCACAAGACCATGATAAGGGTGACTCATATTCCACTTTCTATCATGGCCGTTTTTCTGTGTCTGGTATATTGTGATCCTTCTGAAATAGTCCAGCTGACTATTTCTGCGTTAAACGAAGTGCCTAGCATCTATTTTCATTATAGAATGTGCTTAATTCCCTGTATACCTGCATGGAATAAGGATACAATTTAGACCTAATGAGCACTTGTAAATATTTTCTTATACATTTCCTCTAAGTGCAAAACAGTAAATCTTCATGTCCAATAAGCTGGCATTTCATGACCATGAATTCCCTGGGAATTAATGAAACTGCGCTTATACTTGTGTTCAGCCTCAGCAATTTATGCAAAGGAAGAATGGCAGCAAAAAAATCAGGGGTAAATTTCTACACACTCCTCTTTGTATTGCAAACTAGCAGAAGTCACACTGTAAAAAAAAAATCCTGTTTAGATCAGACCTAATCCTTTACGCTCTGCACTAGTCTGATCCCAGTGAAGAATTAATGAAGAGCACTGAAATACAGGACAAAAATCCTAAGATCTAAAGAAGACAATACCTTGTTAAATTATATAAACAGCTTCCTTTTAGTGCATGGTTCTCTGCTGGTATTACAATTTTTAAGTAGATGTTAGAAGATAGTTCACAGAAGCTATACAAAGATAAGCGCCATATGCTTCTATGGACAATTTTAAAATAAAGATGAAAAATGATAAGTTTTCCCAGGTGATAACTGCACTTTTGAAGCTTGGGCTACCTCATAATATCCTCTATCCAGAAATATGCTTAAAGATATTTACAGTACTACCTTAATCTGTTACTTATTTTGTATTCTGTGATTCTTTGTGGTTTGAATGAATGCCTAATTGAGGAGTTACTTTTACTCTGTCTAGATGGCAAGTACATTGGTAAACAATGGGAATGAGACAGTAACTCACATTAATGGGGCTACATAATTTCCTGATGACTCCAATTATCTTCTGTCATCCCTGTAATGTAATTAAAATGCTTAATTGTTTTCTTTAGATAAGGAAAGGTTATAAAAGCTATAACAATTTGTGTGGGCTTAATGACCAGCTGGTGTTAATGGCCCAAAACCTCCAGTTATCAAACCCTTCAAGCAGTCATTGATTTCAGAGAAATGTGCTATCTGGAGCATTCACATATTCACTTGGACTTAAGCCATATTAGACCGTGCAATCAATTGTTCACACAAATAATACTGATGCAATTTATTGTACTCTGACCTCAGTCTACCAGCGATGATCTACGGTATGAATCAGGTTATGTCCTGTGATGGGGTATGATGATCTACTGGGCCATGTGGGGATGAGAATAAGATCGTAAAGCCACAATGTTGACAGTGGTTTATGTGAAACAGTCCAGAGAGCAGTCTCAAGCGGAGGATTGGGAAGCCCATGATCTTCTTGTTGTTTTTAGAGTTATTATTACACTAGCAGAAGAGATACAAATTGCTAGTGCTCTATTGCTTTTAAAGATAAAAAAAAAAGTCCAAAGAAATTTGGATTTGTGTGTATGTATGTGTGTATGTTGAGAACGGTGAAACAAGCCATTAAAGAGATAATTAGCATGGTATTCTTCCTTCAGGAAGTTCACCTCTATTTAAAAGCTTCTGCTCCTTGTCTTTTTTTTTGTATCTTAAAAACTGTGCTATTATGGGGGAGAGGATGCCCTGCCAGGGGTTATGGTTGAGGGACTCCATCACTTGCTAGGACTCAGTTGCTCAACTTTTTATTGATTTTGACTTAAAATTTTCATGCTTAATTCCCTCCTCAGACAAAATTTTCTTGAGAAAACAAAAAAAAAGGGCACACTGACTCACCATAAATGCTAGAAAAAAAAAGGCTTTATGCTCAGCTCCTTAGAATAAAAAGAGAAAATTTGAGCAAAGATCTGCACTGGACTAGGTGTTAGAAAGTAGTTTATAATGTTTTGTAAATGAAAAATATCTGTGTTCTATGTAGTGTCTTTTAGGCCTTCTATCTCAGGTTGCATTAGACAGCACAAGCAGAGAAATGTCTGATTTAAATAGTAAAGATAAAAACAAGACCTACTGAGCAGTGGGGTAGGAGCTATTTTATCTTACCGTTTTCTACTGAGTTACTTGCTTGTTATATGCCAGTTAAACTTAAATGTTTACTCTCTTTCTACATTGATATAATGATATTCGAGTGCCTTTTATGATTTGTGATTGCTTATGGATAATACCCACGGAAGCAGCAGGAGTCGATTAAGTACTACTGATTGCAGCAACAGGTCCAAGTTTCCGTTCATGATCTTGTTACTAGTAAATTTGTGCCTGGTTATAACATCTTCAGTAATTTTCTAAGCACTTTGGAAGGCAATGTGGTGGACGGTGTAGTGGAGAGATGAAATAAATTGTTTTATGAGTACTGTAAATCGCCAGCCATGTTGAACTTCATATTTGCCGAAACTTGCTTCCATAAATGGAGGTTCGTAACATACTGATTTCCACTTATTTTGGTAGCAGTTTGACTGTATCTGTTTTTGATGATGGCTGTCTAGCCTACAAAGAAAGGCAAAAATTTGTGTTATTACAATCATATTTAAACAACTTAGTTAACAATTTCAGTTTGTTAAGAGTGCTGCTAACAGACACTGAAAGATGCTGCCTGAAGAGCATCCAATCTCAGTTGACTAGACAGGTAATGAGTCTGGCAAATGGCAAGCTGCTTTAGGGGCCAGGCTACAGCATTTTCTGTCATTACGAGGTGGGGGAAAAAGTGTATGTGGGCACTAAATGTCTAGTGACATTTAGTAAGAATCTGAGACATATTTGTGAGCCAAAATAATTTACTGAAATATTATATTCCTGGTCTGGGATTACATAATATGGTGAATATATGGAAAAAAAATACAATTACCTAGCAAACATTGTAGGTTTTACTGTAATCTCTTTGGAAGCCTACTGGTTCCATTCCTTTAAACTCCCGTGAGACTCTTATAAAAGTGAAAATTACATTTTTATGATTTACTGTGTTATTCAAGCCTTTTGATGTATCTATATTCTGCTTGTTAAATTGTCATTGTGTAGAAGTGCGCCCCTATCCTGTAATTAGATCCATGCTGGTGAACCCTTCTGCCTGTTTGGAGCTCGGGTTAAGTCATGGAGCGGCCAGAAGTTCTGGCAGGTCTCGACTTCCACTCGAGCTGTTGTATCAATAAGGTGCTCGTTATAGATGCTGACTTGTGATGACAAAGATTGAAGCAAGTCATGAAAAATACCATTTGTTCTGAGACCTCATGCTGATGTTCCTCTACTAGCTTCTCATTGCCTCGCTGTAAGTCATAATTTTAAGGATGTCACCTACAATATTAAATTCTATTTGTATGTGTCATGCTTACAGAAGGCCTACAGATGGAGAATCTGTGAAATCTTCTCTCTCATATTTTTGAGTTCTCTACAATTGCACCAGCTTGTCTGGTTAATTGAGATCCAGAGACCAGCAGCTTATTAAAGTGGATGAAATTCCTGAACAGACAGGTGCTGGCGGAGGTCCAGATCTACGTACTCTATTGTATTGAGCTGTCCCAGCAGAGAAATAGCTCACTTCTCAAAACTGGGAAGGGATGTTACGCACGTATGTATTCCTCTAAACTGGGTATTTGGTTTGTTCTATTAATATAGATTTTGCTTTGAACATTGTCAGTTTGCTAGCTCAGCTTCCATAAGATATTGAAGAAGTCTAGGTGCCAACTGATTTGCCCTGATGAGTAATTAGGACACTAGGAAATGTAGTCAATTTGAATTACATAATTAAATATTCTACCTGGAAGTGTCAAACCATACAGCCACAAGAAGCATGGTATTTTAAGGTGTAAACAACCTATATATTCTTCCCAATGTGTCTAGCTGATGGTCTTGAACTACAGTGAATGAGAAGGGAGAGCAGCAACTTTGTCTTTTCAGGTATCCGGCTGCAGTATCCCCAGCTGCCTCTGTCAGAGGAGGGTGTGTGCAGGTTTTTAGGCACAGGGTCTCTAGCCAGTGCCTCTGCTGCATTGCGTCCCCAGCCTAAAAGGGAAGGTTTATCCTCCCTTTCTCACCATTGCCTGCCAAACAGAAATACAGAGCTGTCTCTAAAACATAAACTCATACAGAATTTAGGCCTTCTAAACTGTTACCTAGAGTGCTGGAAAGATTTGACTGTTTTTCTGGGAAGGATGGAGTTCCTTTTCTGTTTCTTGACCACTGAGTGAGGAGTCTGAGAATCAGAAGTTGGTCCCACTGTCCCTGTACAGTTTCATGAAGGAAAGCTGGGCTGAGCAGGGGTTGAGCCAGGCCTGCAGGCCCAGATGCCGTTCCAGCCCTTTACTGTCCACTCTGGGTGCTCTAGTTGCAGCATCAGTCACACAGAGACATCCCACAACACATCCCTTGCTGGACTTTTTTTCATTCTCAGATGGATTTATGAAACCTCCCCCAGGTCCATCCTGACTGAAGTCCATTCAGATGAATTAACCCCAGCTCTGCTCTGGGGGGCTGGAGCAGGCTGTGCTCCACGAAGGAGCTATTTTGCAGTGACAACCCTGAAATCTGTCATAACTTGACCTTGCAAAATAATCCTTTCAGGAAGACACAGTAATAGGGTACAGAGCAGCTCTAGGGAAGTGAAAGAGAATAAATTACTTCTAAAACAGGCATCAGAAATTGCACGGGGCACAACCAGCATGTTGCCGTGATCTAATAGACATTAAATGATTTGGATAAAACAGTGCTCAGAATGAAATAGACTGTGGTTTGGGAGTTTGTGATTCACAGGCTAGCAATGAAGTTTAATCCTTGAGTATCAACAGTGAGAAATGTCCCCTTTGTTGATGATATCTTAGCAAATATATATTAGTACCATCCCACCCTCCAGGAAAAACACATACAGGCTTACTTTATTGTCAGGCTTTCAGAGATTAGCAGTGAAGACTTGCAGGGTTTTTATACAAATAGAAGCCAGGCAGAGCTCTCTGGATATCTGTTGAGCACTGTGTGTATGTACAAAACCGCATTCTTGAATATGAACTTTTGCTTGTTGAGAACATTTTTTAAAAAAAATCATATTAGCTAATGGAATTTCTGGCTCTTCTGCCATCTGTTCATATTTCAAAGGTTAGGATTCATTAATTTGCTTACAACACAAAACAATCCCTTTTTTAGAATTGCTAAGCAAATACATTTGCAATGCATACTTGCCTTGCTTATGTAATGAAAGAAAATTAGCCTGTGAAATTAGCATTCATAATGCATGCAAGGTATTCATGTATCCACTGTTACCATGTGCCTCTTGTATCACTGCACGCAGTGATAGGCGTGATCATTAATAGCAGCTATAACAACAGCGTAGTAGCATCCAAAGACCTCATTTAGGAGTTGGCCCCATCGTGTTATTTAGGGATACCATATAAATATAAGGATACTATATAAATTTAGGGAAATTATATAAATGGCGGAGGAATCAGTCTATACCCCAGAGATCTTAAAACTCAACAGATAATTGGACAAAAATGAGAGTAAGGTATGCAAAAAGCAAATAAAATGCGATGCGTCTACATGATTTGAGATGAGATGCTTCAAATGTTACATGTTTTATCCATTTGCTAAAGCAAGCTCTTAATTTTGGCAGTTGCTCAAAACATTTCTTATATTTTGCTGGTTCTTTTTAGGAGTACTAAAATATATTTGTATCTGAAAATTCTTATATCTCACAGTTCAGGTTTTATTTTCATTGGTTTTGTAAGAGCTTTTATGTAATGACATTATATTGTTCTATCACAGCATAGCATTATCAGATGAATATTGCTTGCTAAATTATAAGATACTTGTAAATATTTTCTTTCCTTTTGAAGGGTGTAATATACTAGATTCCCTTTTGAGGTTTATATTTTGAAATACCTCAAGTGAGTTGTGAATGAGGGATATTATAATATCCATATGTGCCAGCATATCTGTCTAATTAGCTTAGAAAAACATCCATAGCAGATTGCTGCTGGTGAACCTCAAATTATTCCAATTTAGGATTAAAGCCTACTATTTAGTTTAAATTAGCCAGACCTGAAATCAAAACCAGCATTGAAATATTCACGAAAGTCCATTTAAACTTAGATATGTCCAGTTGTACATAATGACATGGTACTATTCAGTGCGGCCAGCAGAACTGAGATAACAAAAGTAGCATATGATAGAAAAATGGAAAGTGGAAACTTTCTAGCTTCCAATGGAGAGAGAAGGTATTATGAGAAAATGAGTATTACCTGTTGAGGGATATATTATGACAAAAATAAATGGGGGAGGAAACATTTTTAAACAACTGGAAAATAGAATATTTATGGATCTTCAAAAATTAATTATACTTGAGTACAGAATTTTCTTTTTTCCCCCCCTTTTTTTTTTTAACAGTGAAGGAGAAAGAAAAAGCCTTTCTACACCAGAGAATCTCATTTTCTTCAGGGTTGTAATAAATCAGTACAGAACTCTTTTGTTTGGCTAATATCATTATCAATGATACCAAAGACCCACTCCATATCAAGTCATTCTTTATTTTTGGGGTACTGAAGACTTTCATTTTTTTAGCGTTAGTCTTTTCTTGGTAAGTCCAGGTGTGTAAGGGGTTGCCGGAGGTTTGCATGACTTAATTTTATCATCATTTTGCACATATACAACGTGTAAGGCTTACTGCGTCCTTTTACCAATAGCATGAAAAAAATCTCTCTTTTTATTATGAAAATAAATATCCTGGTGTTGATATGTTCTTAGGTTTCAGCTGATACTGTAGATAAATGCTTTATATAGAAAAAATGTTTTTTATTGGGTCCAGGTGAATTCTTGCTCGTGTAAACATTGACTTTCTCTTATCAAATCCAGTCTGGAATAAAGAGGTGAGGGGAAGGAGGGAGCGCTGAACGTGCTGCGCTGTGGCCATGAAGGATTGCAGCCGAGTGTCGTTGCTGTCCGAGCAGGAGAGTAGCAGGGGGAAGATAGGGAAGTGGGTTGTTGATATTACAGGCTATGGTGATGGAAGAGAGTGCATGGATTGAATCATAAAGCAAAACATTTCCTGGAATACCAGGTTTCTAAAGTGTGTGCTTTTTCCCCGGTGCACATATGCACCTATTAATCAATTAAAAATATGCCTAGCTGTCTAAACAAACCTATGATCTGATAAAAAAGGTCCTGACTTTGCTTTAATTAGCAATGCCAACCTCATCCTCCTTATTTTCCATAGAGTGCTCTCCTTTATGCGGTTTTCTAATATGAGTGTAGAAAGGTCTCAGCTCCTATCAGTAAAGTCACTATTCTCTCCTTAAAATACCTCCTCAGGAAGCACTTTTCTGCAACATACGTGGAACAAAAGCAACATGACATTGCCTGGAAGGTGAGCTGCTGTCATGTGATTATTGCCCCTGCTATTTCCTCAACTGAACCTGTTTGTCTGTATCATCAACCTTCATCTGTGGTGACTTCCTGGTGGCTTGTTGGTTGAGAAAGTGTGTCTGTATTCGGCTGTCAGCCTAAGATTGTTCTAAATGTCACTTGTTTGCTTTTATTCTTTTGCTCTTCATAGATATGTTTGGTTTATTCAGGAGGCAAGTGGAGCCAGAGGTACCGCTCTTTATCTCATTTCGTTAGAGCATTACCTACTTCTGGTTCATCACAAGGGTGTGTGTTGGGGACAGGGCAGAAGGAGGACAGCAGGAGGAAAGCAGGACTCTCTTATTCCTTTGTTTGAGGACAGAGAGTGTGTGTTGGAGCACACAGATAATTTGAAGCCATTGCACCTTTTTACGGAGACTTCTGTCAGAACTGCAACTGCTGCAGTTTGCTCCTCTGTTCCCTTATTAAGACCTAATTACAGACAACAGAACCAGCCCTCAGAACTGAACTCGCAAAACCTTCATGAAGTTTAACTATCTCGAGTTTTTCTGACACTCAAGATATATATATATTTTCCTCTCTCTCTCTTCTACCTGACTATTTCTTCAAAAACAGCTCCGCAGCTCCTGGCTTCATTAATATGCATGTGGTGCGATGTAAATGGCTCTTGAGGCCTCCCCTTGGTAGATGATTTAATGTGGCAGTTATGAAAGCTGCTCAGACTGTGCTCGATTAGCATAATAATGAAGCTTCTGCAGCAGCGTTATCATCCTCAAAGGAAATAGCCTGGGTGGTCACAGCTCCTTTAACAAGTGCCACTTTAGGATAAAAAGCAAAGGACCCTGTTTGAAATGGTAGATTGGAAGACGCAGAGCGGGAGCGAGTGTTTGTTGTCTTTGTGGTGACGCTGGAGGAAGGGGAGAGCGCGGCCTTGGCGGCGAGCGGCCTCACCGCGCAGGTGCCTCCTGCCCTTCCTGGAGACTTTCTTTTTGTTTTAGAAGTTGTGCCAATCAAGAAACTTGTCTTTCTTTTAATCCTTCACTCTCCTGTACTTGGCCTCTAATGTGGCCCTAAAGAGGACCCATTTATTTTCCAGTTTTGGCGAACTTGGAAAATCTGAAAGGTTGTTGTGGTTCAAGGTTGCATGTTTAGTTTGGATTTCTGCACCTTGCTAAGAGATTAGGGAGGTCTGACAGGGCTGAATCCAAAGCTTCTGGGTGGCAGAGAGAAGTCATGCTGTCTGACTGAGCGGAAAAGGTGACTTTTCAGGTAAAACAATGCCTATCCAGAGCATTACTGCCTACAATGTACTCTCTTTTGGTCATAGAACTATTTTTAATGTATTTTGACTAGGAATGAGATGAAAATGCAGAGGTGAAGTTCTGCGTTTCTGGTGGATGGAAAGAACAGGGACAGCTTGTTCTGCCCTTCCTGGGGAGCGGGGTGGGCAGACGGAAGTGGTGCCTCCGTCCCAGGCTGGGAACCTCTCCCACACTCCGTGGGAGCAGAGGGGCACTCAGCGAGGAGGGCAGAAGCGCTGCATCCTCAGCAGGCTCTCCTTGAGGTTGCTGTCCTGATGACAAGGATGGCAGGACAACTACAATTTATGGGCTGTCTTCTTGAGCTGCTAATGATTTTGATTTGTTTTGAATATGGCAAACCAAACCAACAGCATAGGTAGCCCCAGAAATCAGGATTTTTCACAGTATAAAGAAGAGATTCTGCAAGAGATTTCTGAATAGGTTAAGAGTTCTTGAAAAAATCTTTTTTTAAAAAAATATTTTTCAAGGATCCTTTTCAAAGAAAGAAAACATGTTTTGCAGTATAATGTAATGTAATGAATGGATATAGTAGTTAATAAAACTTTATCATTCCAATAACTCTGGTTTACAAAGTAAATGCTACTATTGCATTGAAAAAGCAAAAAAAAAATGTAATACAGTATTCCACAAATAGCTCAGGAGTGGGTGTATAGAAGTAAACTGGAAAGGCATGACAATCTATCAGTGAACCTCTGGTTGATTCCAAACATTGCCATTTGGGTGTTACAAATTAACTCACATGACTATATCTATGGTGACTATATCTATGGTGACTATATCTATGGTCTGTGTGCTGGTAAATAGTTTGCCTTGTTTTGATGCCTGGGACTGTGTTCCATCCCAAAACTTCACTGAATGTTAGAGGTTTAGAGATTCCAGTCCTGCATCCATGGAAGAAGTGGGAATTTAATCACTGTCTTTCAAGAGATTGTTGAAAGACTTATTCCCGTGGAAAAGCCTATTGTCCCTGGAAAGGTGAGTGTGCAAGGAAGGTGGCAGGGGAGAAATATTTGAATGTTGTTAGAATTTATCTTTGCACGCTATAAATATATGCAAAATGTTGAGGCTGATTATTAACAATTGAAATCCAATTACAGGATTTCTTGGCATGTGGTACGAATGCATTCCTTAGAGGTCCAATCGCCTCATCTTCTTTATGCTGGAGTGCAGACATCCCCCATCTCATTGCTCTTCCTGGCATTGCCCTAGGCCCATATTCTGGGTGATACAGACTCTCTTTTTGTAATTTGCTGACTCCTCTCCTGCACTGATTATGCTAATTACATGTGCTTTTATGACCTCTTACTCTTTGTGTCTTTCTTCTTTTGCTTGCGAAGGTCCATTGGGAAGGTTAGTCACATCAAGACTTTCTTTCTCCCTTTGTTCTCTCCCACTTTTTTGTTTTGGCTGTAAAAACAGCAATAAAGTAGGTTTTGACAGCTTAGGGAATGACCTGTCCTGTTCTTGGTTTCCAGGGAAATGGGTTTCATAGTGTGGTGGTAATAGCTGGCAACTCTGACCTTGGGGCTCTGCTGGTTTACTCCTTGTATAATTCTACTGCACATAACAGAGTTAGTTTTAGTATGCATAAGTATGCATGAGTTGAGAATCAGACACGCTGTTTTCCTAGGCTTTAAGGTTGACTGCTTTTAGTTATTACACACCTTAACAGGATGAGAAAAGGGGAAGATGCAACGAGCCTGACCTAATCCATTCTTCCACTTGGGGAGTAAGGAAGGAGAAAAAGATTTTTTTCCTTTTGCCCATCAAGTAGTCAGGTAGTTTTCAGCTGTGACTTTTTGCAACTGATGTTGTCCATTCACTTAATTGATCACAATATATTTGAAAACATCGGAGCATCGTGGGGAAGTGCTGCGGCTCTTTGCCCACCTCTGCTGCACGTCCTGACGTTCCTGCACCCGGACACTCTCAAAGATGGACCAGCGCTGAGGCTGGAGTGGCTGCTCTTGTGTGTGGCATGGTGGGAAGCAGGAAAAAGCTGAAGGAATGGAATGAGAAACAGCTTGGGTGTACCTGAATAGGGAACCCACGTGAGCAAACATTCACAAAGCATTTGGGTAAGACAGTCGAGTATCCACAAATACTAGGAGAGCTCTAGTAATCATGAGGGCATGTCTTATATTTGCCACAGAGTAATGCACAATGAAACAAGTTTTTGCTAATAGTTTGAGCTGGGTGCTGCTCTGGGCAACTTTAGACAGTGTGGGCTGCTGCCACTGTGATCTAGTGGCTTTGTAAAGTTGGAAAGTGCTTTCACTCCTCTCATCCTTACACTCCTCTCATCCTTACTTGGGCTTGGCATTTCTGTTTCACTGCATATCGCTGGTGATATTAGGGAACAAGGGTTGTGTAGCTGCTCTCAAAATGAAAGGCTCTTACACATTAGGTGTAATGGGTGTGTAGTGCTTGCTGAAAAATGAGCTTCTCTCAGGTGATGAGTCAAGGTGACTTGTCATTTAAGATTGAAAAGAAAATAGCTAAAATCATGAAAGGTGTTTGATGGCTCTTTTCACTCTTGCAAGTAAATAGAGAGTAAGAGGTCTTTCTGCTACGCAATGAAGTTATTCTTTTCCTAAAGGCTGAAGAAACTGGAGTTGATCTCCTGGCCTTGGGACTTCAGTGCCTTCAGTGGAAGAGGATGGATTCCTCCCAGAGCCTGTTCAGCACTGCTGTAGTAACCTTAAAAACATGTTCAAGGAGACTCTATATAAGTTTTTGCCTGAAATCTTATTAATTTATTCAGTATGTCCATCAAACCAGTCTGCCATGTATTGCCACGCACATAAGCTATGTCATCACTTTATGTTGTTACCTTTCTTTCCTTGGGACAGGATCACAAATTGCAGGGAGGTCACTCAGAGAGGACTCTCCTGGCCTACTGGGTGTGTCAGCAAGAAAAACTAGTAACACGGATGTCTGTGTCTTCGGCAGTCATGCTTGTGGCAAAGACTCTATGTGTAGACTTTGTGTAGGGTTATTTTTTTTTTTACTGATTAATATCCTTAGCCTAAATCTAGGCCTAATTTTAGGTTTCCAGGGGGAAAAAAACCAAGAGTCTTCTACACTAGTGCATGTCACCTAGGGGACTCTCTAAATTATGCTGTTGTTTATTAGGCATGTTCCAGCCCCTGGTGAATACTTGTGATTTTTTTTTTTGGCTTGTCTTCTCAAGGAAGAGAGAGAGTAGAAAAAGATGCTTTTTATGTAACTTTTTTTTTTTTTTTCCCCAATAACAGACTTCAGCTGAAAAATACGCTGTGCTACTTACTGCTGGTAATGCTTCAGTTTTACTGAAAGGAAATATTACTGTGTGGACAGATCAGTGTTTGTTTATGCTGTTTAACAGTGCTATGCAACTGTTTTATGTGCTTACAGGGTATCAAACATGGACTGCTCTTCGTGTTATGTGCAATAAAAAAAAAAAAAAGTGATTTTGGACACTCCAGAAATGAAGTGTTGCCAGCCTTGCTCTACTCTCCTGTGTGTGCGTGGGGGGGGTCTGTGCATATTAAAAAGCAACATGGCCAGCTAGAGTTAAACATTCAGGATGAGACATTAACTTAAACCACATGTGAAATGCAGCTGTTTCTGCTGAGGCTTTCATCAGTCTGTGCTGGGAAGATTGGTGGGTTTTAATATGTGGTCTCAAGCAGAGCCAATAGAAATGTGCAGAAAATGTGTGTGAAATCAGTGTGTATCCATGGGGGGTCCCTGGGCTTTCGTGTTACATTTTCTCTGCATTAATATAAATAATGGCGCTAATACCTATCTCATCACAAAATGCCTTTATTTCCCAGGCGCACATGTCAGGCAGGAAGGAGTGATCCGTTAAATGGATCTGGCTGATCACAGTAACCTTTGTGCCTACATGCTAAGTCACGTCTCGCTTTTATATAAGTTGATCAGAAGAAACAGAAAGATGAAACCATGAACTAAAATTCCTCTGCTGAAAATTATACGAGACATCTGAGAGTGCCTGGTCACAGAGTCTCTGAAAACCGATGTTTCTGACTGAAACTTTTAATGCCACTTAACATTTAGATGACTGTGGATCAAAGAGCTGTTGAATCACAGCCACTAAAAGAGATACTGCTATGGTGAGGAGGAACAGGCAGATACGTGAAAGCCTATCTGCCAACAACCTAAATTGAATAAATTCACCAAAGGAAGGGCTAGGGGACAGCGAGGGACGGCCTGCTTTCGAGCTCTGTCGGGATCCTGACTTTTCTTGGTGAGGGAGCAGCGGACCCTGCTGAAGTTGAGAGGACAGACGACCCCAGTGCCATGTGGGTGTCATCCCGCCCTGCTTAGATGCGTGTGTCGCCCTGAAACGCTTAATCCAAGGCCTTGGCTAGGGCCCTGGGACCTCGCGGCAGAGGCTTTCGTAAAGGGTGCTCAAGTAGAGCCTTCCGCTGGCTATGCCAGCAGGATAGGCCTTTAGCAGCTCGAAGGCGTTCCTGTACATGTGTGTAGGGTGCCAACAAACCAAGTTCGGCAGCAAGAGCGGATCAGGCCTCACACGGAAGAGGCAGTAAGTTCTGCCTTTGTGCGTAGGCATGATAGGGTCTGGCAGACATAAAGCGTAGCTTTAGAGTAGTGTTACATCTAATACAAAGACAGCTTGAGTAAGGGGAGAGAAATAGGCTTAAGTGTCAATTTTTTGAACCCCTGTTAAGCGATAAAAAATGTTTCAGACTTTATCAGGGCTCTGTAGTTTTTAGAAGTGTGAAGGGAAGTGGCAAAGAGGCAAAGGCTCATTTCCTGGTGACAGCCTACGAGAGACTTGCTGTGCTGGAACACGCTTCTTATCAGAGAGCAAATGGAGACCAAGTTGGGGGACAAAACTCAGTGGACTCCACCTGGGAAAAGCTGCAGGGCAGATGGGAAGGGAAAACACAGGTTCGTTCCAAGTGGTGTGATGCAGTGAGCATGGCAGGGGATAGCGGCTGGATCCTCAGCTTCTGCCTCTGTGAGCCACGGGGCAAATCGCTGATGCGCTCTGCGCACGAGATTCGCCTTGTTTAAAATAGGAGGTGACAGGGCTTTAAAAAGTGCCTGCCAGCCTTGAATGAAGCAGTGTATTGTAACGACTATATTATGAGGGTGCCTACAGCCTGCATAGTTACAGACACAGGGAATATTAAGAAGAAATTCTCTTTTGCCTAAATGTTAGGGCAAAGCTTTTTCTTCTGGTGCAGATACCCTAACACTTATCATAACCACAGGTCCAAAGGGGAAAAGATTTAATTGATAATTTTGAAATACAATCTAAAAATCCAGTTAAATCACCACAGTCACTTGGAGGGAAGCACTTTCCCCGGCTAAAGATGTCCAAGCGAGCATTAGCAGTGTGAAGCCGCTGGTGGCCCTGGCCCGAGGGCTGTGTGGTAATGCGGCCGCCAGGCTTGGCACCCTGCGAGCACCCTGCCCTTGACGGACAGCATCAAACCCAGAGCCACCCTTCCACTCAACCCGCTGTGAAAAGCCTTAACAGGAACTAAAGAGCTTCCTGCAGGGGGCTGTCTAATTCCCATCAATCTCCCTAAGAGCAAAGCAGACGAGGGAAGCTTTATTACTAGCTCTATTCTTTTTTTTCTTTCTTTTTTTCCTTTCAATTTCAGTGCTCAAGAATCAAGCTGCTGGCAGAAGAGGCTGATCCGCTCTAGCAGCCCATCTCTCTGAACCTCCCTGCTGGTGCGGTCCTTCCCACCTTGCTCTCTGCTTGCTGGAGCAGGCTGGTTCCCACGTTTTTATCTGCAGTCTGTAGCTTTTGCTTTTCTGCTCTCTGTGAAGCAGTGTCAAGCAAACTTTTGCTTTTTGACCAAACTCCCTTTAGTTTAAAACTTTTACAGACATGACTAAACTTGAGGAGAATCATAAATGGGACCACAGAAGTCACTTGTCATAGTTAATGTATTAGATTATTTGGGGATTTTTTCTTCTTTTACAAAGGGCTCTGGGGATAGACTGATTATTTTCCTCATCTATTTAAGTGTCTGTTCAGAATCTTCAGGAAAGTCATTTAATGCATTTGTCATAAATTCAGTGCAGAAAATTTCAGACTTTTGTTACATGTAGAGAAACACAGAGTATTTTTGTTTTTTCAGTTGAGCATATTTGGTTGTTTCAAATAATTTTCCAGTGCAAATACTAGTGATTCACTTTTCCTATATATTCTGTGGTATTCGAAGGTAGTTATTTCAGAACGGACTTGTGCCAGATGAACTGCTTGCTTGAATATTTGTGGAAAGCAAATACAAGGCAGGAAGTGGAACTAGGCAGAAAAAGTCTAAATTGGCAAATGTTGACAGTGTTATTTGTTGATCTGTTTTGTGTGTTTTTTTTGTCTATATAATTAGTTAATAGCAGAAATGAGCTATTTTGTGTGTTTGCAGAGACACTACATAGAGGCCCCTGGTTCATGATGTGTGTCTCTTCAAAAGCAGTAGGAATATATTCTGGAATAACACAAGTTTTCAGTAGAATTGTTGAAAGTTTAAGAAAAGGCAAGCTGCTTGTGTTGGGTGCTAGTAATACAGTTCTCGAGTGACTCTTTATTCATTTATTTTCTTTCACCACCTTTTCCAGTATTTCAGAAATACAGTAGAAATGTTCTGTGTCTGCTGAAAGGAATAGAGATGATGGCGATGTGTCTTCAGAGCTGGTACCACACAACTGGCATAATAGTCTTAATTTCTTGAGGGCTGAAGCTCATTACTGTAATCAGTCTACACTATGAAAAGTCTCCAGGATTCTTTATACTCAGAGTCTGATGCTATGTATAGTAAAAGTGCCTTAGCTGTAATTACAACCAAAGAGAAGTGATAGGGAATTATCTTGGGCAGCAGTTGCACTGACCCTGGAAAAATTTTTGGGACAATAGCAACAAGGAGCATTTCTAGGGTAATTTTAACAGATTTTCTTACTGAAAGTCCCTAATTGTCCATCCACTGTAAGTTAATGTCATCATGGTCAAATGAAGGATGCTTTTGTATATGAAAATATTTTCATTGTTAGAAAACTAAACACATTCTTAGATGTTGTATCTCAGTGCTATCGACAGACCTGCTGGAGGGTTCCTAAAAGGATAAATTGATAAAAGCCCTAATAGGGGGAACTCAACAGGAAAAAAACAAAATGAATTAGCTTGCCGAGACATGGCTAACATCATTGAGTTTATGTATGTTTCATTAAACTGGGACTTGACAGCTTTATGAGGAAACAGTGGGGTTTGCAGTGTATGAAGAACCTGTAATACTGCCAAGGCTGATCAGGTCCTGTGCCATACAGCCTATTTAATAGACAAATATTTGCACAGTGAAAATGTCATTTTAAACGACTGGTTTGATAATCCTTTAAGCTTTTAAATGATCTGCAAAGTCTGGAAATTCTGCCCTGGTATTTAAAATCTACTGGCATGTTAGATAATGAAAGCCAAAAAATAAAAAATAAAAGAGAGATGGACTAAACTTTGTTCCTAAATTATGGGTTTTTTTGGTGACTCCTGCTGCATCTTTTATCTGTCATTTTTCTGCCATGGTTATTGAAGAACAGATCTGGAATTGGGCTGCTGTTGCAAGTACAATTTATTCCTCCAAAATATGAGCCTAGATTCTTACATGTGGGAGATTTTTTACAATTTAGGCAGCTTTTTCTGTTTTAGAGATGTGGCCTACACTCACATTCAAGGTGTGGGACACTTACCTGGATTCACAGTTGTGTTTATGCTGTGGGTCTGAATTTTTTATGTTCAAACTGGCTTTGCCTGCTTGATAGATGAATAACAGTGATGAATAAAACCAAGGCTCCTTTCATAGTGTTTATTCAGTGCCACCTACAATGCGAAGAACGCTGTTAGCTCACAGTTGTGTGGACACAAGTTGGTGAGTTCATCAGAATTAGTCAGTGAGTTAATCAGCTATTTGTAACCAACAGAATGATGCAGTTGGATTCCTGAAATGCATTAATCCTGCTACAACCTCATAGTCTTGGTAATTCAGTGCAGAGCTACATATAGTATAACCGTTACTGATACAGCAGTTAAACGCGGTTAATGACTAAAACTAGTTTTATTTTGACTGCATTTTTAAGGATGAAATCAGAGTTTCAGATCTCATCCTGGTACAGCTGCTGTTTAGAGCAATACTTTCGTTTTCTGTAACAGAACTTGGATTGGGTCTTTTCATTTCATTCTTGCCCTTTTAACCTTTACTGCTCTCTGATCCATGATCTCATCTTGCTTTTTCCTTCTTCTGCCTGCAAGTCAGTGGCCAGTTTGATTTTGTAAAGAGCAGCATGTCCTAAGAGGTCTGTTTGATCCTGCTTCATTGAGAATGCAGATCCAAAAAAAATCTGATAATCAAATAGAGAAATAGGTGAGCAAAGGAAAACTATTCCCAAAAAGAAAAGGTTAAAGTCCAGATAAGACAGCAATAACACAAAACAGAAACAGGACTTTTTTCCTCTCCCATACATGTATTTAACAGAGAGGTTATAGCATTGACATAGCAAATGGCTTAGTAAATATCACAGAGATAATCAGAATCAAATGATTACAGGAAGATTTAAATAACAGCAAAACTATCTAAATGCTGATTACAAATGGTATCATGTATCATTAAGTACCCCTTAAACCATATATTAAAGAAAGCTAAATGTCACAAATTCACAAAATTTAATTTGCATATGACAAAGCAGTATTTGGCAGTGTGAAGGACCAGAGGGAGGGAAAGATGACTTCCACATTATTTTAACACTAATTGCTACATAGCAACGTGTGAAGAGTGGGTAAAGAAATTTAACAGGGTGAGAAGCAGGAAGGAAAAAAAAAGATCTTGAAAACTGCATTAATGGAAACAGCAGGCAGGTGGCAATAACCAAATAGCTTTAATTGTCCAAGGAGCTCAGGGGAATCAATTTGCTGTGATTATTACCCACATGTTGTAAAGAAAAAATAGCAAATTAAATAGAATGACACAAATGGTAGTAAACCATACCATAGGATTCCCACAGAGAACACTCAGCAGCTCTTTCCTCAAGGACACACTGTTTTGGATAATTTTGTCCTGGAGAAAGAAAAATGAAGATGCCACTCAGGCAGTGAAACACAGTTATTAATGCATACATGCAGCTATAACCTAGTAAACCAGATGTATTTTGATTTTGGGTAGACTGGAAAACATACATTTCTCCTTAAATTCTTTTAATAATATTTAGTAGCTTATGCTGAAACAGAGCAATATCAGTAACTTGCCTTCTGCTTTGTATTAAGGCATACTAAGACACCACTCTAGGTGGACCTATCACCAAAATTACTTGACCCACAGACAGAGAGTTTTCTCACTGAATGAAAGTTTTGGAGATTTCAAAAATATATATATTTTAAATTGAGATTTAAGTAAGAACTACTGATATATTTAGAGAAAGTTAAATCAGAACAGCTACTATCTAGGTAGTTTGGTTTATTCATAGAGGACATGAGTGGTGCATCTCCAAGCTTCTGGCCTGCTCGAGTCAGGGCTGTGCTAGGGGCTCAGAGTGAGACCGGGCTGGCTGAGTGTAGGTAACTGGGGCCATTGGAAATTATCTTAAACTCTGACCTCCACAGGAGCAAGGTCTTGTGTGCTGTGCACGAGTCTCTGTGTCACACTTGCCAAGAAGAAAATGCAGGACCTCCTGCATGCATGTCTTGGATCCCTAGGTGTGTGAAATGGCACTAGATTCCCATCTTTGGGCACCTGAATCCTGTCTTAGCCTTCTATATGCCGTATAGATGCACTGGTCAGTATATATTGTAGGGTCTTCTAGGATGATTCTCTAAATATTTCCTTTTGGGGATGATCTGCTCTGTATAAATAAGTACTGATAGAGGAAGGACTGGCACCAAAAGGTGAAGAATTTGTTGGGGATGTGGGAGGCTGGGGTTTAAATTCCTGGTCTGCACCAGACAGACCAGGTTTGAGCCTACATCTTCTACATCCTCAGGAAGTGCCTTAATCATTACTGTCTCAGCTAATGACAGACCCTGAGTTAATTCATGCCAGACCTTAATTATTTGAAACTAATGCATTTCTGCAGAGACTCTTTGATTTTTAAAGAAATGGCATTTCTAAAATGAAAAATCATTTTCAGTGAAGGAATCCTAACTAATTAGAACATTGATTGTTATATGTCTCTCAGCATATTCTCTCTTCTTTGAAAGGAGAATGTTCAGAAAAGAAGCACAGGGGCTGTCTTTAAAATAAAAGAATGTTAATGGCTGGACCTCTGCTTCTTGAGATGGAAACTTTTAAAATGATTTAGAATGACTGGGGTGCCCGACCAGAAAATTTCATCCTGCGTATCCAGAATGATTTCACAGTTCAGAATTGGGTGCTCGGATATCTTAGATACTGGGCTTGCTGACCACATAATTGTTTGTTTGCTGGTTTCTGCCCCTCGCTCCTCCAAATATTCCACAGGGTAATAGCTAAACGTATTCCAGTGAAGGATCTGTACATTAACCTTCAACTCGAGAGGACTCAAAGGGTGATGCGAATTCTGCAAATACAAATCCTGGTTTGTCTTTGTGAAGGTTTTAATTGAATTTTAAACTGCACCCATATTAACAGTAACCTCTCATCTTTAGAGTAGTGGGACCAATTTACACATTTGACTCAACATATAGATTTTCAGAACACTTGTTTTAAAGTCTGCATAAGGAGCATATCTGCGCACTTTAAATGTATTAACTTGATTTATGGCAGTGTTAACTTAAAATGAAGAGTAGTTTAGAAAATAAACTTTATATACACTACAAATCTTATGTAACTTTTCCATCTTTTCCTCGGCTTCCTTATCCTTTAAAATTAATCTTTATAAGCCAACATTTTCTGGTTATTCTCTTGCTGGTTACTTGGAAAAGCCACGTGAGTTTTCTGCACTGAATAAACAGCAATTCTTAATGATAGCTGCCACCTCTGGCAACTATCCATCATTCTTTGATAAGTTACAGCATATGATTTACAAAGAATATGCAGTGGAGAATTTATAAAAGAAGTACTTGAATCATATGTAAATTACCCAGATTTTTGTGTAGTGTAGCCATTGTACGTGCTTTGTATGACAGGTTACTGAACACTTGCACACAGTAGGTAATATGCTAGTAAATGCTAATAATAACAGCATTAGGCACAAAAAGACTTTCCCAGTGTTTGTATCTAGAAATGTTTCTTGTTGTGATCACCCAGTTATAATTCAGAATTAAATTAACTTCTTTGTGTTCTTGCAGTTGCCGGAGAAAAGAAGAAGAAAAAGAGAGAACAGAATTTAGAGGATACCAAATGAAAGGAGATACCAGTCAGCTTTGGTTCTGCTAGGTATCTATGTAAGGGGAGTATTTCATTAATGTCTTTTTTATGGTCATATATGTTGACTTTTCTGACATCTAAGCCAACTCCTAGTAAGAATACAAAGATACTTGACTTGATGTCAGTGGATCATGACCAGAACACTCATTTCACAGAAAATAAGCCCTTAATGCCTTCTCAGGTACATATATCTTTGGAAGCCTCCATTCACACAGCTATTGTGGTTCAGGAAAGAACATTTGTTGTAGTATTTATCATAATATCAGCTGTAATAGAGACTGCCAAAAATAAGAAACTGGGATTCAACCTTATTTTTAATAAGTAGCAATAACCTGGAAGAGACACTTATATGGAAATCTCACCTTTGGCTTTAGACCTAACACAATCTCTGCAGACTCTCAATTCCTTTTCTTTTCCTGGAGGCCTCCCTGAATGTATTAACTGTCAGGAAAACTCTGTTGAAGTACAGCTTTGCTGTAAAGGAGACCGAAAACGAATACATCTAGGTGTAAGCTGGTAAAACAATGCCTAGTCAAGGGTAATGCAAGTTTTGTAGTACCAGCCAAGAGATCTGTTTTACTGATTGCATGGATTGTTAAAACCTTTGGGTTTAGTTGGACTTCGGTGGTGGTGAATGTCTGGGAAATCACCAGCAGTTTGTTTTTATAGCAATACCAATGTGGCAAACCTGTACAGTTCTAAAAATGAAATATCCTGATGAATATTTCTAGAAGGGCAACCCCAGGATCTCATGCCTGGAGCTGGTAAGTGCTGCTGCAATGGGAAACAAGGGAGGGTTTACCGACAGTTTGAATGTCTAGCATTTGCCACTATAAAGAGCTCTTCTAGCCTCACAAAAGGCTGAAATGACGGTTTGCATTCCCCTGTAAAATACTTTGTTCTATCGTTTTGTTGGTAGAGACCAGAATCAAAATTTCAAGGTTCAAAACCAGAAATTGGTGCAAGACTGGAGACTTGAGTTGCAGTGTTAAATCTTTAATTTACTTTATTCCTTTAGGATGCAGCTGCAATAGAATATTAAGGCCTTATATTTAAAAAAAAAAAAAAAAGAGAGAAAAAGACTTTGAACTGGAGGCAACATAGTAAATATGCCTTAGGCTGAGCAGGTCTCCTCCTCCTGTGATGAATCAAGTGGCTGAACTTGTTAGTCCTCAGCTTCCCTGCAGTCGGGAGGGGACTGGGAATGGGGACCCTTTTTCCTCAGGTGGCTGGAATTCCTGTGCTGAAACTTGGGCACGAGGAGGAGAAAATGCCTGTCTCCAATCCAGAAATGCTCCGAGGAGGCTGGTGGGGTTAGATGAGATCCGTGAAACGTGATGTATGAGCGCTGCGGATGAATGTGTTTGTGCACGTGTGGCACATATAGCAGGACAATCACAACGATAACAGGGCTTATTTTTCAGTAATAAAGCTGTCTTTCTCATTAAATCATTTTAAAATGTCTCAAGTTTAACATTCACAAGGCATAGTACTATTTCATGGGAGTGACCTTTGGGAAATTGGTTAATTTTTTTAAAACTCATTCTGTTGTTAAAACCAAGCTTTAACAATATAAACAACTAAAATGACTTCATCCTTGCATCTGATGCCAGCAGCAAGTATTTTATGTTATACAGTATTTATTTAAAAACATTAGCAATATTGTATTTGTATGTATATTTTTGTACTTTCTGAGGAGGAGGAAAGGAAAATTCAAATCCCTAATGCTTAGTGTGACAATTATGAAGGTTTTGATGTAACAAATATAACATTTAATGGTGCAGTTTATGCTGCAAAAAGCATTTATGCCTCTATGTGAACATAAAATCATAACAGTGATCCCATGAATGTAGATCAAAAGTAAAGCTATGCCACGCACGATGGGTAATGCGTAGATGCAACTCAGACGAGTCCCTTTGACAAAGCAATACAGATAAAGTATCAGCTGAGATAATCAGAAATACATGTTACATTAACCGATACCTTCATTGCTTTGTGCAAAGGCAGTGAAAATGGATTTGTTTGATACTGTTGAAATGGAATTGGTTTGTACCGCTGGAGCGCGTAGGTGGAGCAGCTCAGTGACACTGAGCAGGGTGCCGCACGGGTCAGTGTTTGTGTGTGTGTTGTGATGAATCCCTAACCTCAGCCCTCCCGTGATGCTGCTAGATATGGGGCTATCAAATAAAAAGAGGTCTCATAAGAAACATGGGCCCAGTCAAAGAAGTCAGGTGTCTGCTCCGTGTCATTATATATAAAGCTGGTGATCCTAGGGCTGTCAGTGTAATACTGTGGTGTTAAGCAAAGCTTTGTAAGACGCCTGCGAGAATTCAGTCCAGAGGATTTCGAAGTTCAGTGTCAAATGTGTCATTATTATTTTACAGATGTAATTCCATTCATAAATGGTAAGGAGAAAATTCGAAATGTTAAGTTCTGACCTGATTTTTTCTTCTCTTCTTTCAACAAACCTAGCTGGAAGTGCTTAGAAGAAGATTAGGCAGAGTTAACTCCTAATTATTGTATTTATATACTAACAAATACTGTTCTGCTGTGATCTGTTGATGAAATTCATATGTCATATGCCTCTTGAAGAATGAAACATTCTCATAAAAATAATGCTAGTAGCCTGAACTTCTGTGCAGACCATTTTTGATTTGAGTAGAGTCACATTTAGGAATTGTTTGGCTCATTATGTCTGTAAGTTGGATATTTATTTTAAGAAGCATGACAGAAGGAAGACGTGATTGGAGTCACTGATGTAGTCCCCTAATCAGACGAGATATTGTGCTCCACTTTATGTGCATGTTTGCCTGAGGTTTATGTTTCTTCAAGCCCACAAACTATTCTGCTGCTTAAAACGTGTCAGCTAAAAAGCATTATGCCCCAGCTGTGAGAAAGCCGTGCTTGAAAGGAGTTGAGACTCTTAATTCTCCACACCATATATAGATCTTCCTGTAAAGAGGAGAGTTGCCTACACCTGTAGGGTCTGAATCAGAGATCAATAATATCTTGAAAAACAGTTTTACTAGGGAGTAACAGTTTTTTACTGGGGAGTAACTAGGGAAAAACAGTTTTACATGCAGGGAGGAGGTGTGCAGTTAATGCTGTATTTCACATCCCTTCTTTAATACTTTTTGCTTTGTTACTGATGAATATACTAACCAAATTTTTATTTCCTAGGGGTAACCTGCCGCTGTTTCTAGTCCCAAGAAAAGAATAATAATGACCTTCATTCTGTGTTCATTTCCATGACGGTCCACTGAGATACCACAAGCTTTGGCAGTAAGTGACTTCATTTTTTATTAGAGCCTGAGAGGCTTCATAAATATGAAAGTTATATAATTAATTCTAAATTAATGATTATTAAAGAAAAGAAAATAAATACTGAAATCATGAAACAGATCTTTTGTTTTCAGGAGTTATCTGCCAGCATCTGAATTAAGGTTTGTGCAGGCATTCAGAAACCCTCCCTCCATTTGCAATACATTCATACAAAGCTGCTGTTTGTTCTTTTTGAAAGTACCGAAGATTTATCTTGAGGAATCCTTACTTGACTAGGAAAACTTCCAAGATGTTTTGCAAGGTATATTTGAGTTCTCTGGCTATATCCGGTTCTGAAAGCTTTGGGAATTATGAATCTACATGCAAAATGAGCTCTTAGTAACAATCAGAGTGAGTTAATAAATACAGAAGAACTCAGCCGCTCTTAATATCTAGTTGAAATGAAAATTTAAAAAAATACATATTAATGGGAGAGGTAATAAGATGGCTTAAATTCAAGAATTTTTAAGTGTTTCCATAGCTTATTTCCAAGTTTGAATTTTGTCATTTTGGCTTGATATGTAACATAAAAGGGTAGATTGGGCTTATTGCCTAGGCTGACAACTCTTGTATAATCTGGAATGTATTTTCACAGAGCAACCTGAGATTTAGTACAGTGCATCAAAGAGAATGAAGGGCAGCTATGGATCCCAGTCTCTTTTGGGAAGTGACATAGGAGCACAGAACCTAGAAGTGCTTGGAAGGTGCAGGCAGATGAAAGAGTTTTAAAGCAAAATATTAGGATGTATTTTGGAACCTGCTTGTTTCAATTAAACTTAAATATAGTAGTGTTTAGAATTTTAAAACTGGTAGCAAGCTAGGAGAAAGAAACACAGATTATTATAAGGCGATGTCAGAAAGAATTCAGCCAATTTATATTTTGATAGCAGTAAAGAACAGAAACCTATTTAAAAAAATCTTTTGCTATCTGTGCTGCACACTGAAAAACTCTATGCTGGTGCTGTTACCAATGTTCAGCTGTCTGGTGTGTGTAAAATGCAGTAAGGGTATTTTGCATATTTTTCTATTATTATTAAATATTCTTTTATATGTTCTCTCTCTCTCTTTTTTTTTTTTAATAATTCCATAACAACTCCACTCCAAGCAAAGAGTAGACCAAATATTTCACCTGAACTTTGGAAGGTATTAGTGAAAACATAGCAGCTGCATATGGAGGACATAATGAGAGATTTAGATTACACATTCACTAATGCTCTTTTTAATATTATTAGTGGCTAGGGACTTCACATTCCATTCATGCTACGCCTATTAGATCGTTTGGGAAATAAACTCTTTTACAAATAAATTAACATTTTATTAGAACGCGGTCTTCTTCAGCAATGTCTGTAAAGCGCTATGTGCTAAAGCACTCATCTTTTACAACCCAAGCACCTATGTCACATGAAGTAACCAGATGACCCAGTTGCCTGCATATACCTAATAGTACAATTAACAGTAACCAGTTTGTTGTGCTGTAAAAGCTATGCATTTCATTTCAGGATATGCTCCCTGAGGTTTTAAAACCTAAACACATGATAAATATGTATTTCCTGTAGGGATAGTTAAAATTTCACTGCTATAAAATCTTGGGACCTTCAGGGCTAGAAACAACTCCTCTGAAGCCCAGCAATATTTAATTGCTAGAGGAAAAAGCTCCCATTTCTAGTTCTGCAGACTGGCATGATATCAGTTCTTAAACCCTGTGTTCAATGTTGTTGGCCCAGCATTTTGGACCAGTGTAATTTGGGGAGGGAAATGCTGTAGGAGGATATTGGTGAGGAAAAGGAGGAGGAAACCTGTCTTTGCTAGCTGACAAAATAAACATTCGTTTCCTGCAGCTCTTGGACACTTGACATGCTCAAAGTACTTCTGGCAGGAATGGATTAACAGGTAGAAGAGAAAGTCCAAGGTGCCTGGTAAGCACAATTCATTACATGCCTCCGAGTTTTAGTGTGGGGAGAGCACTTCCATGTTCAACTTTCAGGAGAGACCTGGGACCTTGCAGGGAGCCGGCGGCACCGGCACCCGGACGGGTATTTGTGCCGTGACGCTGCTGGTCCTGGGGAAGCCCAGGGGGTCTGCGGGGTGCTGTGGTTTCCTTGTGTGGGCCGCTCCAGTGCTTCCTGAGGGAGTTGGGGTTGGAGAAACAGCCACACACCGTGTGTGCAGCCTGTTCTGCGCTCCTGTGCTTCTGCCTGTCAGCCCTTTCTGCACGTTTGCTGGCCTCTCTTTCCAGGATATCAAGCACAGCACCAAAAGTCTGCCTCTCGTGTGTGTCATCAATTTACTGAAATGGTTTTAACAGAAATATTACACAATCCACCAACCCCCCCCTCCTTTTTTTTTTTTTAAACATTGCTATTGCTATTTGCTTTGGTAAAAATAACCACAACACAAAATTCCAAATAGTTCTTTTTCTGATGGGGGTGGATCTTTAGTATAGTCAGCGAGCCCCAGAGTTGATCCATCACCAACCTTCTGTTTACTGTCTGCTACCAGGGCTCAGTCCCTTTAAAAAGCCTAATTTAAAAGAAAGACAACCATATCCATAAAGAACAAATAGGCTACCTCATCCATGAAGGGTGATTATGGTTCTTCGACTTGCTTTAAAGAAATAAGACAGATCATTGCCACACACTCCGACCTGCAGCCCTTTTGAGTTATGGATCCTTCATAAACAGCAAAGGAGCTGAGCACTCACCCTTCATGGGTGAAGTAGCCTATTCATATTCAGGAACAGGTAGCAAACAATTATAAATGAATTTAAAGAGACGCCAACATTATTGTCTGGAAGCATCAATTACTATAAACTGTTTTTAGCTTGTTCCTTCCCCTAGCCTTATGTTTCATATTACGGGATCTAGCAGTGGCACCTAACCAGTTTAATACTAAACAGAACCCAAGAATCATTAACAAGGCTACAGAAATAACGTTACCTTTTCAAGGAAACAAACAAAACAACCCCGAAGACGAAGCCCTTCCCTCGAGGATGGCTGTAGTACCTGTCCGCCACTCTGCAGTAATTAACCACGATTGCGGTTTGCAGTCAATGCGCAGTAGCTTGGAGCAGGCTGCTTGTGACTGAAGGAGAAATCCAGTAATTTATGGCATCTACCTTGCCATTAATTCAAGTGCTCCAATGGCACTAAAGGGTCCCTGTAGCTTGCTTGTGTGCCTTAGTAATGGTGATGCGAGGATGCCGAGTCGAAGGACACGCACATTCCTCTGCAACAGATCATGAAACCAGAGCGTGACATCTGTCATGCCCCATCACACCCCAGACAGCAGTGTCCTATCCAAGCTCCATTTCCTTGGGAACACCTACTGAAGAGATGTCTCTTCCTGAGTGAGATTCTTTTCTCTGCAAATGTGATATAGAAAATAAGTCCTAGATCTACTTGAATGAGCTTAAGGTTCATAGTTGAGCCCTATTCACAGTCACTGGAGAGGCACAGATGGTCTGTTTTCTCAGCTGCTCAGGAGTCTAATGAAGGTGTCTCTGTGAGCTGTCCATGAACACAAGAAATGACTTTCATTCTATGATATTTGTCAGCTTAAGTTCAAATTCAAAGAAGGATATGGCCTGAAAGTAGAATCTTTAGTGAAAGGTAATTAACATTAAAACTGGATCCACATTGAATGGACTAGAGGCAACTTGTCACCCTTCTTAGCTGCTCACATAAGGGAGCATCATTCCGAGGGCACACAGTAAAATAGCCTTAGGCTTCTTTTAGCTACATTTTTGCAGTAGTGCTGGGAAAGCATGAAAACAGATGAAAGTGAGTGACTGGCAGCTGTGTGAGGCACCCAGTGATAGTTTCTGCCTCAAGAAAGAGCAAATGACAAGAGTCAGGGGTGGAAAAAGAAGTTGTCAGATGATAAAATGGTAACAAGTACGCTTTTATACACCCAAATACACACTTGAAATAGCATTATCCCTGTTTTTACTGATTTGCATGTCATGGGCAAATTTCATTCTGCGATACATTAGCTGCTATACAAATGCTTTTCCTGCTCTGTTCCCTCTTCCCCACCATGAGTAGAATTAAAATTTCGAACATGAGGATAAGAGGAAGGAAGGTGAGGGAGCTGCTGGTTGACTCTTTAACCCTGCCTGAAAACCCTGCAGTGCAGAACGGTCATTCTGGCAGAAACCACAAATCAGTTTCTGACAACTGAGAGTGGATAATAACTTTACAGAAGCAAGTTCTCTCTCTAAATACCTAATTGTGCTAGCCGTGAAGTAAAGCCATTTGTTTCAGCAGTGCGATGCCACCACCTCAGAAGAGCCCGGTGCCGACTTCTGAAGCTCGCTGGAAGTGAAGTTTGCCAGGCTCTCAGCACGGAAGGAAGCCTGGGGGACCTCTTACAGCAACTGTCAACTTGAAGCTTTAAAAGAGCTGCTGGCAGTCCATGAGCTTCTTATGGCAGTTTTACCTGGTATTTCAAAGGTAGGCTTTTGTGTATTAAAAAGCTTTTGGCCTACTTTAGAAGGTAACTTTTTATAACATATCCTGTTGAAGCATTAATATATCTTTTGTGTGACTTGTGCTTATATCTGTGTGCCTTTATCCACATATTTATATGTATATATGCCTATGTGTATATTTCCCAATATGCATAAATATACATTTGTATTTTTTAATGTATAAAGGTGTATCAATGTAGATTTCTTTCCTTTTTTTTTTTTTTCCTCCTTCAAATCATTTGCTTCTGTTTTATGCATCATGAAATAGACCACCTACATACATGTATGAAATGGCTTTTAGTCAGTCAGTCACCACTGAATTACTGAGGTGGTAAAAGTACACTACTTATTAATAGATTTAAACAACTCTCTGTCTTATGCTCCCAGGCCTAATTCTTGGCTACAGCAAATTGCCAAACTCTGTTAGAATTATTTAGATCAACTTTCCTGAAGCATTTTGCTTGCTCTCAAGGCTTGGCCCAAAAGGTGTGTAGCTATTAAGACGTACTAAAATACATGAAAATCCACAGCACACATATGATAACTGAAACAATAGAAAGGTTTTTCAAGCCCTTTCACCTCATTTTTTAAAGGTATTACTGTGTGAACCTCTTCCAGAAGGGTCCTGGCATTTGCCTTTCTTGGTGCAGGCAAATGCTTAGGAATCATGAAAATCAGGTGGGCATCCTGCAGCTAACATTTTAGGGGGCAAAGTCATGGTATGGACGATGCGATACACTAGCTCAGTTGTACTAGGGGAATTCTGTGTTTGATTTTTGGTTTAAAACAGTGGCAAATCCAGCAGGACACTCTTCCCTGACTGAGGAAACAGCAAATATGTTAAATGTAATTTCTCTGAGGAATGGCTCAAGCTTTTTCATATCAGTGCACTTCAGCCCAAGGTGGCTCTAGGGGATCACAAGAAGTGGTGATTTGTTAAAATGCACCACTGTGTTCTGCATCCTCTCCCTGGAGTGCCCTTCCACTCTCTGACTCTCCTCTTTCCACAGCTTTTCAGTTGGTGTTCTCTAAAAATGTGTAAGTCTTGTGAATGTGAAGCAAGCCAGAAGTACAGGATAGAAATGGGGCTGGGAAGGGAAGCTGATGTTAATGTCTTTTTATAGTTTTGCTCTTAATCCTGAAGGGACACCTACTTGTTACATGTCTATCTGTGCAGGATGGTGTTAGTCCTGGGTAGAGATGTGTCTGGATTAAAATATGGTTCCAGCAGTCCTCCTGTCTTCCAGGCATGACATACGTTGAGAAAGAAGTAATTTCCCCTCTATACCGTATCTACTAAGCTTGAAATCCTTCTAGGCCTCTTGTATTCAGCTCGTTAAATTGATGTTTTCAGTATACTGGGGAGACTTCAGAAAGAACTTCCTTCAGTTTCACTTCGGTGGCCTTTGGCAAGTTCCCATGGCTTTTGTCTTTGAAAAATTCTCTCAGCTTCCTTACGCTCAGCTTTAGGGTCTGCTGCTGCTGTCTCATAGCTACCAGAAAGCCTAACACCATCACCTTTAGGCTGCTGCTGCCCGGCAGTTGGGTTTCCATCCTGGAGGACAGGGTTCATGCGGCAGCAGAAAACACATTTGAGAGTTGCCAGACTGCTAATCATTCAAATTTACCTGGAAACTGCAGGTTGTGCAGCGGTCTAATTAAATGAAGTGTATTTCCTTTGGGATAGCAAGAAAACCACATTGTCTTTCTGCTTCCGTTCCCTGTCTGAGAGAATAATTCTTCCTGCTTCATGAGCACGCCAGTAAATCAGTTCCCTTCCTGCAGATTTGGGTGACCTAAGTACCTAGATATTCTACTGAGCCTGCCCCACATCTTGTAGGTTTGTCCTGTTCTCCTGTTATCCAGGATCTGCTGCTGTCTGCTCAGCAAAGATTTCAAAATGAATGCATATGAGCAAAAATCCCAAAATGTTTCAGATCACCTTTGCTCTCTTTATCTCTGGACACATTTGGGCTTCTCAGATTTCTACATTTTAATCTTATTTTCAGTGCAGGTTTGGTTGTTCTGACTCAAGTCATCACCTGTGATTTTCAGAGCTATTTAATGGATGAAAATACCTAATTTATTACTGAAATCAATTGAACTTGGACATCTTGGGAATGTTGAGAAGTTTACTGAAGTTTTTTTATGTCATTTGGTGGGTAAATTTGACCCTTAATATCTTTGCCTCAGATTCCCTGCAACTAGAAGAAAGGTAGTTTTATTTTCGGATCTCCAAGATTGTTGGAAAAGCACAACTAAATAATGCATATGAAGTACTGCTGATTTTAAACTATATGGAATGTGTTTTGTAGACAGGCACCGGGTTAAAAACTGATGGTCAAATTAGGATTAATCCAGAACTGTCTCATGTGTTATTAAGGAAAATAAAACTCCTTTCCTACATGCCCCTCCTACTCCTGCAACACAGGCAAAAATGCTGTGGCATCATAAACTGTTTGAAAAGGGCATGGGAACACGTTATCCACCCTCAGAGGTGTTTGTGCTCCCTGCTTCTGCCCAGGACACATCCGTGTTCGTTAGAGCACATTCTGTCAAGAATTTTTAGGCACAAAGAGTTAATAACTGTGGTTGAGATGGTGACTGCATCTATTGGAAAGTGCCCGAGATAATGTTCTCTGCATGCGGTGTGTGCTGTAGAGCTGCTCGCGCATTGCCAAGCTCTCCCTGGCTGCAGGCCGCGTGCCACCACCGCGCGCGACGGCAGGGGCCTTTTGCATGGACTGGGAAAAGCAAGGCACTCCGCTGGGGAAAATAAGGCGGCAACCCTCTGAATAAGAGTGTCAGAGAATGGAAAATTTGTGTTTTGTTCAGGTTTCTTCTCCTTCCCTCCTGCCCTTCTCCACCCCAGCCCTGCATTTGTGTAAAGAATTTGTGTGGTATGTGTGAACTACACAAGTAAAGCCCTCCCCCCTGCCATGTGCCAATGACACAATTTAAATCACTACCATGTGCCATGTTTTCTGCAAAAGACTTTTCTGTTTACCAGACCAGTAAATACAGGTTGGTAGTGTTAGGGGTCTGATATAAACTTGCAAAAGCAAAGCAGGTAACCAAAGCAGATCTTGAACTTCCCCAGTGCAATGCAGGTTATTTTGTCTTCGCTGTCTGAGAGATTGGAGAGATTTAACATTAAAAATGAGTGTGGGTGGATATTGGCAAAAAGTAACAAGGTTTCAGGTGTCATAGACTTAAGGAAATACTATTTTTAAAGAGAACTGAAGAGATCATTTTTTGACATAAATGGGAATGGGCCTTCCCTAGTCAGCTTATCTGGTTTCCCAGGTCTCTGCAATGCGAAGTCCCAAACTGTAGCTTGGGTTTCATTGCACGTAGGCTAATGCCAGCTCCCAGCTGAGCCTCTCGCCACCGGGGCGGCAAGGAAACGCTGCAGACCTGGCATCTGCTCTCCATTTGCTGCTGGCTCCCCTGCCTTTCTGCGATGGGAACCGGGGCCAGCAGGAAAGCCCTGACTCTCACCTCTCCAGATTCAGCAGCAGAGCCGTGATCTCCCACTGCGCGAAGGTCCCTGGCTTCTTGCAAGTGAAAGCATTGGAAAAAGCCTCCAAAAGAAAGCGTGTGAATCCCTGAGCCTCACAGGGAAAGTGTGTGGGAGGAAGCCAGGCTTATGCAGTGGGACCAACCCAAGCAAAATGCAGATCCTGCATGTGAGTGTGTTTTCTGTCTCCCCTTATAATCCCATCTGAGCAGGTGTTGGAGACAGAAATCTAATCTCTTCTCATTTTCTTCAAAAAATGAGTAAATCAGATACAATTTTCTGGGGGTACATGTGGCACTGCAGTCAGCAGGGAGATGAAATTAAGGCTCAACATCCTGGTAGTTCTCCCTGTAAACTGCATTTTCTGGAAGGACAGGTTATTCATTTCTCTCTCTCTCTCTTTTTTTCTTTTTTGGCTAGCATGGATCCTTCCACTCTTTTTTTTGGTGACATCCCAATTATTTTTGATACGGTGGGATAAGACAGACTATTTCAGTTCCTTTTTAAGAGCTGTTTCAAATTTGGACTTGCAGTGATCTTCTGATCCAACCCCCTGTGAAATCAGTTACATGAAGCTTTCTTACATCTCTTTGGTCAAGGCCCTATGTTAGCAAAGGACAGGGCCTCTTGAAGTGCATTCACCAGCCTGAGGGAGCTACACTCTAGATTACAATGTATTTACAAGGCAGTTTAAAGAAGTTCCTCCTTTTAAACCACTTGTGCTTCTTCAGTAGGAAAGTTCTGCTGACATAAGTCAGAGCGTGTGTTTGTAGTGATACGGGGCTTTGCTGGATAATGGCTGTCACTTAACATCCTGAGTGTTTTGGAACTCTTCCATTGCATCGTGCAAAGATACAGGTGGAAAGTAAGAAGTCCTGGGAAGAATGGAAGGCAATGATAAAGCCGGGAGGCAGTCGCTGATAATCAGAAATGGTCAAATGTCAGAGCTGCTTCTTTTGTTTCCTCATCTATAAGTGAAATAATAATTTTTACATGTCTGCCATTCGAACTTGTCAATGTGTTTGCAATGTGTCATCACGCTTTTTAGCTACTGCTGCCTTGAACTCTAAAGTTGAATGGTGGGGTAATTTACTAGTTACTAGAATAAAGGCACTAGAATAAAATGATGGGGTTTCTGCCTTCCGCAGGATTTGAAGAGGAAATTAAAATTGTGGACTTTCAATGGCTCAGAAAAATTACAGGGGAAGTGAGGAGACAGAATGAGAGGCACATTGATTGGGGGATGAGAAGGATTATGTTGTCATTGATGGTCCAAAGCAAAACGCTTAACTGTTCTTTCTGACTCATAGAAACTAAGATTTATTGGCTGGCTATGTTCAATTTTGTCTTATCATATTCTCACCAACTAATTGCATGTGTAATATATAATGAAATGTTTTCAGACTTGCTCTCTGGAGTGGATGTATAGACTATATGAATAGTGTTCATGCCTGAATGCCCATGCATATGAATAAGAGCTCTTCCCTAAACAGTGCAGCAATGATACTTCTGTTAGTGACTTCTAGAAGAGCAACGGAAAGGGTAATATAGACTGTTCATATTGCAAACAGATTTTAAGGAAATTAATGATTTTAGTCTATTTTCTTCCCCATAAGTTTTTCTTTAAAAAATACTGAGTTAACAGAAAGTGCAAGTTTATAAAGGAATGCACTTCGTGGGACAAAATGCTTTGTAGAAGACATTTCCCAGGTCCAAAATTAATGAAAAAAGAGTAAAACTTAATAGGATTGCTCTAGAATAAGAACAGGTAAGCCTGTTCTTCTAGATGCTATTTTACAAGATGTGCTTTCACATCCCTTTTTAGCCTAGAAAATATGACCCTTGACATCTAAACCAGTAGATTATTGGAGGAGGGACAGTATTTTTTGCTGGAGCTTTTTCAATTTATAGAAATAATTAGAGAAGCTAATTCTATAACCAGTTAGTTGTGGAGCTTATGAGAGATCTAAGTATTCAAACAAGGATTCAGCACTTGCTTTTATGAATACCAAATCACTTGGTACTCAGGAAAGTGTTGTCAGGAATAGCTTTGAATCATTTCATTTTTATCCCAGGGTAGGATGAAATGGGATATTTCTGAAATATTGGAGTTTCTTGCCAGTGCAAAACCTTTTTATGATCAACTCTGCCTTCTGAGAAATTCTCTTTTTCACTATTTGATTGAAAACCAGCTGAGAGTTTGAAAAAAAAAATCCATATGAAACTGTACTATACTCGAATACAATGTAGGTAGAATTTAAGGCATGATTGCTACAGAAACAATAACTTTCCTTTCCCTGGTGTTTAGGGTGGAATTTTGAAATGCTTAATTATATTGAGCTATAACATTTTATGTGAATAAGCAGTACTTCCTCCTGACTCTCAAATAAGCATTATTAGTAGAAGAAAGGAAAATTTCTCAAGATTAATAACATTTTCCAAGAAGAATTTGTTGTCTTGGTTTACATATCATTATTTTCTGCCATATACATAATCTTCGCATGGTTTGGCCTAGCCTATGTGCCTAGGCCAGATAATATTACAGTCATCTGTGGTCACTTTATGTAGTTATACCCTGTTTTGTGTATTGGGGAGGTGATCTTGTTCTGTATTATTCAGCACTTGTGACCTGCAAGGGGATCCTGAGCAGCCCGCGTGCGCTTTGCGAATGGGGTGTCAGGGCTGGGAGAGGCTCCTTCCCATGGGGCTGCGATGGGAAGAACAGGAGCCCACACAGACAGACACACACACACACACACACACACACACACTGACCGATGCAGAGCATTCCCGTGACTACCTGACTCTCGGTTGTTCCCAGGCTCTGGTCAATTCTAGTGGCTAAACAGCAGCTTGAGTTTCTGCCTGCAAGTAGGATGAAGGTGCTATGGCGTAATCCATACATAATTCCCAAGGCTCTGTAGTAAAACAGAGCCCTCGCGATATGACACAACAGCCAGCCCATTGCAGCAGCAAGATCCCAGCTGATCTTCATGAGACAGATTTAACAGTCAAAGCTTTGAAATCTTATATTCTTCTATGCCTATGTTAACATATTGTCCGAGCTTTTCATGGTTTTAATGCTGTTAAAACCCAAGGGTTAGGTAAATACTGTTATGAAGCAAAAGGATAAAGGCTCACATCTTCAAAACTGGATAGATGCCTAATTTCCAGTGACAGAGCCTTTAAAGTTTTGGCCTGAAATGCTTTCCTGTAGTCCTGCAGGAAGTCTGTTGTGAAATAAGATCTGGTGAACTCACTGAGATGGCAGCTTATCTGGTTGATACTGTTTTCCATTGTGTCAGGAGAAAGATTTGGAGAAACAAGAAACTTCGTGTTTCATGCTCAAAGTCAAACTGATAGGCAGAATAAAACTCCTTTGGGATGTTAGCGTGATGATTCATACCCATGCTGTTTATACTGGTTGTGATAGAGGAAAAATAAATACGAGGTTGTGTCTTTCATTGCTCTCTGTCTAGCATCTTTCTCCTTTATTAATACTTACTTTTTAATAGAGATCATAGTAGCTACTACTCGCTCACTTTTGGAAAATGCATCCTGGTTTATTCTCAGTTACCTGTTAATTTCTCCTCAATTAAACATGAAAGCTTAATTGAAGTGAGATAGACTTAAATGCTTTTTAAATGTCCCAATCTATTAAAATCATTATAAATTTTAAATTTAATAATAATAATAATAAAGGTTTAAATGAATTATCTCTTCTTGAAACCAATGGCTAAAATACAGTGATTCTCTAAGCTATGTCCCCTTACCTGTATACTACTGTCTTTGAAGGAGGAGAACATAGGAAATAAACAGTCCCTTTAAAATAGTACATTTCTGACTAAAGGTAAAAGTTGTGGCTTTTTTTCTCTCCCAACCCACCTTGTGACAACAAATAATTATCCGTTTTCTTATAGTTTGTTAGGGCTGGTGAAGAATGAGGGCAGAAATTAGTAATAATGACCCTTGGATGAAGGAGAAAGTGTACCCTCTAATTTCCCGATTGGTTACAGAAATGATTGGCTTTTTGTTTTGTCTTCTGATTATGCTCTAAAGAGCAAGCATTTCTCCAGAGTCTGAGAAGAATGTAAATGCAAATTCTTATTTATACTTCAAGGCAATTTTCTGTCCTTAAAGTTCAGCTATTTGTATTTTCTTCCTTATAGAAATTACATCTGAATGGCCATGCTAAATTATTCCAATATGTATTCATCTTACTCCATTTTAGTGCCTCTTTCAAAAGCAAGTAAGAATAAGGTTTATTTTCTGATAATGTTCTGATCTTCTGTTTGTGAAACAAACAAACAAACAAAATCTTGTTGTCTCTTTTGGGCAATTTAAAGTCACATTCAAGTTTAAACAATTATTTACAATGTCAGACAGTGCAGCCTGATAAGATGCTGACTCTCCTCAGGATCTTTTAAATTGTCTAGAATGACCAAGTCCCCAGCAATTACCCAGTATATACAGGATTGGGACTGAGATTTTGTTTCATTTCCCATTTGGAGAAATGGTAACCTAGCATTTTAAAAAAAGAAAAAACTCCCACACGTTCCTGGAGGCTTCAGTCGAAACGATGGAGAGAGAGAGAGAAACCCAGACACGTCTGCATTCTGTTTTCAAGAGACAGACAGGCAAAATGCTAAAGATAGGTTTGGAAAAGGTACTTTTCTCAGTCTGAAATGTGTATAAGCTTCGGGTCTTCCTATTATAAATGGGAAGGAAAAATATGAATCCATTAACCTAACTGAAACACTTGGATGTTGCCTTCGAACATAGATACAGATTGTCACATTTCTTTTAAAAACAATATCATTTGATAAGGTGGAGGTGTTGATTTTACAGCATAAGTGATAATGCACACTAGTTGTGCTGGGAGCAAGAGATGGTTTGGGGTTTGCAGTGCAAAAAAAAATGTGAACTTAGGTTTGATGAAGAGATTTCTGTTTGAAAAGTAGCCTCAGTTCAGTAAAACACACATGCTGAACTAGAAACCTTACCTGCTCTGTATGTTTCCATTAAAATCTATGCGAGTCTGAAGGCTTAGCCTATCCAAAATGATTCATTAAATGGGAATAGGGAGCGCTGAATATAATTAGGAAGACCAGAAGTCATGAGAATATTACAATCTAGAACTACTGAATGTGGCTGTTTCTTATGGGAACAGCAGAGCGCAATTGAAGGAAACCCTGAAGTGCATGCAGGAGCAGGAACAGTGCGCCTGCTTGCACTTGCTGTTGCTTGTATCTGGCTGCTGTTATGTACAGTATGAAAGAAACAGCTCATCCAAGCTCTGGCTTGGAAAGGCATACAAAGAGTGATACACAAACCAGTCATAGCTGTTGAGTAAGAAATAATATGCTTCAAAGGCAAAAGGACACTTTCTCCTTTCTTTTCACTATTTTCTTAGAGGCTATGGGTGGGGATCATAAGATATTTGACAGAGCACCCGGTAGCTGCTGCATGATAATGCACATGCATGCTGTTAAATGCATATTCTCCATCTTTTTTTCTGTCTTATTTGGAAGGTAATACAAGAATCCAGGATAAATGACAGCATGTAAGTTCAGGATCCTGTCTCCTGATTGTCCAATTACTCTAATGAGGGGGTACTAAGATTCCAGTATGATCTGGGCTTCTTTTCTGTCGGGATTAGTCTGTGCAGGACCCCCAGGTTCCCAATGTAGATGTAGCAGGTGGTATTTTTACGCTGTGAGTGCTATAGCAACAATGCTACTAGAAATAGGCTATTAGTATATGGTGCGACTTTTCCCCAGTTAAATGAGGTGGAAATGAAGAAGTAGGAGAGAAATGTTGAAGATGTAGCTGTTCTGTGGAGTACAGTGTGAGTGTGCCTAGTGATCAACATTCTCAAGTGGAAGTGAATCTCTTGTGAGCATGTTTAAATATTATTGTTTTTCTAGTGATCCTTCAGTGTGATAGTAATTTGTGCTGCAAATAGGAAAACTAACAATGTAGCTGCATAAAGGCATTTCCTGAATTGTGCGTTATTCTTGTGTGTCCTTTGGGAACAGGTGCCTGTCCTACCCCGCAGGCAGCGCGGGCCTCGGAGCTGCCACGGGGAGGGCAGCTCGCAGTGAGGTACGAAGGCCGCTGTGGCTGCTGTCAGTATTGCTGCAGCTGGGACTTTGTGGAGCCTGCTTCTATAAATATAAAACAATTCAATTGTGTAATTGCCATTACCAATGTGAATTCAATTTGTCTATATTTTTGTACCATAGTATTAGGTCTTAGAATCTTGAACTAGAATGGATTCTTTCAGTGAATACCAATCTCTCCAGATCTTGAGAGGCAGAAATTAAGTCATCAGAAGCAGATGGAGTAAAAAATGGAAGGGGGTCAAAGAGGAGAAAGCCATTTTCAGGAAACTTGTTTTGCTTTTAATCCAATGTTGCCTGTGCTGAATAATTTCCTTTAATCACCTGATCCACTAAAATTAAATTAGAGCTCTGGTTTCAAGAACTTTTCAATCAGGCTATTGTGCTTGTTAAAAGTATCAGGCTGCTCTAATTGAAAATAGACTGCATCTAGGGATGGGAAAATCACTGCATACTGCACCACCAGAGGTTTGTTCTGCTGAACTGCAAGGGTCACCACAAATAAAAGAAACCAGAAAGGGAGTCTAGTCTTGCCCAATCTCTTTCTTCTCAGAAAGAGATCTAGGTTAGAAAGATCTGCTCCAGGTGTGGTCTCCTTGACATGGACAGACACTGCAACCAGTGGGGCAGTGATTGGAATCCCACTATCAAATAGTTAAAGCTTTTAAAGCTTATGTTGGATTCTACCTATCTGATGCAAAATGCTCTGTTTGTTACTGTGGGCTGCATTGCTACCTTAATTACTGGCATCATTATTAATTGTTAGTTGCTTCCAGAAGTCCTCTCTTAGATTTCCTTTAACTCATGTAAAACTGGTGTGTGCTCTGCTGACAGCATTGCCTGTGTGGCAGAGGCAGGGAAAGGGCAGGAAATGCTGTTTTGGCACTTACCCCTGCATAGAGGAATAGCTAAGTGGCATGTTTTCAAAGGTAAGCTCAAAGGAGAATATGTGAGAAACAGGTAGGACGCATCCATGCCCCTCTCTGTTGAATTAGTTCTTCTCCAGGCAAATTTCCTGTGAGAGACACCTCCACAGCTGCTAGCTGACCTTACGAAGGGGAACAGAAGAAAATGCCTGGCCTAAAGACCATCATTATGTATTAGATGTTCAGAATAAGGGATGTGGGGTATTCTAGTCCCCAGGGGTTGTGGTGGATGAGCTCTGAAGCTGTTCTGTGGGCTGGATCGGAGTCTTCCCCAGTGTATTTCTTATCAGTACCTCACCAGGCTGCCTAGATCCTCAGTGTGTGTGTCTGTGGCTCAGCATTTTCTTATGCAAACAGAAAGCGCTTGAAACAATAGAGAATTCAGTGCAAGAATTGGTGCTGGGCTGGCTCCTTTGTGATTGAGTCCAGTGGCAGATTGACCTAGTTTTGCAAGTACAAATGCTGACTTATATTCAATACAGTTAATCGCTATTTATTCTTTACAGCTGGACTTAACAGAGTTTATAACCATCTTCAGATACTGGCAGTGTTTCAAATCTAATGCATACCTGAATAAACAACCTGCTCAAAAAGAAAAGGGGGAAAAAAAAAAAAAGGATGTTCAAGATGGAATTTTTTCGTTTGGGCTGTGGCCAAATGCATAAGTGCAAATCCTTTCTTAAATAAAGAACAATCTCTGCTAGTCCTAGCTTTAGACAAACTTTCCTTTAAGGGCTTGGTCCAGCTGTGATTCCCTGAATCATCCATCATCACTCAATTGAATTACTGTTGATTTTAATAGGACTGATAGTGAGAGGAAGACTTCACAGAATCAGGACATTGAATAGGCTGTCTCGGTTAAGTGTTATATTCTGTAGGTTTAGAAAAACCCCAATGTTTCAAACTGAGAGGTTAAAAGTAATTCACTCCAAATTCACCCTTCTGTTGGATTTAGAACAAATGAGCAGTATTGTTTTCTGTTGCCTAAAGCCTGATTTCTTTTCTCTTTTTCTCAGCCGTGTTCATCCCGTTGAGCAGCCTCCCCTGCTTTTGGCTTTGATCCCCATAGTTTTAGGTTTGGAGCGGCGATAACGGTTGCTGACCGTGCGATGCTGCGTGCGAGGCCGCGTCGGTCTGCGCTGCACGACGCCCTGCGAGCTCTCCATAGTGCCGTTGCCTTCCAGGTGCCCCTAGGCAGGGGCTGGACATGATGAAATGCTGCCTCCTCTCTCCTCCTCAGAGACTATCTGTGAAAGCTGCTTCCATGTGTTGTTATGGAGTGGCCCACAGTGCTCCTTTCAGTACCTCTCAAATGTACCACATTATGTTTTCTAGAGCTGATGCCAGCTGATGCTGATCACCGTGATCTGTGCAGCTCAGCCTCATTGGAACTATAATTAAGCCCGTCTGTTATAAACCAAATACTCTGAAAATAATTTTCTTCATTTACTGCACCTGCCAAGGGAGAGTTTCTGCAACCTTTAATGATGCTGGCAATCCTATTACTGTCAAAGCAAATAGTTCATTGTGGAAAGGTTGCAGAACCGTAATGAGAACTCATTGAAAAATTTGCCAGGAAGTTTTTTCCCCTCTCCCATCAACATCTGAATATTTCGTAAAAAACATATTGGCGTTTTGGGCCAAGGTTAGATATTCTCTGGAGCGGAAGAGAGACTAGTGCTCAAAATAGCCAGTAGCACAGATTAAAGCATTCCCACAGGGAGAGGGAGATGCAGCTTCAGGCACTTATTTTGGGGAAAAAAACCTATCCCTGGCAAATGTGAGCACTGTGTGACTGCCAATTCTGAGAAAACCTGCTCACCTCTTCGCCCCCCTCCTCCAGACTGAAAGGTTTTATTTTCTCTCTACCAGAGAGCAAGAGCACCAAGGTTTTTTTATAGGACAAAATTATGGTTTCCAGTGAGATCAACTATACCTATGTCTTGATCTCAATATACTCTTTTTCCAGCTGACAACATGTCAGTAGGAGCGTAAAATATTACCGTGTTGGGAGTTCTCTTCGAAAGCCCCAAGAAAATGTCATCAGCTTTGTGCTAGGTTCACAGTACAATTCTGCACCATGGTCATGGTGGGCCGGTAAATAGAGACTGATTTTTCCTTTCTGCACTTTGAAACCTCATTCATTCATATCTGTTAAGTCCACTCCTGCTGTAGCTGATTTGAATTCTAAACAGTTTTAGAAATTTATTTTGTAAAGCTATGCTATTCATCTTTAATATAATCATGTAATTTACTCTATTAACACCAGCTGCTGCATTTGGCACAGGTCACCTGGAGTGTTTGAAACGCTGTATTAATTTTTCCTTGAACCTATTAGCTAATTCTGAAAAATCCATAGAAGTCAGAGCATTCCCTCTCTTCAGTCATGGAAGGTTCATTTTTGCCCATGCTCCTGAATGTTTTCTGAGTCTGACAGAAGAAAAAATTCAGTGGGAGAGGTAGTTACATTTTACTGGACTTTATTATTGTTGTTGTTGTTATTTTCTGCAGAGTTGCCTTTGGCCCCAGGTAACATTTTTTAGAGGGACGTGTATGTTGTGTGTAAGACTTATCTCACGTAATGTGTACCTGAGAACATTAGATCAAATTGAGTTCTGGAAGCTTGGTTACTGATCTAAACATGCATCAGAAACATTAATTATATGTGATCTTAACAACGATGTTTTTAATCCCCTCTTTCTGCAAGACTTTCTGATACCTGTTTGATACCCAGCTCTTGCACTCAGAGCTTCCTTGTTTTGTGTCTGACAATCTCTCCCCCTTTTATTTTTGGGCAGAATTGTTCGGTTACATGGACATCTCTCTGTATCCTGCTTTTCCAGGAGATATCGCAAAACAGCTGCTAATTGAAGAGGAAGCTTTGTAGCTGTTTGATGTTTGTTGTCTGTTGTATGGGCAATCTTCTAGGATGTGATTTTTCCTCCCGAGGTAAGATTTTAAGCATTTTGTGTTTCCATTCTCTGGCAAACTTCCTTGAGGCACCCCTTAAGCCCCACAGAATGCAGGGGCAAGATTTAGAGCTGCCCAGAGGTTGTGCAAAGTAGGACTGCTTCACTCTGGGACAGTGGAGGACAGAAAGTCTGGAATAGGACCGAAGACCTCAGCAAACAAAACAGTTAAAACAGTGTGAGGCGTCTTTACTGGCACTTGGATTTTATAGTTTTGTCAAGCTGCTGATAGTGACATGGGTTCTGTCTCCTCCCAGCCCACTCTGCAGTTATTTTTTCTTAGTCCACAGGAGAAATGATTATTTTCAGCTGTTTTTCAGCATAAATTCATGCCATTTACAAAGGCAGGTTTTAATGGGAGATTGTATTTTAAACAGTGAAAGAACTTTTTCTAGCTGAGGCATTTCCAGGAGACACAATAAGAGCAGGCCTCTGGCAAGCCTGCTCAGACTAATTTCCATTCTGCTGAAAAAGCAGAACTCCCGATCTCAGAAAAACCTATTTTCCCCTTGTAAAACTGTGATGTATTTATTAAGACTAAACCATAATGTAAGACAGTTCTGGCTAGCCAGGCACACTACAGCAGGTGATAACATAATTAAGGCCTTGGTTGTCAGAGGCTGATACGGTAACTAAAGGGAAAATGGTCTGATTTCTCCATCTGGATCACAAAGTGCTATTGAAATCCTGCTACTTCTTGTGATGAACCAAGTTTGCTGTAGTCACTCACCCAATGTGTGGCTTGTTAGCAGAGCACTCCAGCAGGATCATTCAATGTGTCCCACAAGAGCCCTTCTACGTAACGTAGTTCTAGCTTACAGCGTATTGAACATTTTCTAAATGATCAGACATCTACAACTGGTTGAATGAAATGTTCATGGTCTATAAAGATCCTGTTTGATCAGCACCGGTTCACTAGTTCAGGTCCAATCCCTGTGGGGATTAGCTTGAAATTGGTTTGTAGCTGCAGGAAAACATGGCACAACTCAGTGTGCTCTAAATTAGCAGTCAGCTAGTGTTGCTTCTTCAAATGCACAAATCCTCAATACATTAAAAAACTCCTATTTAGCTTTGGACATTAACGATGCCTTATCTTTACCGCACTAGCATGAACAGATCCATAGCCAGAGATTCATACTAGTTAGAAAAAGATTTTGTGTGTATATGTGTATTAATCTCAACTTTGTGTTTAACCTTGCCAAATTTCCCACTATTGATGTCAAAAAGGGTTTTCTTTTAGTCTAACCTCTTTAACCTACTTAGCCTAATATTTATCCTCATGTTATAACGCACACAATCCTGTTCCTTTAGCAAATAATTAATGTGGGACTGTGTCACCAAGCCCTGAGGCCTGTCACTGATCGCTAATGTAAAGCATGTTTTATTCCTCAAATGATCTCTTTTGAAGAGAATCTCTGTGCCAGAGTTGTGTACTGCTTTGTTTTCAAAGTAATCATCTACAGTCCAGATTTCCTTTGGGAGTGGAAAAACAAACAAACAAAAATGAAAAGCCAAAATAAAGAGCTGGAGCCAAACCCTTTCAAATTAATGAGTTAAAGACTCAGATTTTTGTATTGCTAACTGATGTGGAGGCATTAAGCTGCCTCCCATACTTTCCTTTCCCCCTTGTTGGTTAAAGCTTTTCTTTTCTTTTTGGGATCAGTTTTTACAAGTCTAAGTTTTTCATCTTCATCAGAAAAGAATATGTTAAAACTATTAAGTCAGCAAGGACTGAATAGGTTTTTAGCTTTTTTTCCTATCCCAGCCCTGTATTGAAGCAAAAGGCAGTAGGCATGAGAATGATGCCCTTTTAAGGAAAGAATAATCTATTTTCCAGCTCCAACAAATTTCAAACACATTTGAACAGAAAAGATCACATTTCTGTGCTGTAGGTAGATGGCTCCAGCATTATTCATATGATTCTTTGTATATGTCTGTAGCAGCCCTTTAACAAGAGCACTGAGCCCGCTCTGAAATACAATAGTGCTCAGGGCCAGCCTTTTATGTTTGTTTACTCATTTTTATGAGCCTTCCTCCCTTACTTGATTCACAGAGCTGCGGCCTGCCAGAAGACAGCTAGCAAAGTTAGTCAGACTGCTCTGAGGAGATGCCTGCCCCATCAGCCTCGCTGCACCATGGACTGAAAATCTGCTTTTTTTCCCCGTGTTTGGTTAAAGACAGAAGTTAGCTGCTCGGCCTATGTCCGTGGTTTTGGTAGGTCTTCGCGGGTATCATTCCATTGTGGATCCATCCTGGAGAGTACAATTACCCCAGAGAGGCAAGAGGGGCAAAGGGAAGGCCTGGCTGGCTGTGCTGTGTTGGGTAGAAACTTCAGCACTCTGCACAGCAGTAGCAGAGCCCTCGGGGACTGTACAAATCCGGGCACAGAGAAAGGGACCCGGGGAGAAGGCAGGTCTTGGCATCTTCACCCCTGTTGGCGGTACATAGTGTGGTAGGCTACACAGAAGATTAACCATTCAAAGTTTTCCAGTCGCATATCCCGTATTTGCCTTTGCAAAGACAACAGCTAGTCCCAATGAATTTAAATTATGAATTCCAGATTTTGCAAGTGAAGGTCAAATGGGGGACAGTGGGTATCAAACCTAGTTCTGCTGATCATAGAAAAAGGTGTAAACAGGGAGGTATATTAAACATGGGGGCATTTTCTCCCTTACTTTATTTCTTATATCATGACAGTCTTTTTAACAAGATAAATAAAAGTTAATAGTGAACTAACCACTATGGTGTTTACTTAGCAATTATTTAGGTTTAATTATTTCACTTTTATTATGGAGAAAATCAGACAAGAGCAACATGATCTGGCTGGAATAACTCTAGATTTGGACCTAATATATTCATGTTTAGTTAGGAATACCTATACAAATCCCTCTTCTCACTGGATATGTGCTTAGCAGAGTGACTGTTGACCTTACAAGCAGGGATTTTTGTATTCCATAAATTAAGAAAAAGGATTCACTTAATGTATTTGTCCTTTGAGTCAAGAACCGTCCTTATACATGTATAGATGTATATGTGCGTCTGTGTATAATTTCATGAACAAGGTGGGTTGAGTGATTCAGAAACCAGTATACTAGAAATAATTAAAATTTAGAGGGTGAGCATGGCTTGTCCTCCCATAAATTGATTTAATTTTCATATCCTGATTGCCTAGAGTGGCTTACTTCAGCCACCTTGCACAATTTGCTATGGTTTTCATTTATTCTACAACAATCTTATACACTTATAATCCTTACCACTTTCACACATATGGAATTAGTTACAGATTTAATGCCCCATTGATACCAAGGAAAATAATTAATTTTCTGAAATGTTTAAAAGGGAAGAGATCAGAGCTTCAAGTATTTTCCCACTGCTAATTCTCATTTAAGTATCATCTCTATTGCAAATGTAAATATTCTGAGCTTAAAGTATGATAGCTAAAAAGTAACAGATGATAACTATGTGTATTATAGGTGTAGTGAATCTCTCTGGAAGTAAGGGATAAGAGAATACTTTTACACTGGTTGATAGGGACAAATTAATGTGAGGCCCCAAATCCCGCAAACTAGAATGCGCATGGAATGGTGTGTTCCAGATAGATTTTTATTCTCATTTAAAGAATATGCTTATATTACAATTCTTATAATGCTAATTCTACTGTAGTAATGGCTTATCTGCCAATGATACTGCATTCTTCTGGGCTATTTTTCTAAGAAATATATTTTACAAGTCTATTCTATATTAGGGATGTTTTCAGAGAAAAATAAAAGCCTACTGGTTTGGAAATTCTGCCTATGTGGAATTTTACATACCTTGATCTCTAAGGGACTGCGTGAGAGCTAAGAGGAGATGGGGATTCTTAGCAAGGAACACGATTACAACTTTTATTCATCCTACTGAATGAGCCAATAATTATATTTCTACTGTAGGTCTATATGGATTTTTTATTTTTTTTAGGAATTTTTAGTTTCTGTCAAAGCTTTCTCTTTTTTATGTGTTGGACCAGATCATGTGTTGGGCCTGCACCTATGTCAAAGAAAATGTCTGAGGAAAAAATTTACACATTTTCTGAGGAAAATATTTCAAACATTTTTGAAAGAGTTGTTCATTTATTCTGTTTTTTGAACATGATGATTTGATGTTACGATATTTAAAAAAATGCCTTCTTCTGGAATGCTAAATATTTTTAGACAGCTCTTTATTGTTCAGAGGAAAAGGTCTCAACATCTTAAGAATAAAGTAGTATAGACAGAATGGCAGTTAATAAACTGCATAAATATTTAAAGCAGATCCTAAAGAACTAGCTGGTATGGTATAACTAATCTTGCGAGGGCTTTTACTGTCTTTCTGGAGACTGACTTATGGATTTAAGTTAATATATTATTGACATGTTTGAAATAAGTCATTATGGTTTCCCTTGTCATGTAATAAAAAGGAGATAGATATTAATGTAAACATTTTGCCTTCATGTTAATAGACTAATAACTGGGATGGACAATTAAGGCTGACAGCTGCTGCTTCATCAGTGGGATTCAGGGAAGTTTTTTTAAGCAGACATTTCTGTGTAGAGTTGGACAGAAGAGCCACGCTCAAACTCCATCCTTGTTGAAATTTAGTCTAACACTGAAGTTGTATGTTGCACTAAGCACGATGCACATTCACTCAAATATTTCAGAAACCATGACTTTTTCTGTATTGATTTCCTCTAAAATGTCTTTGTTTTAAACAAAAAGATTATTTCTATTAATATTATTCATATCTCTGTGAAAGCCTATTCTATATTAGTAGAAAAGTGCATTAGTACTAAAGTACTAATTAGTATGAGGTGAACATGCATTCATCTTGCTAGCAGCTTGCTAGCTTTTCTGCACAATGCTGCCTCACAGCTAAATTAAACAATGCCCTGTCTATAGTTTTATTTACAGTGTTTTCACCTTTGAATCCAAAGGTGTATGTGAATTTTAAGTGAGGAAGAAAATACTGTGTTCGAACGGTTTTGATTTAGCTCCTGGGTCAGATTTACGATGCTTTGTTGATGATTGAATGGAGTATTGACTTAATTCACAGATGACTTGAAGCTTTGGAGGAAGTACTGCAGTACTCCAAAATGTGCTTTGGAGGTCTTGATAGGCTTCAAAGGGAACATGAAGTGATCTGAGAGCAGGGATACTGAGTGAGGTGAAGTAATACATAGATAAGTGCAAAGATATTACACTTAGGTAGGAGGAATCAGGTGCTAAAATGTGGTGTGAAATACCATGTGGCAGTTATGAAAATATTTTGCATGTAGAGATTGAAAGCAGCTAACTGTGGCTGAATGATGTTCGTGCTTTTGTCATTTTGGCACCGAGAAGAGTAGATAGCAGGATCTTTCAAGGCAAATAAGATAATTTATCTGGTTGAGAGCAGGCTGGCAAGGTCTCTTCTCTATGTGAAGAAAGACATGGCACAATCTGAAGGAGCTCAGAGGAAAGGACTAGGGTAATCATGAGGAAGATGGAAAGACAGATGTTTTTGACCTCCAGGAGAGGACGAGAGGAGAGGCAGTGTGTTTCCAAATGCTTAGAAACCTAAGGGGTGAAGGTAGGCAGCAAGGGAGGGAGGAAGGACAGTGACTGCCAAATTGAATGAGAGACAAAATCTTTGGATTCATCTAGAAATGGCCAAAATGGAGAAAATTGTTCCTGATGAGTGTAGAGTTCTACTGTAGAGAAAAAGTGAGCAATGAGCAGAGCATATTTTTCTAGAACAGCTCTGTGCATAGTTGTGGAGCAATGCATGTGCTTTTAAATAAAGACAGAGGAAACACACACAGTGGTGTAGTAGGAAACTCTACTTATGCACTGCAGTTTGGTACTGAAGTTCATTTGGCAATGCAGTTTTGCAATGAGCTCTAGTTATTTTTTGGTTTTGACTTGGAATGTCAGTTATTCCCTCCTGCTAGTTTTCAGATAGCCCACAGGCAGCAAAATTAGTAGTAGTCTGCATGCAAGAAAACATACTATAATTAAAAGCCGTTCTTTCATTTAATTTTCTCTGTAGATTTCAATATGAAAAATATTAAGAATGGTTTTGAACATAGCGAATTTTTACTGTTTTCTTTTTTCTTTTCTTCTTCTTTTTTCAGCTCAAAAGGTACAAACCTCTTAATTTGTCATTGACATCAGTGGCAGTAGAGACAGCTGTACTTAATTGAAGAAAACTCTCCTGGCATTTTCTTCTAGTAGTTAGACAAAACCAAAGCCTGAATCTGCACACCTCTTAAACTTCAGAGGTTCAGAGTTGGATCAGGCTGTGAACTTTGCATCTGGTCCTTATCAGGACCAGATTGCTTTATCAATAAACCAATCTAAAAAAAAACAAAAACAAAAAGCCAATTTTAGAAGTGATGTGTATATTAAAACTCTCTTTTCTTCATGCTCCTTTAAGGTTATCCTGATTCCAAGTGCCTAAGTTCGTTCAGTTTGCTCTTGGAGAAGTAGAGGTCGAATAAGCAATCGAATAAGCAAGGTTATTAGAGGTGGTTTTGTCATAAGGAGGACAGGTAGTGTCGAGGGATCAGCTCCTTCAAAAGTCCTAATCACAAGGATGGTCATGGTTTGCATTCCCTGGGAACCTTTGGCTGCCCTGTGGGTATCTGCTGCTGCAGTAGAGTTTGGAAGGACTGCAACCTGGGTTGAGCCTGTCTATATCTATATTTAGATAAGTATTTTTAGCTATCATAAAACTGGCATAATGAGCTGCACGTTCTTGTACTGGAATAGGTCATATGCTGGGGAATGGACACTCAGCTGAAAAGGAGCCCCTTTGAGGAGCAGTTTTGTGTTCTCTGTAATAACAGTCTACTTGCATCATATGTCTGTGGATTTTGAGATCATTCTGCTGTTTTTTCTATGCACTAAGGAGAGTCAGTACAGGAAGAGACTGGCCAGTGGTGACTGACTTTTTTGGGGTAGTTCTGTGTGTTCCACAATGAGAAAGTGTTGAAAGACTTAGAAGAACTATGCAGGTCAAATCCTGCATGCCCTATAAGTATAGGGCATGTGTGTGCATGTGTATATACATTTCTGCTTGAATAAAAAAGAATTGCCTTTTGACATATCTCTCTGTTCATGAGAGCACTGGGTACATTTATATTGTCATTTGGGGCTTATTGCTGTTAAGTTATCATGAACAATAGCATGGATCTATTTTTTATTAAAAATATGTATGATTTTTTTTTTCAGAAAGCATAGCTAAAGAAGCCATAGAGGTGGTGAGGGGGAGGTTAGCAATCTTACCTCTGCTAAGCCCACATTTCATTGGTGACTTGGCTTTCTGTAGGCTGGGCATTAACTTTGTTCTGCCAGTGCCTAATTTGTTCCAAGTGTAGTAGAACCCAGCTCTGGGGGAAAAAGGCATAAGCGGTAAGAAGACCCTTACAGCCAACAACACTATGTGCTTGTGCATGTAACTGGAGCAAAATGAACTGGAAACAAAAACAACGTAACACCCTTGCACAACTAATCTATGAAGCAATATATCTTCATTAGCAAGGTAGCATTTTATGTTATTGGTATTAAACATCTACTTTTTGTGTCAGATTTCATTGCAGTTGTTACTAATGAATAAACCCCCGTGAGCTGAAATTGTTGTCTTTCAAATAATATGAATCCTGATTTGGTGGATTTATTTTTCTTGCATTGCTTCCAGACATATGTCCTATGAAGCCATAAAATATTATGTATGTATTATTTCACAAGTCTCAGTTATGACTCATACCGGACACTGCATGTATGAGACAGTAGCAAAACAATGAAGCTATATTGGGGTATGTGTATCAGTTAGAGTTATTTTAAGAATGGATTTTGACTTGTGTCATTCATAGTTTAAATATGACTTGTTCAATAACATGTTCAGTTGTAATCAGATAATTTAATGTCTACTGACAGCTCTTTTGTGACTGAGACCCAATTTTAGCTCTGCATACCAAGAAGCTTGCCAAGGAAAAGTAACCCTTTTTACTCAGTAAAGAAGGATAATGGATAACTTCTGGAATTAAGTGAAAAATTGAATCCAGCTTCCTGTGTGCACTTTAGGTCCCACACTGGGATTACAGAGCTAGCTCTGAACTGCTCGGCTGCTGACAATAAAGATTTTATATGTGTCATGTTAAATTTTCAAAGAAGTTCTCGAATCAAGAAGGTCATTTTTACATTGAGTCCAGGATGTTTGTTTAGGAATTTAAGTGCTTTGCACTGGCTTCTCTTCTCTGTGGGGCTCAAGTTTACGTAGGCATTTTGGAGAAAAGTGGTAATATAGCAGTTTAAGGAAAGGAGAGAAAAAAACAAGGTCATATGCAAACAGAATTTCAAAGTGTTAGCCTACTTTCCATCATTAACAATTTATCCACTGCGGAGCTCTTATTGGCCAAGGGCTTTCTTACCAATGAGTTTGCTATAAGACAAATTTTATAAACATAGGAATCATGGCATTTCCTTACCATATATATTATTATATATGTTTATCTATAACTGTGTGTATATAAGCAATGCAGACTCATTATCCTTACCAGGGAAGGTGCCTCTGTCTATGGCATGAGAAAGCAAATTTTAAAAAAGATACATTTTCATGTATTCTGCATTATAAAATATTTATATACTGTCTTCTTTAGCACATAACCTATTACATTATAGGTCATCTTGACTGTAGAGTGTTTCATTTTGAGAATTACTTGACTGTTCCATGCAGTCACTAGGGACAGACACATGAGAAAGGCCTAAAAAAAGGATACACAGTTATTTTTAATCTGTGTACATAAATGGATCACACAGGACTTAAGACATATATGAGCATCTATGGTGAAAAATCTCAAAGGTCTGTATTAAAAGCTTCTTCATACTGACATGGTGCGCTCCCACAGAGATTTGCTACAGTGCTCCATTAATCAAGATAAGCTGTATTAATCAAGATACAGACTAAATTTTTACAAGCGTATTTATAGTAATTGTTGCCTAGTTAAATGTGCTAATACAGAGAGCTGGAACTATATGAAAATCTCAGTCAAGAAAAGACGAGTTTATCTTAACACCACTTTCAAAACAGGGTGTCTTTAATTTTGATTTTATGTTCCTTGGTATGAGATAGATTTACAGCCGTTATATTTGTAAAGGATTTATGTACTTCATATGAAACTTCCGTGTGTACTGAGGGGAGAATTTTTCTTTGAAATTCCACTGTGTGAATTCCACAAGAAAATAACCAGGAAACCCTGTGATGTGATATTGTTACCAGGCTCTCACTTAACTACCCATTTGTCTTTTAGCTCAATCGTGGGAACAGTAATTTACTAATCTAATTCAATGCATTTGTGGCACTTGGAGATCAATCCCGCCCCCACGGAAACACAGTAAAAAAACTTTATTGGTTTCACTGCCTCAAGATAAGACCCTTTACACGTGGGCCTACCTTACACTGTCGTATTTTTTCATGCAATTACTTAAACAAGCATTTTTGCCACCACAGTTCTTACAGGGTCTGCAAAAGGAAACTGAGAAGGAAGCTGCTTTATCCGAAAAGTTGCTACCAGTCTAGCACCCAGTCTGGATTTCTAGTCCACTGAACCACGCTGCATAGCAGGGCTCCAGTTTGAGCATGCTGTGTATGGTATCAGACTATCAAATGCATTATTAATGTACTTGGTAACTAGTACTTTCAACTACTAAAATGACTATTTTTTTTTCTTCCTAGGGACAGATAATAGCCAAAGTTTTCAGGAGAAAGCAATTATATTGTAAACAAGTATTTTGGGGAAGAAATGTATTCTAATGCCAACAAAGTTCTTCCTTTTTGCCAATAAGGAAGAAATATTTTACAGACTCTGCTACTGAATTTATTCTACATCCATTTTCGTGTTGGTGTAAGAATTATAAAGAAACGAGGGACTGAAAGTGAGTCTCAGAGACTTTGTTCAGTATATTAATACCATGTCATTCTTGTATTCCAGATCTAGGTTGGTTATAAGATTTGGCAGCATAGAAATGTTCTAGCCCACTACAGTTAGCTCTATCAAACCCTTCACAGTTGTACAAACAACTCAGGAGCCTAAAATCATTAAAATTTAGGCGGACTGTCTTATATAGAAATATACAAGAGTCAATCACAAAATTGCTGGTGGATGTTAGGTAAAATTCCAATAGATCAAGGTGCGTGGTGGACAGCTGAAATAATTGCTTTCCAAGGGAGGGCCTAAACCGTTCACTCAACATGCACAGTTGAAGGGAGAAAAGGCTATTAGCCTCTCCCTGGATGTGGTAATTAAGAACTTAAAGAATATAGAGAATAAAGAGAAACTACATAGACTGGGATTTAAAGTTAATGAGAATGGATACAGAATGAGATTTGTATACAGTCCACAGGCTTTTATCTGACCTGTCTTGACTCTGTGGAATGACTGGAAAATGGATCTCCTGCCGTGGTATAGGTTTTGATCAGGGCTCTGCAGTATGAAAACAAGGCACAACCCTGCATCTTTGAAAGACTCTAGCTTAATAAGTGTAAGTTTTAAGAAACCTATTGAATAATTTAAGTTTAAATAATTAATTAAATTTAAATTTAATAAACCTAGCATTTGTACCCACTGAAGGTCTAGTATGCTGCTTCTGTTTAATTGTACTATTGAAGACCTCAGACCTGTTTTTGCTTTTATGAACATTTAGTTAGTTATTCTGTTTGCTATAAGCCAAATTCACAGCTGCTTCTTGTCTGTGTGTGTGTGTGTGTGTATGTGTTTGTTCGTTTGGTTGTTTTTCTGTGCAGGCAGGTAAGTTGTGTTTGAAGCTACTCTTTGTTTTATAAAGATGAATGAAATCCAGTAAAATACTTATTCTAAAGAAAATTTAAAGCATAAAAACTGTACTAAAGGCTGCCCAAATACTATGAAAATTAGTCTATTAAGACCAGCATCAGTAATTTCTTTACTAGAGAGTCGTATAGCTTTATCACACAGCACCATGTTAAAGTAACGATGCATCAAGCTTCCTATTAGTTAGTAAGCAAGAATTCCCAAGGGCAATTGAAATGAAGTAACTTAATGTAGAGAGTACCTGGAAGAAAATTACAAGGCTAGGCAAGAGGTTATTGATACGTGGGAGGTCTGTAAGCACAATTTCCAGGGCCTTGAATCCTTCCTGCATGAGAGCAGTTAGAAGGGGCAGTTTTTACTTGTAGTCAAAAGACTTTCTGTCCACTTAAGAATGTGGGCTGTGTTACCTATAGAGTGTTATGTGTTTATAGCTTTATGTTTGAAAATGTCTGTACACAACAACTTTATAACATATTTTAAATGAGTAATTGAATTATTTCTGAAACCTCTTGATGTGCAAAAGTGGAATTTCATAATCAGAAAGTAAATAATCTGTTACCTAAATAATAAATATATAAATAAATACGTGTTGAAATGTCAAATGATGTATTCTCGAAAGATTTGTCCATCTATAGATTGAAAGATTTATCAAAACTAGCTAAGCACCTGCATAGCAAAGCTTTTTGAAAAATCGTTTTTGGAAAGAAGTATAAAAGGTCCTTCAGTCGTTTTGTATTTGTTCGATCAACACTTGCAATTTTGTGGCTTCTCAAAGAAATGGAGGTAAGTTTTCCCAGGTGAATGTTGACTGAAAATTCAGCTGCCTTTGTTCTCCATAAATACACTAGTAGGCTCATCTTGAATGAGAGAACAGGTTGCAGTGAATTAGATAATTTCTGTTCTCTCTCTCATTCCGTTCCTAAATCATAATTAACAAATGTGTCTGTAGCGTAATTTCCTTGTGAAATTTCAAATGTGCCAGGGTTTTTAAGTACAAAATTTGTGCTGCGGATTCATTGCCTGAATCAGTTTAATGCATGGCAGTGGACAGGAGACAGAAATTGGACGTTTTTATGAGGAAACATGATGGATGAAAATAAATCTGCTAAAAAAGAAAACTGATTACTTTTTTTAGTTTGGCCTATTTTTCCCATTTCTTAAAATGCAAATTCTTTTGTAAGAGAAGACATCAGGCATTTTCTATACTGGAATAAAGAGAGCAGGAAAACAAGAAAATAAGGAAGTGCTATGAAATGAAAAAGGAAGGGTGTAGAATCTGCTACTATGCATCTGGTTTATGGCCCATCATATAGGTCAGAACTTTACCGTATGTCTTTGTGTAAATTTTCTAAGTAATGCAGTGTTTCTCTGTTGACACATCAGTTATTTTAATGTTAAATGTTGAATTAATTAAATTATTATGATCAATATTACTTTCTTACCCTTTAGTCTGAGGCAACATTAATAGACATATTAATGTACATATATGACTACATATGCCTGGAATATGCTGTCAGATGTTGCCCAGAGTTATTTGACTCTTAAGTCCTATAGCTTGAAATTAATAGAAGTGTCATTTTATGAGAAGGTTACAGAGTTTTGCAAATAGAAGCAGGACTTTCCTGGGATGATATTCTCCTTCCTGTGATCCTGAGTTTGAATGCACAATATCATATAATCGTATATAATCAGAAGGAACACGCATATAGGAAGGAAATGCTCCAATTACACAGTCCTAACTGTTAATGAAAGCTCTTTAGCCAGTTCTGCTCATTTGCACTATCACGAGCTTTCAAGAGAAAAGTAGGATCAGAAAGTCTCTAAAATCAGGTGTTTGTATAACTGCTGTTGTTTTCTCTGGGATCTCTGGTTTAAATACCAGAATAGTAACACATGTGTTACCATCTTTAAAGTTTATAGCTTTGTTTATTATTTCACTTTGTTAAAATTTTAATACTTTGAAGTACATTGCACAAGTGCATGTGCCGTAACTA
>NW_010585433.1:67898-144878 GCF_000705375.1 Tinamus guttatus | reverse complement strand
CCTTTCACTTTACTGACTTCAAGCCATTTCAGTTTCTACTTGTATAATTTTACAAGAAATATGACAAACGTAACTGTTTTCCCAATGTTTTATGTCCCTAATGAGGAACAAAAGGTCAAGAACTTGGGATGGATGGGGACGCCAATTACTCTTGCTACTGTGCTTTGGAATACTGTTTGCAACTGGCACTCGTTTTTCTACCAGCAGGATTACAGGACAGTTAATTTCCTTAGGAATTTTATGAGGTTTAAAGGATTGTATTTTTCTTTTTTCTTTCTTTTTTTTTTCAGTGTTTGTGGTTCTTGTTTGAAAAAGGCTATACAACATTCCTTCTGTATATATACACATTTATGAAAAAAAAAAATTTTTGTAGAAGGTGCACCACTTGGCACTTCCCTTTGATGAAGTGCATGACATAGCTGTCTGTCCCTTGCCCAGTCTGTTGAGGCCTTGCAGTGACCTTGGCCACCTCCCTCAGCACTCGCAGAGGCGTCCCATCATCTCCTACGCACTTGCTTCTGTTCCATTACTTTCAAGAGCCACAGCTTGAACCTCCTGTACATAAAGTGAGTCTTCCTTGCTCCAAATCTTCTCATAGTCCTGAAGGCAAATCCTACAAGGAAGACGCAAGGCCAAGGAGGCTTTGCGTATCTCAGCCTTTTCTGCCCCCTCTGTGGTGACCTTGCCATGGGATTGAGCTCCACCACCAGCCTCCACGTCCTTCACAAGGTCACCAGCTCCATGCATGGCTACGCCCACCTTTTCCTAAATGTTTCTTTTCGCTGCCAGTATAACAGTAAAGGCCTCTGTGTTGCTCTATGGCCAGCTTCAGCCCATAGTGCTCTCTGCATATCCTAATCCCAGCTCTGCCTCCTGAAACAAAACTCTCCCCACAGCAAAGAGTATCAGGAGGAAGAGAGACAAACTCTGCAGTGCAGCCCACCTGTTTGGGGTGAGGTGGGGGCAAGGAGCAGTGACAGCTGGAGAGATCCAGGCAGTAAGGAGGGAGAGAGCAGGATATGGCACATCCACATGCCTGGGGAGCCTTGGGTGCTTGCCTGGGGACTAGAGAACAGAGAGGACCTGGGCCCCTTCCAGGCAAAGGAGTCACAGACAACCCCACAAGAGTGCCACAGCCCCATATTTGTGTCCGTGCTGGGCCCCTGCCACACATGGGCCATCACTTCTATGCATACTGCCATGCTCCTGCTCCGCATATCCTTGGCCCTCTAATGCCAGTGCCTGAAGGCAGCGTCTGTGGAGAATGGGCATGCCAGAAATGAGGAAATGAAAGGCTCCGTTGAAGGGAAAACCATCATCAACCATGCCATGAGCAAAGCCATTTTGCATTTGAGGTGAGCGTGCTGGAAAATTACTGGCCAGGCCCTGGGTGTCTCTGGTCCCAGGGCAGTGCAGGAGCACTATAAAAGACAGCCAAACTCTCCACTCTCCATCCACTTCTCTTGCCTCCACCTCCCTGGGACCAGGTGAGTGTAAAGCTCTTTCTCTTTGCCCTCATGTACCTACAGCACATCTCAACTGATAGCTGTTGTGCTTGGCTGAGTGTTGGGAGTGCTTGGGAGGAGGGGAGATGGCAGAGCTTCGGGGCTGGTGAGAGCCATGAGAGGGGTTTTTGCTGGTGCTTGCCTAAGGGTTGCTGGGGTGTGGGCAGAACACTCTTTTGCTCTTGCTGCCTTGGCAGGACTCTTGGGGTTGAGGCCAAAGAGCTGTTGAAGAGTTGTGATATATAAGCCCTATGAAACTAAGCATCAAAATAATGTATTTCTAGTAACTTTTAAACACTGATGTGGAACATTGTTTTTTGTTCTACTTTTATATTAAGGTCATGCACATTTGTAGATGGAAGCTTTTCAGTTTGCTTGTTTGATGGCCCCCTCATATTAATCTGATGCCAAGTGGCCAGTAAAAATGCATGATTGCATCAACTGGAATGGAACTGCTTAATGCACTACTAATTCTTCTCCTCCATTGTTGAGTTCTCTTCCTTCTCCTATCAGATATCATGTCCAAAGTCCATGGCTTATCTGAAAACTAATACACTTACATGTCAAAGCCATCTGAGGATTTACACAGTCCCTTTGTTCACTGGGTTATTTTTTGATTTTCCCCTTGCGTGGATGCCTCTGTACCTGTCTAAAACAGTAGTCTTAGAAATATCAGTTGATGGTCTGTTTTTTAATGTGCCTCGTGTGTTAGTTAACATGCTTCTAGTTTAAATACCTGATTGATGTGAGTCCATTCTAAAACTTATATGTTCCTTGTTCACCTAACCTTTCTCTAACTTTAACAAAACCAAAAATCATTTAAAGCATTTGAAAACAAGCACTTAAAGAACTCACTAGGTGAGTATTGCTATTTAAGTACCACACCAACTAATTCAAGCAAATCAGAGCGGTTTCTTTCTGAAATAGCCTAGTACTCTCGGTAGAAGTCTTGCCTGCAGGGGAGACCATTACATGAGATGCATGCTGGGGTAAAATTAAGCAAATTCAAGCCGTGAATCGCTGACAGAAAATTGTATCCCCTAAGATCTAGAGTTTATGTATAAAGAAAGAAACAAGCTCTCCCTGATTAAAGACTGTGCCAATATCCCTCTGTGAAGTGACTGAGCTCAGTCATCAATGAACTTAATTCCTGTGATCCAAAACCTAGCCTAATTTACTCTAGTCTAAGTGAGAAATTCCAGAGCAGCTCTAGATATAATTCAGTGTAATGGAGAACATAAGCCCTTGTGGCAGGTTTTTGGCTGCCACTTGGCTCCCAATACTGTTCTGCTTGACCATCCTTTAGCACAGTTCCTTCCTTGTGGTGTTTGCTTTGGTCTTACTAGGTTACAGGCTTTTATTTTTGCATTTGACTGTAGAGATCCTGTACTGTAGAGGCTAGGAGATAAACAGACCAATAAATGTTAACTGATTACCTGAGTGGAGTTTAACTAGCTGCTTTAAAGTAACACAGTGGAGTGACAGGAATGCTTTTGGTCGGGTGTTTCGCTGATTTTACTGCCAGTGTGACAGATCAAAGTTCTCTTGCGGATGGCGAGCGGGGAGGGAGGTGGATGGATTTTGGTTCTTTGTTTCAATTTAATTGGATAGCTTGGGAGGAGGATATACTGCTTATTAGGCACAGACCACCATCAAGCAAACAAAAAAAACACAAAATTCCTGGCAGTTGGTTTCTGGACTTCTTTTTTTTTTAAATGTCTTTGCAAACGTAAGGATATAATTCTGGTGTCAGTTTCTGCAGCCAGAAGTTTGAGGATAGAGTTGAATCAGCTTTTTTTCTATATAGGATAAATTACATCCTTCCTTTGCAAAACATGATGAGTGAGACCCATTATAGGGAACTGCTCTTCCCCTTTCAACTGCAACTACAGTGTCTCCATAGTAGATACTATCTACAGGAATGATTATATACCTTAGACCTAAACAAGTAAGACTTATTTTGCCCTCACATTGTCATAGTCCCTTGCAAGGAAACTCTATTACCACAGCATGTAGTCTCTCCTCAGCTAAGGCAGCAAGAAAATCTGGTTTTCCTAGTATGGAAGGAAGTGTTTGTATAAGTACACATACGTATGTGATATCTAATATATTATAATAATATTTGTATATATACATGAACACATATAGCAGTATTAAGTATATATATATTTTTAAAATGTCTCACAAATATAGCATTAAAATTATAAAGGAAATGTGTTATGGTTGTATCATTTCTTGCTACGTGGTTTTGCAGTTTTTGTCATAAAGTTATGCCTAGTAATGAAGTTTACTCTGAGAAAGATGTCTGTCATGCAACAGTTTTTCATGCGATAAGACAATTACTTTTGTTCTCCTCTTTTACAGCTTCAGCAGCCTGTGAGAACATACTGGAGTGTCTGGAAAATAGACTTATGAAATATGAAGGAGTTTAGTGTATTACTGTCTTTCACAGAGTACCCTTGGCATTACATTTTTGATGTCTCATTCCAGTGGCAGACTGAAAAAAAAAGAATAGGCAATTGAGTACAAGAGCCTTTAAATCCATCGTGTGACATAATGGAAATGGGAAATGATACAGTATAAATCTAACTTATTCTCAGTACAGTCTTTGGATTGAGATTCTTCACTACAATCATCCAGCATTCTCCTGCTGTCACAGCTCAGACTGGCCACAGACTTCTAGTTTACAAGAGTTGTCTGGAACACACTGGTGACTGATGAATTCCCCGGGCTCCTGGCACATGCTGTGGAGTGATAGTATTTAATGAAGAATGCCTGTGTTATTTTCCATCATATAGCTCTGTTTCATGAAAAAAAAGGAAGAAAAAAGACCTTTCCTGGTAATGATGGTTAGTATCTGCTTCACATTTAGAAAGAATTAATCTTGCTAGAATGATATATCCAGACTAGGAATCAAACCACTCCTGTTTTTATTATTTTATTCTTCCTGCAGAGTAGAATTTGACTCGTTTTTCAAATGAGAACTGGAAGCAGATAATCAAGAAAATAGCTAAGTTGTATCGACTTACTCCATCTTGGTCCGTTGGAGAATCTTTATTGGCATGTTTGGTTTCAGTTTTTCTGAGTGACCATCTGCCCTCATCCTCTGTTCTAGAATTTTTGCCAACTCTTTTCTGGTGGAGAAACAATTCTCTTCACATATTGTCTCATTTGTATCTGAGGGTTAGCCACACATACACTGGCTCTTGTATTTCTAAGGCTGTCTGCTAGAAAATGTGTGAAGTTCACTGATAGATAAGTGCACAAATGGCTTCTCTTTGTGCTCATCTTATTAAAAGTCCATCCTCTATCTCTTCAATTTAGTATTTGATATTTGGATATAAAAGCTGACCATGACCAAGCCTGACCATGCTGCTACAATTGACATCTTAAAAGATTAGATTTTCCTGCGAGCTCGGGTAGATGACTGCATGCACAGTCCACCTAGGAGCTGCCTAGTGTGTTTCATCATCATTTCCACTTGCCATTCCCTGAACTGTTATTCCAAATTTAGCTCCTCTTTTGTGGTTTTGCCTTCTAAATATCTTGTTAGCTCTGATGCTGAAAATGGGTTAGGTTAACCTGTTAGGTGGAGAGGAAGTTGAGCTAGTAGAGTAGAAAAGAAGGTCGTGGAAATGAAGAAAACCAATTCAAATGGACACAGTGGGTGGCAAAACCTCAACAGGTGCAGGATGTGTTACCCTAGGAAACAGCTTTATGTTACAGGCTGTGCAATATAATGCTCCTCTTTCTGCTTTGACAACCTGTGCCTTCAGCCTCAAGCTTAATAAAGCACCTAGACCTATATTCTACTCCCTGTTGTGTCTTGCTGCTTAATTATGTGGTATCTGTTTGATATTTGATCATATTTTTCTGCAGGAATAGTTATGGAAATAATTAATCAACCTGAGCAGGGGATTATTTTAGGGTGGTTTACAGCGACAATTTCCTGACTGACATTTCTGTAGAGGGAGAGGCACAGTGAATTATCCGTTCATTAATGAAGCTGTCTTCAAAGAGGTGGGCTGGATGGATAGATGAGCCCTTTCCAAGTGTAAATTTGAACTTCCCTCTTTAAAAAGAAGAGAAAAATACCAGGAAAGAAGAAATGTTTTAGGCTCAGGATTTTGCTTGAGCTAGTACTATTAGATGAAGGCCAGGAATGTGAGAACCAGGAGGTCAGTGGTGTGTATTTTGCTCCCCTTCCCTTGGAGCTGCTCCCAAGCAGGTGTTTGCCACTGTCATCTCCTCTGGCAGAAGCAGATGCTTTTACTGTCTGGTTGGAGGAGGCTGCCGAAAGCCCCAGGCTGGGTATTTGTGTTTTCAGGTCAGAGAGGCTGCATCCCCTCCTGCACTCCTGGGACTCCTTGCAGTGCAGTGTTTGCATTTTCTTTGGTGGCTGCTCGTCAGTGTTGAAGGCCACAGTTTTAAACATTTGCATGAGACTGTGTTTTGTCCACTTTTCTTCCCTGTTTCTCTTATTTGAAGGAGGTGAGGGTAAAGGGAAGTAGATATAATCAACGCTAAGGGCAGTGACAACAATTCAAAATTCAGTGCTTATTTCTCCTGAAACGGCCATTGGATATCTGTAAATAGCACTCAGAAAAGCAATTAGAAAAATGATACAACTTTTCTCTAAAAAAAATGATTAATATGGATGTGTCAGTTCTAATTTTTTTCCTCTCATCAGAAAGGCAAACACCAAAAAATGCTTTTGTCTACTTTTTTTTTCAATTAAAGGCTAGAATTTTCCAAGAAAAGTATTGTCTGGGATTGTAAAGTGTAGGCATTTACGCATGTTTTACGTTATTGCAACATTCAGCATTGAAAATATTGATCTTATTAACTGTGCTAATTAGAGCTGAACAGAATACCTCCAGCAACAGCTACTGAATATGCACTGGAATAACAGCTCTGAAAGTGCTTTGCCAGTATTTACAGAAGGTGAATTCCCTCAGATAAGTTTGCTATCAGGAAAAGAAGGTATGTAAATAATCCTGCACTGAAAATTTTAAATTTGTATTTTGATGTGCACAGTTTCTTCTATATAATCAAGTTGTGTGTGTATATATACTTTTTTATGTTTTTTTTTCTCAAATAAACTGCTTGAGATGAGAAACAGAGGATCATTTGCTAGAGCAGCTCATGGCCCAGTTGTCATGGTCTGGGAGTCATGTATTTACAAGCTTTCTAGAGAAAGTAGTAAGCCATTCTTGGATAGTTTAGAATTAGAAAATGGCAATATCTGTAAAGAAACAACTTGCCAGCAGTCTTTCTGCTGACAGCGACCCTATGTACAGCATGTGTGATGAGTATGCACTGGGTTTACAGGAGATATTTTTAATATGTATTAAAACAGTTGCTTTTAGTACACAAAGAAAAATCGTTCTATAAAATACTTTTTGAAAAGGGTGTAGAGGATTCAGTTTACTTAGAGTGTGAAATTCCCTTGAATTTTGAAGGAGTAAGTCACGTTTACTTTTGGATAGCAGTTGTGCAATACACTTGACTTTTAACAGGTGAAAAAAGTGTTAGTGGAGTGACATTCTGGGCCCATTCTTTATAGACATGTCCAGCAATGCAAGTATAGAGATTTCATTTTCAGCTATTAAATTTTGTCCTACCACTTTCTTATAAACTATGTCTGATTCTGGCATGCGTTTCTGCTCTAGGGCTAGTAGTTGCCACTGTTCTAATAAATTGTTTCATTACTAAGCTGTGGCAGCCATTTTAAGCATCATACACATGGTGTGATTAAGCAGCATCATATGATTAATTCAGTGGTGTATTAATTAGTTATATTTAGTTCTAATTAAATAGTTAATGTTTGTAAAGTGTTTTCCAAATGTAAAATGGTAAGTACGTGTTAGGGATTTTCATTAATGCCGTGGGTCCCTTAAGTTTTTTTTATTTTGTATATGTAAAATAGTATCAGGTTTAGCACTTTTACATATTAGGTTGGAGTGAACCAGATTTATGTTGCTGTAGTGGCCAAAAGCAGGCATGGCTGAATCCAAAAGTCTGGCAGTTTAAAATGAGGCATTTTGCCATGTTTTTGTTGGAAAAGTATTAACTGTTGGGCAACAAGACTGAAACTTCTTAATTAATAACATCAACTTGCCTGATTTTTTTTCAAGATAAGGAATTCACTAATCTTGTCTTTTTTTGTGTGTGCCTGGCCTAGGTTATACTGTGGATTCATGTTCTAGTATCTCAGTTCTCCGTGTACTTTCCAACCCCGGTTCTGCAGCTTAGAAATAAGGTTTATTCATGATGGTTTCATTTTAGGCACCAGTCCCACAAAGACTCTGGCATATGGGAATGTAGATGGGATGACTCACATGCATAAAATTAAGCATGTGTGTAACTAATTGTAGGATCAGAGCTTTAGTCACTAGTGGAAATGTACATTTGATTTCCTCCTGGAATTAACATAACAGATGGGGAAAGATATATTCCTAATGGGGAGAGGATGATGGTCAGGAAACAGGGACAAGTCTCCACCCCTCCAGTGTTTGTTCAGATTAACAATTTTTCTTGCAAAATGGGAGACTTGAATTCAAGATTTGATTCTTTCTTTTGAGCTCCTACGATGACTGGAAAAAAGTATCACAGTAAGGTAGGACAGTTGGCTAAGATACATTAAAAGCTTGTGTTCCCTAGGTAGCTGTGTCTGTGCGGTTCCTTCTGCCATTTTTCAGAGCTAATGACAACAACAAAAGCTGCTGTGAAACTTAGCTCTGCTGTGCTTCTGCTTTTGGCATTGAAAGCAATAAAAATTATTCTCTCAAAGCTGACCTCCCGGATGCTCAAAATTTTGCTTTCTTGGAATTTTGTGTTCTTACAAGTTGTTCTCCTTATTATCATGAGCCTCTGGAGTACTCCTGTTGTATATGTTTCCTTTTTGCATGAAGCACAGACTTCTTTCTGAATATGTATGTTAGTGCTGTGTCAAGCTTATGTTAATTTTTAGCTGCTCGTTTTTCCTTTATTTTCATTTAGTGGTCAAGTATGGCCGTGTAAAGCAGAGGTAAGCATTTGTCCATGAGGCCTGGGGACACCTCTCCAAGCAGAGAGCTTCAGGGAGCATCATGAGAGCTGCTTCAGCTGGGAGCTTCCTGCTCTCCTGCTGCTCAGGGTCACCTTCCAGAAGCTCTTGCTTCTGTTGCCTCTAACAGAGCTTCTGTTGGCTGCTTCTTGGTTAGGAAGTACCTCCAGCTGGTGTGTTAATGCAGTACCGCTCAGGCAGTTCCAGGCACCTATTCAGCTGGCCATGTAAGCGCTGGGCTTCTAGGCTGAATGTAGCCCTTGCAGCAGCAAAGAGCAGGGGACAGCGTGGCTGAGAGCCAGGGGACCTCTTGAGTCCGTGCGATGGGGGTGTCAATAAGTCACAGGGCACAGGCTCTAGCTTCAGCTAGAGTGACTGTCCTTAAAACTTCAGAGGCCTCAACCAGGACAGGACTCCAGTGGGAGGGTGCTGCCACCAGATCTTGCTGCAGAAGGTGCCTGATGCTTCTCCTGGATGGAGTGACACAAAATAAATTCCTCTTAGATATAAGGAAGAAGGTTTTTCACCATGAGGGTGACCACACACTGGGAGAGGGATCCAGCGTGTGGAACCTCCATCTTTGGAGATATTTAACTAAACAAGTCCCTGAGCAAACTGGCTAAGTAGCCCTGCTTTAAAAGGAGTCTTGCATTACGAAGGTCCTTTCTGACCTAAATTATTCTATGATTATATGCTTTAATAGACATGTGGTAGTTTCACAGAGCTAGTGATATTGTTCATATGCAGCTGTTTATGTGCGACTACTTCACATGAAAAGAGGGATGCCTGGATGGGACAGCAAATAGCTTCATTTAGTGGTTTCATTAGTCAAAGTGATGCATTCTTCTTTCTCCTCTCATCGTTCAAAAGACTTTTGCATTTCTCAGTTTAGTACAGAAATTAAAGGTGACTCTCTGATCACTTTTCATGAAATGACCCTGTCAGGTTTGAAATTATATTGATTTAAGTTTGTAAAGGATGGAGGGGGAACAATCCATCTGATGTGTCAGCCTCCATAGACTCGTGGGGATATGATTATAATTATCAATATCATTAAATTCTAATTAGTACTGTTAATTAGTTAAGCACTAGAATAAGCTGTGTTGTTCTGCTGTTGTGTTATCTATTTATTTATTTATTTATTTGGGGGGGAATAACAAAGGAAAATTAATCTTGGGAAAATTTAATTTGATCCCTCTCGGAAGACTAGCTCTTGATCCTATTACTGCTTGTCTCTCTTGATTTTTACAACTTACCTTCTCGAGTAACTGGAGAAGGGCAGCAATTCCACCGTGCACATCCATCCTCCAGAGGAAGATCCCGGTGTCAAGGAGCTGTTAGAGCAGCTCAGCTCTGTAATGTAATTGTGGGCCTGTGTCTGCTGGAGCCATGAGGGTTTTGCCTTTGACTTCATGGGGAGAAGAAGCAGGCCCCAAATGTCAGAAATGTACTTGTCTGTCTCAGAAATGGAACTGACAGGTCTTGGAATATGCTTACACTTTCTGATTCCCATGGAGCGATTACACAGATTTTTTTTTTGCTGTGTGTCATGTCAAGAACCACTCTCAGTGAAGCAATTCTCTTGGCTCTTGAAGGGTAAGTTTGTAGCAAGGGTGTGAGTACCCTTGCTGGCTAAAGCTTCTCTGAAGCAGGATTCTCCCTTGTTTCCTGCAGGTTTTTCATCCCGGTGTGGACATCCTATAGGCATTTGGAGTCTCTGCCATGGAAATAGTAATGATCAAAAGTGGAAGAAAATGGTAATCATGTAATCATGTCCAAGTTACCGTAGCAGCTACAAGGCTGGGGAAGGGGAAGAAATATGCACAAATGAGGGAAAAATTATATGTCTTTGTGTAAATAAAGTGTCAAATATCACTAGGTATATAATTTCCAGAGTTTCTCTTTAAAAATCTTTTTTGAAGTTTCCTTTCTAATTTTAATTACTTAAAGTTGTTATTTGAACTTTATTTTTTCTCATTTGTACTGTAAACACTTTTATCCACTCAAGAGTTTCCTGCTCTTTTTTCCAGGTCACTTGATCCTGAAAAATGCACAGAATCTACTCTCAGCCTCTGGCCTTAATTAAATTCCCCATTTGTTCATGTAAGTTTGTTTTTTTATTTTATTTTTATTTTTTTTAATTTGGACAAGTTTTACAGAGCTTTCAGAAATCAAGGCATAGCTTTTGAGTACATCTATCTTGTTTGTCAGAGGGATGGCAATAGTGTATAAGATACATCCAAATTCCATCCACTCACACCCCTCTTTCAGAATGCAAGTGACACTTTATCCAAAGACTGCAGAGCTGAAATCTTGATTTCAAAACATCTACTTCTTGATCTGAACTGCACTGAAAGCTTTTCTGAAAAATGTGTCCCTTTTCTGAAGAAATCCATTGAACCTGGACTCACCATTTTTATTGGAGCAACAGAACATGTTTTCCTTGATGTTTGCAATTGCCATAGAAGTCCATATAACAGCAGAGTCAAAAATTAAGGCAGAAATCAGAAAGTAAATATAAAACATTCACCTTCAGGCCTTTCCCTTTGAGAAGGCATCAGCTGAATGTGAGAGTTTCTAGTCATGTTGTTCAGTGTTGCACTGAATGGTGCCTGGTGCTATGGTGAGAGGTGGGTAGAAAGGGCAATATATAATGCAGTGTCTAAGTACCATATGGGCTATAACTCTGAGAACAGTGAGATGAGATGAGATTAGAGTATTAGCTCTATATGTCAATGGCCTTGCTTCGTGTCATCATAACCCTAATATTACATGAAAAACAACATTTTGGGGGTGTGTAGTGTTAATGTATTTTACAGTGTGATTGATTTAACAGAACGTGCTGAAATAGAGTCTGACTCTCACCAGCAGAAACTGAAACTAGAGAAGGGCATTTCATTTCTGGTAGACAAAAGCAGTGACATTCCAGGGCTTCCTGAGCCCCTGCCCCTTGCTTTTGTAATGCTTTGTTGATTTAACTGTGGGGTATGATTTGCAATATCAAAATAGAGAAGTCTTGTAATGGCAAAATCATTAAGGACTAATTTCAGCTCCCATTGCTGCCTTTGACAAATACCCTTTTGACGCTAGTAGCAGTATTAGCGTACACCTCTAATTTGGGGCATTTGAATTATGAAGAAAGGCCTGTCTGAATATTCTTGAAAGTAAAGAACTTTCTACAATAAATACTCATTTCCATTTCTGCCCTTATAGTTATCAGATCTGCTGGGGGAGTGGTAATTATGGCCAGTCTTTAACAGCTTTGCCTTGGCTCTGCAATGCACAAGCTTGCTGCAGTCAAGTCTGCTGGCCTGAGCCTGTGGTTTTGGGTGAGGACCCTGTGAACCTCACTCTTTACAGCTGGGAGTCAATATTGGGGAGGATTTGCCTCCCCAAAGTCAAGGATTTGCCTCTGCAAAACGTATAGGGAGTTTTCAAAGAGCAGAGGCTTGCTGGTGTACCTGGTGTGTGTTTTTCATCCTGAGATGTGCAGTGAATCATTAATGAGCCCAGAGGGGAGTTGCAGCTTCCATAAACAAAGGCAACACTTCTGTCTTTTTTGTATCAGCATATGAAATATCCTCACCATTCTCTTTGTCCTCCTCTGTTTCTCCTTTCTTTTGTTTTCCTGTAATCCTGCATGCATCTTTTAATGCATCCTGCTTATAGAAAATTCAGTCAAGCTGACTAGAGATGAAACAGATAAAATCCTCCAGGAGTTTGGTAATTTCTCCAGCTCTAATGGAGAGCCATGTGCAAAGCAATGAGAAACATAAGGATAATGAAACTGTCTTCCTATAATGACTGGGTGAATCATGAAGCTAGGAGTTTCCAAGGATCTTAGGGGACTCCTTCAAAAGTTAGGACACTGGTTCCCAACAGCAGCAGTTAGTTGGGTCTGAATTAAAAAAAAAAAAAAAGACAAGAAGAGAGAATTTGATTCTCAAAGTCAAACCTGTATTGAGAGAACTCTTGGAGGGCATTATACTTATTCTTGAGTCAACTTTTGGTCCTTAAAATTCCTCTATTGCCTCCAGTTTTTTGGCACTTTCAGAAGCATCCTAGTGTGAATAGCTCATACCATGGCTAACATATGAGTTGAGACATAGACTATCTCAGAAAATATAAATGTGGCTGCTGTGGATGAGAACATGAGTCATTTTTTGTAGAAGGGCCTAGGGAGTAGAGTACTTATCCAACACCTTATCCCAGCTTCAGAGTCAAAGCCATGCAGGGGATAACAAAACAAAAACATCACCAGCACCAAAAGCAAAAGAGAAATACACCAGGCACCAAGTGCAAGTGTATCTGTGTGAATGTACATGAATGTACTGCCAGGACCTTGAATTTGGCTGCTAAAAAGCAGCGTCCTGAATAGCAAACTGAATGAGATGTGAATGCACATGGAAACTCAAGATGAGCAGAAACCCGTTTGTCTGCGGTTGTCATGTTGTTCTGAAAGAAATGTCTCTGTGTTTCTTTTTGGATATGATGACTAATTTTAAATCTCTTCAGAGACCGTACGATGATGAGCTGTGGCATCTGAGAGCCGAGGCTCTCTGCCCTCTTGATCGCTCCTATGTGGAATCAAACTTCAGATTCTCATGAAGAAGAAAAGAGTAAAAAAGGCCAATCTTGCATGGAATATTGTCAGGGAATTAGAGTGAACAGTGCCTGTACACCTTCACTGATAATACAAACTGGCTAAAAGGGCATGAGAGAGAAAAACAGAGCTTTCAGGTTGTATGTCTGCACTGAGCAAAGGCTGTTTTCTGCATCTTGATGCTGAGTGATTCAGATGTAACTAGAGAGACCTCATGGAATTCACTTAGCTCACTGCTTTTGGTAAACAAAATGGTTATGGTTTGGGGCTGTCTGGGACTGTGGTTTAAGGTGTGCCTTTGGGTACCGGAGAAGGAAGAGGACCGTGAAGGCCAGGCAGCCTGTGGCTCCTGCAGGATTATACTGCGGCCAAGGAGATGAAGTGTGATCCTCAATTTAAATTGCCTCTTTGCCGCCACTCTATTCCAGGTGAGTTTGAATGACACTTTCCCAGAACTCAATCTTCTAAGTACATTGGCAGCCGTTTTGTCCAGGTTAGAGTTGGGTCAGGGCTGGAATATCCCGCAGTCCCACAGGTGCTTTCCCTGATGTAGGTGGACCGTTTAGGCCAAGCTCTCGTTTCTGTTCTTAACATTCCTGGCTTTGTGGAGGTGACGGCCAGGCAGATGAGAGCGCTATCTTTTACAAGATATTTTCTGAAACTTCTTTTTAACAATCTGTCTTTAATTAAAAGAAAAAGCTAGGTAGTAGTAGCCAGTTTAAGACCATATATGTATGGAATTGGAACCTTCAGGGAAGAAAAATAGATAGTTTTATCCTTTCTTCTGTTTCTGCAAAAAGAAGAATCTGCCCACTCTGTAAACTTTGTAATAAACATTTCCATTATTCAGAAATAATCAACATTGTAAATTGAAAAACCAGAAACAGAGGAAGTACTTCACCTATTCCATCTCTTAATGTCCCACTTTAAGGCTGCTTCTTATGTCTTAAGTACAAATGTCCAATTGTATATTTCCATATAACTGTGAAAGTCGCTTGGTTCATAACAGAATGGCCTGCTTCAAGAATGGTCTTCAAGAACTGTGTTTTCTAACTTCTAAAATGTGACCTGCCATTAATTATTGCTCGGCACTGGATATATACTTTTAATCTTTGGTGCTGACAACTTCTGTAACATGATATGTAATGAAAAAAGGCTTGTGTTTTCAATATTTTTCACTGTTTCTATTATCATCAAATACTATTTTATACAGATATTCTCCCTAGACTTTCTCTATACCATTTGTTACTTTTCCATACTTTTCTTAGGTTTTCCTGAGCCTTCTCGTGTCCAAAGGAAACGCTTATGTTCTCATTCTTTTATATTTGAAAGTTCTACTTTGAATATTTTCATTTTTATTTTCTGAGCCCACTAATTTGGCAATATCCTTTAAAATTAGGATGACTAGCACTACAGACGTATCTCTAGATGAAGCTAAGGCCTAGAGTACTGTTAAAAATCTCTTTTTTTTGGATAATATGTGAGGGATAAGCTTTTCTTCCATCCTTGTAGATGATGATGCATGTCCCAATATTAGTGGTAGCCACAAACACAGTCATCACAATTTGAATGTTTTAGTAATCTTTATTTATTTATATTTAATTGTCTCTTGTCTCTTTTCCAGTGTCTCCCATTGAAGTGAATGGTTGATCATTATGAACATTCTAAATTTTCAATTAGTTCTTATAGACTAGGTAAGTGTGTTCTTAAATTATTAAAGCTCAAAACTTTTTCTTGACTTCTGGAACAACAATTATAAGAAATGCTTACCTGTGCGATAATATATACACCTAAATATAAGGCTAGTACTACACTTGCAGCTCTTAATAGCCCCTCTGATATGGACTGGACCATATTGAAGAGAACTGTTGAACGGGTCTGCCTGTATATGTGGCAAAGGAGATAGTGACCTCTGTGACCCTATGTCATGCATTGAAATGTCTGTACATCTGGGCAGGAATACAGGGGAATAAAGTGAGCTGGCTGTGACTGAGGTAGGGATGGCCATGATTCCCTGCTATGCAGCATTCTGTGATGTTCTATCTGTTAATATCATGCTGTGGTTTCTTCCACACTTGTCAGGATTCACTTTAGACAAAGGATAGAAAAGAGTAGGTAGCAAGGAGCTGCACAGACCCGTCGAATCTGTAGGGATGCAATACACTGAGCGTAAAGGTTGGCTACAGCAGAACCTTTTTTGTTTATTTTAGACTTTGAGTTGGTGTTTCCAAAAAGCAGAGAAAAGTAATTCTGTTTTTTCCCAGTAGGAGAGCTGACTATTTTAGTTTTGAGATATTCTCTAGCTTCATTCAAGTTTCTGAATGAAAATGGTTCATGAAAAATTTGCTTTTTTATTATCCATCCATATTTTGAAAATTCCCATATCCTAGGCATTCTGCTCCTGAACATCTCCTCCTTTTGCTCCTCCATTTTGCTTCTGTGTCTGAACTCGTGTCTCCAGGTAGCCTTTGACAGGCCCTGCACGTTCTTTGCATTTCCCCTGTGCTGCGGAGCTTCACCCGGAGCTTCACTGTCTCATGCATCTTCATTACAGTGGGGTGGATAAAGAGATTTCTTGACAATCCTGTTTGGGAGGAGGGCTAGAAAGGGGCAGGAGCTGATTCCTCTCCTCATCCAGATGTGCCGGGACCCAAGAAAGAAGGACCTGTTTGAGGCTGCCCCCTTCTCTGAGCTGTTGGAAGCAGACGACGATTGAGGCAAGTGCTAATGCTGAAAGACACACTAAGTCCCTCACGTATCACAGTGGAGCTTTCCCATTATTTTAGGGCTTGTGTTACACATTGTGAACTGGATGGTGATTTTTATTAAGTGCTCAGACATGTATTGCTCACTTCCTCTGATTTCATGAGACAGCTCTATGACTATAATTTCCACCAGTCCTCTTACTCAAACTCATGCATTTACTTGTCATTAGGGTATGGCTTACTAGTATTGCAAATTTTGACTTATTAAACTTCATGTTGCCACAGAAACACTTTTGCTTTCAAAATTATTTTTATTTCCTTTGGGACAACTGACTTTTCTGTATTTTTCATCATGCCTCTTATTTCATTTTTAAATGATTTTCATAGCTAGGTACAGTACCCTACTGCGCACAATTATTGCACCAATATAAAACCTAAACATCACAAAGTCTCTTACAAAATCTAAGCAGTTTAAAGGTACCCTTGGAAGGAAAATCAATAGAAAAGTCCTCTTTTTACGTTAAACTGGGTCATTTATCTGACATTGAAAATATTGTCTTTAATATTTCTTTCTACCTCATTAGAGAATTAAATAATCCATGAAACTGTGTATTAAAAATCCATTCAAAATATTAGAATACTGCTTTTAAAAGTGCCTCACAAATCTATTTGCACCCTAAACCAATACCTCTTATGTGGTTAACAGCCAAATTAATGGAATATTAATCTGCAGTCCATGGTGCTAGCTCTTACAATCTAATTAAAAGTAAAAATCAAGACAACCAGGGTTGTCTTTTGTAAATTAAAAGTCCTCTTTTATGTGCTGTGGAGGTGTCAGCACTATTATAAGCTCTAATTAGACATTTTACAACATCCTGGTACCAGGGAGGAAGCGTTTATTGTATGTAGTAGCACATTGGGGTTAGATTTTTAAGGATGCTTTCAGTGCTTACCTGCTGTTGCAAAAGGAAGTGCTTTATTGTCTCATAAGAAGAAATTGGGCTTTTTGAAGAATTAAATGCTTGTCTGTGATTGCAATAGCCCGTTTCACAGTCACTAAAAAGAACCTTCAAATCTTTGTTAAAGTAGTGGGCTCCATCTGCTTGTGTCCACTCATGAATCGCAGCCTCACCGTATGGATTTTAAGTCATCCCTTGTCTGTTGAGGGCATTTCATCTCACTTTGCTCCATGAAATACATTCAGGAATTTCTGTGCACCATCTCTCCTGCTCAAACTTACCCCTCTGTAACTCTCTTGTTTCTCTTAACAAATTTCAGTAGCAGAAAGACAGGTCCAATAATATGTGCCTTTCTCCAATAAAAGTAGATTATCTGGTTGATGCCTAGATTATGCTACATTTCATTTAAGATTTCATGATTTACAAACTAGACACATACTAGACACGTGTTGCTTGTCACTAAGAACTTGCTTATATTCAGAATCTTGCCTGATGCTTCAGTTTTTGCTATTTTAATCTATCCATTTTTCATGTGCATTCATATCTCAAATGTGAAAGCCCTTGAGGTTTTTCTTGTTAATACTTTAAATGCCTAATTAGGGAACAAACATGTGAATGCTCATTTTGTGTTCTTTAATGACAAAAAAACGTGATTCTATCAAGATTATATCAAGATTACATCAAGAAATAATACCTACTGTCGTTAAAAAAACATTTAGTGTTATCTAAGCGTTAAGTCTTGCCCTTTGTGAACAGGAAACTTGTAGTTAGATCATATAGTGTAAAAATGCTAATTTAGATGCCACAGATTTATCTAGAGCTTTTAGCGTCTATGAGTAGATCTTTAGCTGAGGAGTTATGAGGACTTTAATCAGTGTCAGCTCTAAAGCTTGATTTTAAAAATGTCTTTTAGTATGTGAAGTTGTTCAAAAATGTATCTTGCTCTTCACTGTCTAAACTGAAATTAAAGGAGAAAATTCTTCTGTCTTACTAGTGTGAGAGCAATGAATGTTTAATAGACTAACAACTGTTCTAAAAAAAATCCAACACCCAAACATAATGGGCAGTTTTGAAACTAAATTTTCAGTGTGGTGTTTAGGGATTTAACCATGCAGTGCACATTAGTGTTAATGGGAAATTGTCCAGCCAAATCTCCACACATTACACCGCAAATGTACTCCTTAGTGTTTAAAGCTGGCCTGTTAACACTCATTATGAAACTGCACTCAGGAAGCTCTGTGAAGAAATATGGGATCTGAACATCTATCAAACGGCAGTGCAGTCTCCTTGAAGTCTTTCTTTCAAATTGTTTTTTATGTTTTGTTTTGTTTATCCTAATCAGGTTCTTTTTGACTAGAGAAGGCGTTTCCCAAATAGAGGATTTCCAGGGGTGTCCAGCTGCAGTGCTGCTGGTGTGCAGCCTGTGGAGGGGGCATGGACACAACAATAAACTTCTCCCTGCTCCTTCTTTTTAACGCTCTTCATGCCAACATCTGCTGCGCTTATGTTGATTCTGGCACTGATTCAGCTCTAGCAGAACTTAGAGGTAAGGGAGGGTCACATAATGAAGAAATCTGGATATAAATTTGGATATAAATTTGCCAGTAACATTTTTTTTAATTAGAAAATGTTGATTTAGCACTGTTGGAGTTTATACAGGAAGTACATAGGTTTAGATAAAACTTTCCCCACTCTGTGATCAATTATTAAGGCAGTGATGGAGGCTTCCAAAGAGAGCCATGTCTAACTGTGGCTTCTCCACGTTTATTTATACATAATATAAATTACGTATAGAAGAATCTTGAGAGGAAATTTTGAAAGTGGATGACCTCAATCATCCTAGTAGCGTAGGAAGGGGCTCTGACTTGTGGGAAAGTGGCACAGGCCGCTGCAGCTGGTGTGTCACATCCTTACTGATATCCCAGCCATCTATTGTGGGAGGAAAGACACTTTCTGGTGCCTAAGGAAAGCTGGGAAGGGGCTGGTGTCACTCCAGGTGAGTAGGAACATTTTTGAAATGTAAAACATGACAAGAAAACTCTTCACAAGGAGAATGAATGGAACCAACAACTGGGCCAGGCCTTTAGGGAAAATGAGGAATGGAGATGTGAGATAATAGCGGTGCTTTCCAGGAGCCTTTAGTTATAGGAGAGGTACATCTGCATCTGGAATTTCAGGTTTTGTTTCAGATTTTATGCCTTATTTTGCTTTATATTCTGGTTCTTGTGTCTTTAGTAGAAGATTGATATGAGGTAGATTAGAACAGAGTTAGAATGGAATGCCTCAGCAGAAAGTGTAATCGTGGTTATTTCTCCTTTTCCAGTCTTTAAAATGGATAATATATGTTACTATAATCGGGATCTAATAGAACTCTCTGCTTAGGTTAATTTCTCTCCCCTGGTGCTCGGCACTCGATTTCTTACTGTTCCTACCACCCTTCTGAGAATTGTGAGAGGAAAACTGAACTCTGGTTGATCCCCTGTGCTTTGGGGAGCCAGTACAGGATCTTGTATCTTTAATGACACTACAGTCCTGTGATGAAAATTCCTTTTTATTTTTCCATTTCACAATGGGCATTTTATTTTTGCTGGCATAGAGTATGTGCTGTAGAATAAATATCCCTTGTAGTTTTTCCAAACTGAAATCCCTTAAAATTGGCATGCAGATAAATAACACATGCTCAAGGTGCCCATTAGTTTTTTCTACAATTAGTGGAAAAATGCCACAGCTCATTCTAAAGAGTTATTAGGGGCATTTCTATAGGAATGCAATCAATTCTTTGAATAGTTAGCCAAAGTTATCAGGGCTAACTCAAAAAGTCCTTTTAAGGATCCTTTTGAGACGAGTAAAACTAGCTTTGAAAGATCTACCACAAAAATGTTGTTGATCCCATAATGTAATTGAGGCTCTGGTCTCAATATTTAATTTTGCCTCTTTGCAATATGTCTAAAAAGGATTTTGAAAACTATGTACATGAGTTTCCTGTGACATGCTGAGGTAGCACGTGGTCATGTTTTATTCTCTGTGCATCTTTCTGTGTAACATTTACAGTGTTAAACTTGTGTAATGCTCTTCTCTGCTCAGATAACTGCTCCCACCCTGGTGTAGATGTAAGCCTGGCTGCTCCACCAGGTTTTGTTCTCTGGTCAAGGGCTGCACTCTGGCTGGTGGCTGCTGTTCTGCTGCATCCAGCACTGCTGAAAGCAGGAGGTTTGAATGCCCTAGTTGGAGGCAGGGTGGATGGGCTCTGCACAGCCCTGTCAACTCTCGCTGGTCAGAATATGCCTCCAAAATGCCTGCCTTGCACTATTTAAAGCCGCAAAGATGGTATAAATTGTAAACTGACTAAACCGCTATGAACACTGATTAAAAGAACCCAAATCTCTAAGCAGGGAGGCTTGCTGAATTAAGATAAGTATGGTAGTTAGTCATTGCTTATCCCCCATCATCTTGATGTATCAGCTCTTTGTCTTAGCCACATGCAGCTTGTGGAAGAATTACTTTTCCATCTGCACTCTGTTATTGTCAATTCAAACATAATGTTGAATCCTCTTAAACTGTTATCGCAATTGCAGCCCCATCCTGTGCTAAAGCTCCCATAGACTTCAACAGAGGCTTCATCTGACCCTTCTAATGAGATTCTGCTCTGAATTTGGCAGGTACACAGTGGAGCTCTGCATTTACACAATTGGAAGGGGAAGGGTCCTTACTTTGTGCATGTGTTGCTATTCGAAGGGAGTGACAGTTCTGTGATTAAACAGATGGATAACTGAAATAACTGCTCAGGGAAATTCCTCCCCCTTCCCAAGCATCAGCACTGCTTCTTTGTTTAAATATCATGTATTTCACATTTCAATCGTAGAAAACAGGCAAGCGGAAAGAGTTGTATTTTTTCTGAATGATGTGTTCATAGTTTCTGGTGGGTTACAACTGTTCATAGCGACTACACTTCTTACCTTACACCTCTTGAATTATGATTTTTTGACTGTTAATTATAATATAATTTGAAAATATCTGGATATTTTTAATGAAATGTTTTTGGTTATAAATCCTGAGAGATATGTGACCCCATACGTCTTGCTTTTAGCAGACAAATCTGTATTTCTATAGGAGCAGCTAGTATGACAAAATAATTTGGGTACAGTAGAATTTTGGATTAAATCCAGTTGCCAATGAAGGTACTATCAGTAATATGCTTGAATCAATATCATTTAACTTTCTAAGCACAACTAGTTTACACACCTTGGGAAAAAACAGCACTAATTGGTAAGCACTGTGTAGCCTGCTATTTTCTGTCTTTGTAATTTTATTAGCTCTAGTAAGAATAGGGCACTTTAATTTCTTCACTGAGAGTCTCACAGACCTTTTCATATTTTTGCCTTTTTAAGCTTGTTACATAACACTTTTTTTTCTCTCCCCCCATACCCTTCTCCAAACACTTCAGTATAAGATCCCAACTCTTCTTTATTTTATTTCATCCTAGGAATTTTTTTTTTTGCTTCTTTAGTTGTCATTTAGCACTCCTAGTGTTGTGGCAGGCCCATAGTGTGGGAGCAGCTGTTCCCGAATCAGGAGTCAAGCCAGGTTTTGGTGAAAAGTTTGGGCTTGGAAAATGGAGGAAATGGTTTCAGGGATCAAAAAGAGTTAAAACCATGGCACTGCTGGCCTTACAGGCCATGCAAGGTGCTTTCTGTGCAGGGAAATGACCCGTTGTATTTCAGTCTCAACAACATATGAATTTTGTTCATCAAAGCTACATTTTCAGGACTCCTGTTACCATAATTTACCAGCACCATGCAGAGGTGAGATTATATGCTGATAAAAATATTACCTTCCTTCAATGGTAGCTAGGTAGTATTGTCATTTTGGTCTACTGAAAAGTCATTTACTTCAGCAGGGTTACTTTATGTTTGTGATGGCATGATATTACAGTACACTCATTTTTAGATTTCCAAGCTAAAGGACCAGTAGAGGTGTGTGAATTTTTCAGATTTGCTGATTTGTTTTCAGATATGCTGACCAGAATGACACCTACTAAAGAGAATCGCTATGTGTGCAGCATCTGTCTTCTTTTACCTGTACCATCTACACTTGCCTCTGTCCTGCAAAGAATTATTAAGACATATTTCTATTACAGTAGCACCCACAGGCCCTGACTGATTTCGTCTATAGTTTTACAATCACTGAATGCAAAAATTGGTGGTCCAAGCCATGATAATGTATATAAACAAAAAAAGAGGGAAAGTGAACACTTAATCAACTCGGAGACACACAATAGGTGTGTGGTATAGAGGGAAGAGCACTGGAAATGCTCGTGGAGATTCACTGCCTGTCATGTGCAATACCTCAGAAACCTCTCACCTCAAGAAATCTTCACAGTCTGCTTAAGTACTGCAGGGATCTTTATGCCTCTTTGCTACTGCCCAGCTGTGGTAGTGGTAAAGCACGGTGAAGTGTGGTTCATGAGGGTTATTCATTTCGGCAACGAAACACAACTCCTCAGCTGTCTTGCTTAGTCTAAACTTTATCTGAAAGGAATGAGTCACAAACAGAGCTGGCCAGAAACTTCCAGGGCTTTTTACAGTCAAAAAAATGTTTATACTACAAAACCAAAACCTTGTGCAATACCCTGTCTTATTTTATACTATTATTTAAGTCATGCTAGAATCTATAGAATCTACAATGCATGAGGTTTACTTTGTTTCTTGTAAGACAGAGCTGAACTAAGAAGAAAGTTCTTTTTATCCCCTTAAACCAGAAACTGCTACATTGCTTTCAGGTGGGAATGTTCAGTTTCCATTACTACGTATCTATTCCCCTTCTTCCATTGCACTGCCTTTGAGAAGTTTGAGAGTATTTTATTTTTGTAGGTGATATTCCTTGCTCAACTTGTAGTAAGAAGACCAAAGAATCAGCAGTGTTTTTGGTGGAGATCCCACAAGTCAGTGGAAAAAAAAAAGAAAGCTGACAGCAGCTGGCTGTGCAGCTGCTTTGCATCCTCAATCACTGATCATTCCAAGTAAATATTGACAGCTTATGCTGGCTGATGATTTAACAACCTATGATCAGTGGTTTCACCTACCAGAGCATAAGAACTCAGACTGAAGGCTCTATGTAGAATTCAGAAAGTTCTTCCAGTGTGTAATGTCCCACCTATTCTTTGTTATGTTCCAAGCATATGAGCAGCTCAGCTGGACTGGAACTGACTGCAAACAGTAACCATTAGAGATCTGTGTGGGTTCACGAGAGAAGGCAATTTAAAGCAGACTTCCTTTGTCACAGCCTTCATGAAAATCTGTAGAAAGCGAGAAGTGAGAGGGCTACGGGTGGATTCTTTTTGCAAATGCTGTAAACAGAGAGCTGTGTATAAGGAATATCTGGAGAGAGCTTCAAACATGATCAATCTGTGTGAGTAACTGGAAGTGAGAAGATATCACTGACTCATTACCAGAGCACATTCAGTGCCAAGGTTGAACATCAGAGGTTCACAGGGGCAGCCATGTCAAAGAATGTCCCTAAAGCTTCTGTGGCATCCTGTCTTTCCATCAAAATCCTAACACTCTATATGGAGTCAGTGTTTACTTCCTGGGGAAAGCACTCTTTCAAGCGAGCAGCTGGTGCAGTCACTTTGTGTGACAGAACATCATCTTCAACAGAGGGTGAAATAATGACAATTCTTGATTTTCTATCCCATACACTGAGCTCTCTATTTGCCATGGTTTGGAGTCCTGGAGTCCCTCCAGGGATTTATGAGATTGTGAAGAAGTATGTAATTTTAATCATTTTGATTTCTTGAAAATGCAGGAAGAGGGAGGGGAAGATGATCTGTGTTTGATTTTGGGTAGATGTAGTAAGGCATCTGATGTAATCCCAGAAATACTAATGTGCCCACGTAATAGCCATAAATATGTTTGGTTGTGCTTTTTCCTCTGTAACAGTGCTTAGTACTTCTTATTCCTCTTGTTGGTTTTTTGGGCTTTTTCTGATTTCTAGCTATTAATGTTGCTTTCTTACATGACAGTTTAGTTGCATTGCAGCCTCTTTGCCATGCATCAGCTTCATAAGTCACTAATAATATATGGGTAACACCACATAGAAGACATTGCAGGGGAGATCTGCTGGTGTGTGTTAGGAGACAAAGGGCTAAATCAGAGCATTTATTCAGCTCTGGAAAACTTCAGCCCTTAACCAAGGTACTTTTGAAAGAAATTAAAATCCCTGACCAATACTGATATTATATGGTCTTGCTTCTTCAAGAAACAATTACTGTTGCTAAAAGGCAAGACTGTTTCTTCAGCATTTGTCCTCAGTAGAATAAAGCTGATTTACTTCTGTCTTGTTTTCCAGGCCTGTCTAAAATCCTTGGTTCGGTCAGCATTGTTCTTGGAAATAGAGGGGCTCCAGGGCAAGTACGTGGCAGTCTTACACTTTGGGTACCCTTACAGATGGTGCAGAGCCATCCCACTGCTTCTTCACAGGGTTTCCAGTCCAGTTCTACCACAACTTGTATTGTTCAATGGAAAATGGCATTTGAAGAGGGTGAGTTGGTCCAAATGCAGAACCAATTGCAGACTTGTGTTGCAGAGGAAATAGGAATTGATTTGGAAGAATGTCTGGCACTGTAATGCTATCAACATGAAATTGCTTATTTTCAATTTGTCATTCATTCTGAAAGTCTTTAAATGGGTGAGGATTATTTTAATTCAGTACAACCATTGCTGCCAAAGTATGGACTTGAAATCTTGTTTCAGTAACTCATCAATTGCTCTCTCTTAATTTTCATATATAGTGCTATATCAATATTGTTTTTCTCAAGGTGATTTAACATTTGTGAAAACTATCAAAGGCTACAACCATTTCATTATAGATGAAATAAAGAAATGCCAAAGTTTCCTTAAGTTGCTTCATCCGTGTCCTTTAAACATCATGAAAAAAGCTATCTCTGAGACGGAGGCAGGATATTTTTTACATCCTCTTAAACCTGCAGATGCTGCTATTTGCAGTTGGTGTCCACGAAACAAATGACCGTCCTGTAGGAGCTGGACTGGAACCAGCAGCTCGTGTCGCAGAAGCCACTGAGGGGCAGTAGTAAAGAACAGCCGGGTCAGCTCCTTTGGTTTAGAGCTCGCCTTGGACAAATGCTTTTGCTTTTCTTGCTAAACACTGTGATGTTCTGACCTTAGCTTGATGACAATATTTTTTTCTTCCTTGTTTTCTTTCTCTCTCTGCCATGCCAAAGATGAATTTACAAGGCTCATTGCATTGGCAGTGAGGTGGGAAAACTTCCACCTTTTGCGTACAGTCCAGACTTGACCATAAGAGAAAATATTTTCCTTTTAAATGAGAAGAGATGGTATTCTCAGCCTTGCTTTTAGCTTTTGTGGATGCCGTTCAGTTTTGCCAATACCTAAGGAGAATCGCAATGGGAGACATGGTCTAACGATGGAATTGGCTTTTGAGGATAAATTCAAAGCAGCCACTCTCCTCCTTTCTGTCTGGTAAAGGTGCATTCAGAAGTTTGCAATTTACTTTGTGGTGACACAGGAAACTTCCACAGTTACTTCTATGAAAATATTTACTAATTTTAAGGATTTGATTCCTTTTGTTGGCAGTGATAGTTTTTGTTGATTTTCTGAGTAGCCTTGATCTCAGATATGCATTTAATGTAGGCATACAACTTAGCTTTGTCTGATAAGATATTCCAGACTAATTCAAAGCAGAATTTAGACATGTGAATATATATGATTGTAGCAAATTTCCCGCTTTGTATTTATGCATCAGAATTATGTATTTGTCTGTGATGCACACACATAAGTTATATCACACTTGTATGCCATCTCTCTAATTTTCTCTTTCTTGATGGCAATGGCTGTGGTACTTATTTTAAAGAATACAACATTTAATTTTAAATCCAGTTAATTCAAAGGCCTCTCTCTCTCTCAGTTGCTGTTTCCCTTTTCCCTTTCACTCCTTCTCTTCCACAGTTTGCTCTTCCCGGTTTCTTTTTCAGAGATAATTTTTACTCTCAGAACATAATGGAATAAGCTGCTGGCTGCAACAGCTTGTGTTAAACCCCAAAGATGGTTTGGTAACAATTAATGAGGGTTATCTTGGAAGTGGCCAACTTTCCTGGCTTTGTGATCACTGTCATCAGGGCAGTTGCTTAGAGGCTTATTGCCATTTTCTGCAGGCTGTTATACAGCTACTCAGCAAGAGAAATTGGGATGATATCACTGATATTGCTCAATAACAAACTCAGAAAACACTGCTTTCGCTTCACGCTATTGCTAAAATCCCAGCATGGGTGTTCATTGTATCCCTTGCCTCTTCTCTCCCCTTCCATTTACATTTTGTTATTTATGTGCCATCCTGTGCTGAAAATATCAAAATCAGGCTAGTGTAATCTGATGTGCACTAAAAAAGGAGAAAACGAATTAGGATGGAGACTTATTCCCAGCCTCTATTAATTTCTCAGGCTGTTTACTTGATTTTTCCTCCCTCCCTCTCTCTCTTTCTTCTTCTTTCTAACAACTTTCTCTCTCCTCCCAAGCCCTGGCTGAGGAGGGGACTTGCCGCGGGCAGTTGCTGCAGGAACCCTGCCGAGCTCCTTGCTGCCAAGGGCCGGAAATGGAACACATGCCTTTCACCAAGGCAAATTGCTCTTCCTAATCAGATCAGCAGTCATGCAGGGAGAAGTGGCACTGACAAAATGTCAAGAAATCAATCTCCTCATGCACATGGGCTCCAACTGCAGCTACGGATGGATGTCTGACAGAGAGGAAACAGCCATGGCCAAAACTGTGTTGTACATCATGATTAGAGCTGTTAGGAACAGTTCATTTAGCCCAAATAAGTGGCAAGTCTTAGACTGTAAGAACTTGACCCAAGCTTTCTGGTGGAAAGTTAACATGGACTTAGTTGTCAGGCCCAGCTTGTTGTGTTTCATGTCATGCTATATTACTGTTCTGAGGAATACCTGTTCTGCAAACCTTTGGCTCAAAGGTTGCTGAAATTTAAACAAATCAAGAGTAGTCATTCACAAATTTTCAAATTATTACTTTTATCAAAAACATTAAAAATATATGTTATATATAAAAATACAGTATGTATTTATATGCAGATGCATGCTATTATATATTTCCCCCGATTATAAGCAATTATTTCCCCTATTTTAATTGGTAACTTTCTTCTTTGAGCTTAGCAAAAGAGTGCACTTCTCATATATTCTGCTGCAAAAAGAAAAGCAGAGATGCTCTTGTCTTTGGTGTGCCATGCATGCAGCTCTGGCTGCTACCGTGCTGCAGCACTGCAGGCTTTTTCCTCATGCACAGAACATAACACTCACTATTTTCTGGGCTCTGCAGTTTGTGTGTTTTACATAGAAGCTGAAAGCTGCCAGAATTTGTCCCATATTAGCTCCTGAAGATGAAAATGGCTGGGAATATGCTTCTACTCCTTAAAGCCATAAATATTCTGGGATTAGAATTTCACAGAAAAATCTCTATGACCATAGTTAAAGTCTGTTCAGTGGACTCATTCTGTCAGGCATAATTCTAGGTGCAAAACTTAGAACAACTTGAGAAAGAGCACTGGACCAGTTTAAAAAAATAAGGAATTATTTTACAATGAAAATGCCTTTTGATTACACTTAATACTTTATCACTTAATTTCTATTAGCGAAATGTTAATATTTCCATCACACGTGAACAAGTTTCAGTAAAAATCCGTAATGAAGAAAGTATGTTTTGAAAATATGACTTTGAAGTTTAGGAGTAAATAATGAGAGAGATGTGAAGAGTTAGGAGGACTATTCCATTTCTAGAAGGAAGGTAATGACTTAATCTGGTAAATGGGAGTGGTAGAAAAGATAGTAATAGGATTTTCTATCCAGCTGCCTGCTACAGAAGGAATGTGAGGAGAATCCTGCTGAGAATACTTCAGTTTATATTTCATATTTTCAAAATAATGATGTATAAATGTAAAATAGGAAGTTCATGTTCTTAAAGTAAGTCATGGAACTCACTGCAAGATATTGTTAAAGGCAGAATTTATCTTATAAAAGGCTGAGTCATTTTTGTCGACAATGATAAGACTGGTGAGAAAAAAGGGCTTGAGATCTGCCTGTGACAAAGCAGGTGCTGGTTATGGTCTGAATTTGGTTGCAGAAAGACTATTTCACACCTGCATATTGTATATTACATGTGTAACGTATAACCCTGATATAAACCATGCTGCTGCTGTCAGAGGGAACACCATGCCACTTGGCTCATAGGAATTTTCAAAAATAAGTTATTTTCTTAATGGGTGTAGTGTGTATGTCAGATAAAAAGAGCTACTCACATGCTGACAACTCAGAATATCTTGGGAGGTCTCTGAAATTGGAAAATAGGGATTTTAGAATTTAGATTTTTTTTCTGAAGTCCAGCGAGCCATTTTTCTTCTGTGAATGTTTTAACTCTTACAATTTCACCGTTTAGCATTTGTTACGTGCTAGAAAAAGTGAGTGTGAAATAGCAAGTGGAAAGTTTGCACTTGTCTTAAGACCGAGTACAATCTTAATTAAATCTACAAAAGAACAGAAATTCTAGATTAAAGCTGAAGACCCTTTCCAGCACATTCCAATGATTCAGGCATTAAGAGTGGTTTCTGGAATAGCCAGCTTTAAACTCTCATCCATAGGCTCAAGTGTTTGGAGAATGCATTTGATAACTAATCACTAATAGCACAAGTGAAAACTAACTCTAAAACTTACAGAGTTTGCTGATTGTATCAGCACTTAGTCACTGGGAATACATCACACTGACAGCACGTATTACTAATTCTTTTTTTTTTTTCTTTAGATATATATCCGTAATATTTGACTGTGTCTATCTCCTAGCAGTTCCATTTTGCATCTGTGGAGAACGGGCTCACTGCTGAACAAGAAGGGGCTCTGAAACGCAGTTTGTAATGGTTTGTTCTGATCTATTGAAACATAACATGTGCTGTGTATGTAATTGAATTGATCGGCTACTGATAAAAGCAGTATATTAAAATATGGTGCTGCAGTATGTTCAGTCCTGACTATCTCCTATAGCCCTCAGTACCCAAAGTTGTTCCCTTGGCTGCTGTAAAGACAGCTTGTTCCTGAGGGGAATTGAGGAATCTTTTCTGGATGTATGACCTTGAACAGCTTACCTGGTACTTTTGATTTTTTTTCTTTTAATGTTGTGAATGTTCGAGGGGCTGACAGTTGCAAATGATATGTTAGTTTTTTTTAGGGGAACAACATACCTGATATCTGATGGCTTGCTGTATGCCTATTAGTTTTAGAATGGGGTATTTTTATTATTCCCTTCCCTTCTTCTATCTCCAGGCAGGAAAAATCTAAATGGAAATTTTAAAAGAGATGAGAGAAAAAATGGTGGCTTGCAAAGGTTTATCCCAAAGCAATTTTCATGGCTGAATTTTAAATTTGCCTTTTTTCTTTCCTTTTTTTTTTTTTTTAGAAGGGTTTAAAATTGAGATTTGAACTGTCCCTTAACAAAAGGAGATCAGCTGGATACTGCTAGAATATCAGAGGTTGCTGAGCTTTGCAGTTTGAATGAAACTGTCTGCTCAACTTTAAAAGAAGATGTCAAGTACAGGCCCTCTGTCACCAAAAAAGAAAAAAGCTGTATTCAGCTGTAACAGATACGAATCAAACAAAAAAGTATATTCTATAGCATTCAAGTTAGATAAATGTCAGGAGCTGCAATTGATCTGGAATTCACTATAAAATTTAATGACCATATAATGTTATAGACTGATGAATTATGCCAAAAGTAATGACATTCTATAGAGAGAGTTCTGTCATTTATACACATTTATACACTAACCTGTATTATAGCATATGACAGCAGTAAGAGTTAGCAGAACTGGACAGAACTCTTCAAGTCTGAGAGAAGGATGTGAGGTGGAATAATTGCACTAGTTCTTTGCCCTGCTGGATTTGCTCACTTTTTCCCAATATACTTTTTTATAGAACATTAGTTGTCTTGCATTACCTACTGGTTTTCTCTGTGATGTTTGGTAGGAAGGATTACATTGCAGTGAGCATCCCTGAGCTTTCACCAATGGTCACGGGCTTAACCTTCCTTCTGGGGAGGACTAGCGGGCAACGGCTCCCGCACTGCTGCCCTCGCTGCCATCCCTTAGTCACCTCAGCTACTTCTCAGAAAAGAACAACAGCCAGCCCTGCCAGTGCAAAGTGACACACGCACCTTGCTCTGACTTCATGGTTAGCGCCGTGTGCGACTCCTCAAGGCAACTGGACGTTTTGCACAGAATTGCCTGGTGGCAGGATCTAAATCCTCATGCAGTAGAATTATTATTCACAGTGCCCGTGGAAGAGGGAGGCTGAAAAAAGCCTCTGGAATTTCGCAGATTGGATACTACTGATAATAACATAATGATCATATTGATTATTGTGGTAGCATATTTATCTATTTACTGAGACAGGCACCTTAATATCCATTTCTGCAGAGCCAAATTTTTAACGATCCTATGTGATCAGCCCCAAAGCATTACAAAATCATTTGTACATCTTACTGGTACCCACTATTAACAGAAAACAGATGTTCAACAACCAAAAAAAAAATAAAGACAATAGTTAGAACTAGAGTTTAATCCACATCGATTTTCACATACTGTGAGTTATTCAAAATGAATTGCTTCTGAAATTGTATTTTATGCAATGATGTCAGCCAAAAAGGTGGCTATTCTTACATTCAAAGAAACTGAAAATATAAATGTAGAGTATTTTCAATGTGTGATTGTATTTGCATACATTTGGTTTCATTTGCTCTAGAAAGTGGGTCAAATATATGCAGGATAACCATTTGTAGAGAAATCCTATCATTCTGAAGCAAAACAAACAAACAATAACAACAAAAAGTAGTCGTCGTCTCTGGTACTGTGACCCAACAGCACAGGAGAAGTTTCAGAAGAGATAAAGAAGAAAGAATGAAGTATGAAAATAGCAAATGCAGAGCAAGTTTGAGGGCGCAGGGGTTGTCCCTCCTGCTTCTGTGACTGGGCAGTGGAGGAGGCCTCCTCAGCCTCGGTGCTGCAGGTGGGACGCCTGGAATCCTGTACGGGCTGTTGTCTCCTGGGGACACAACGGCGATGGGTTATGCCATCCTGTAGCCCTGCAGTTTGACCAAACCGGTCAAAACAATATCCAATGTCTAGGTGTGAATTTCTTGGACACAGCTGTGGGACAGGCAAGGGGTAGTAGAAAGCTGCACATTTTTTTAACTTATTTAACATGGATATCTACATGGAGGAGCCTTGAGATCATGTATATCTGATATGCAATGAGAAGATAACCCAACATTGTGTTATCACGTAATCTTTTATGAAAAGTGTAATTATACACTACTATGAAATAGATTTGTCACAGCAGTTTCACAGGCAAATGTTCAATTGCCCAGGCATCAAATTGGAGTTTACAAACAGTTCAGTGTGTTAGGTAAATCAGGAACAGGAAGGGAAAGGCCCTTAAATATTTTTACATTGTCCTTGTTTGTTAACTTTGCTTTTGTCTCTAATGATGTGGGTCTGGACCGTGTAGTACTACATTTGATAAATATAGGAAGGATGCCCATAAAAGATTTTTTGGGTGTCATTTTCTTCAACATTAAATACTTGAAGTCTTGCTGAACAGAAGAAAATCTCAGTGTACAGGAGCTCTGGGTTTTCATCCAGAGGGTCTCATCTCATCAGGTTTAAATCACCAAGGCAGATGTTGCTGGCACAGAGAGCCCTTTTTGTTCCTCTCTCTGCTTAGGGAATGGTAACATTCTGAAAATGGCAAGAGCTTGCGCTGGCCTCATCCCATCCCTGCCCCTTCTGCATCCTCATCAAAAAGTGATGTAAAGCCATTTTTACTGCCCGAGGAAAAGGGTATATTTAGTGATAGAAGATATTTGGTCTTTTTGTGATGAAATACACAACAAATGCCTATCATCTTTGAGGATGAAGAAATGCTGTGCATTGTTCTAAAATAAATGAAGTAATTCAAAATTTTTATTAGTGTGTGTGTACATATAAGTGGCACATTCAAAACCAATTAATTCTAATGTATGCAGTAAGGGGAAAATAAAATACCTCCATGTGTGGACAGAGAGAACTAGAGAGGTCTCTTGGAAATATTGTAAATCTAAAAGATTTTATCTCCACAAAGACTTATTTCATCCTTCATTGTTTTTTAATCCCTTCCTTCCCAAGAAGAAATTTGGGGGGAAATGAACAAATCAGATAATTAGCAAGAGTTTGAATGATTAAATACTCCAATAACCCAAAACGAGAGGACCTTTCTTTTTCTTTCTAAAGTTTTTGAGGATAAAGAAGGTCTAAAAGCAAAGTCTCTATACCAAGCACTTTGAAATCTTTCTGTGAGCTCTAAAGATTCATACTGCTGACCTATATACAGATACTTGTTCTGTATTGTGGAGTTTTCAGCTTTTGGCTGAGATTCCTCTGCTCAGTAAAATATATTTTTTTTAGTATTTGATTATTTGAGGTGTAGTGGTAAAAGGGTAACACACTTGACTGTCTTCTTTCTGAGATGATTAAAAAGAATGTTAGTTTTACGTGGTCGTTCTCATACACTGAGGTGGCGTTACACTCACCTAACAGGCTGTAAGAAAAATGACATTTCATGTCACCTTAATTAGAAACGATAATCTTCGGATTACATGAGACTTTATGGATGGTTCTCTGAAAATTTAGAAGACCTTTGGGAAGATCAGAAGGAGGAACAAGAATAGTTTGGCATCTTTGGGTGACTCCAGAACCATTGGTGCTTGTTGTGTGCATCTGCTACAGCTTACAGCAATTCCATCCTGCCAAGTATGTCTTCAGTATGTACTGCATATGTCCTGTAGGGTTCTCAAAAGTACCTAAGATTGAGATTATGCAAGCAAAGAAAAATACCATAACAAGTGTTCGACAGGAGGAAAGGGACTACATTAAAACTCAGCTTCTGCCATGTTTAAGAAAGTGGGACTTGTATCATGAAAACTTGTGATCGTACTGAATGGCGGGGCACTATTTAACCAGCTGAATGTTTACTAAATATGTATAGCCTTTTCTTGAGGAGTTTTTCAGCTAGCAGATCTCTGGATAAATGAACAACCTGCTTTTGCCCTGGAGATGACTTTACCTTTAAAACTCATATCAGCTAATGAACTCCTTGCCACAGCAGGCCATGTCAGGCCATACCGGCCTGAATTCAATCTCCCTCCGAGATGGCTCGCAGACCTTATGCTTTTTGCAGCAAATTTTAGCCGTAGCCTTGCTGAGCTGTGAATAGCTGCAGAATTGTAAAGAGAGGGCTTAGGATTTGACATTTCAAATGTTTTGTCCCTGCGTTCCTAAAAGTCACCAGGTCTGGTACTCAAGACGAGAGCAAACTTTCATAACGATTCCTGGGATTCTACTAGCATCCCTCTCCCTTGAGCTCCTTGGTTGCCTGATTCCTCATACCCATCAATGCAGTCTTTTATTACTCTTTAATAATAAATGGTATTTTGTTTGCCTACTTGACACTTCTATTAACTTCACTTTTGTGTGTGCACACAAATGTTTCTCAAAGCATAATTTCCACCCTCCCCCTCAGAGAAAGAAAAAAAAAAAAGAAAGAGAGAGAGGGAAAGAAAGTGCAGCTTTATTTGAAGAGAATTTGTCCCTAATCTGTTGCAGCTGTAGGGGACCGCTCGGCCAATTAAAGAGAACAGGCTTTGGCTCCTTCCTAAATGAGGTGACCACATGTTACCCTTGGATTGGTCACCTCAGGGGAGCAGTGGGTCACTGGGGCATCTGGTTGTCGTTTCCTTCCAGAACAGCGTGAGGTAGGAGATACACAGAAAAGAGCAAAAGAATTGTAAGTTTTCTTTATATTGTGTCTTGTCCTGCATCATCAAAAGGTCCACTAACATCTAGTCATGTTAGAAGAGTTTCCTACAGTATGATGCAATGTAGGGTTTGGGAATGAGAACAGTGTTTTGATTTGCTTGGTTTTAAGGTGTCATTTCTGTCTCTGCCATGATAACATAAATGTGAAAGTCCTATTAATATAAATGAATTATGGTAGGTTGGTTCAGCTAACTTTGTAATTTCTCTCAAAGAGAAGATGTTCCCCTTCTACAAGGTAACAGTCCACATCTTTGCTAGGCAAGTTAAAATACTGAGAGCCTCCCTTATATCAGGATGGGGGACAGTTGGTATTAAGGCAACAAGACATCTAGCTTTTAGTGTCTCAAATAAGTGATGTAATCTTAGTAAAGAATACAGTTTATGAAACAATAATTTTCTAGTTTTCTGTAGATTGATTGACTTCCAATCTACATGTAAAATTAGGTCTACCAAACCATTGCAATGAGGCTGTCTTCAAAAAATCAGAAACATCTGTTTTCAACTGACCTCAGGGACTAATAAATTAATACTCATCATGAAAGGGGAAAAGCTTCAATGAACTAGTCAGGTCAGTGAACTCATTTTCCTCTGAATGTGTCTGGCCCCTCAATTTTCAAATTGTTATGGTTATTGCAGACTCATTATTTAGTTTAGTTAATGAAGTAATATCAGTGATGAAAAGGTTTTCTTGTTATGAAACATAGATATTTCTTCTCAGTACAATGAACATAGCATTTCTGTTCCACAGTACTGATAATCAGAGTAGCTAAGGATTCATGAATGAGCTTCTACATGGCAGCTCATTTGATAAATGTGTTTTTTTTTTAGCCAGGGTGAGTGAGGTTGTTGGTGTTAAAGGGGCTGTGAGGCCCACTTCAAAATTGTTTGGAGAACAAGGTGCACATGGAACAGCTGATGAACCACGGTAACCTTCTGGTATGCCCGAGATCAGGATCTGAGGTTAAAAAGGAAGCAACAAGCTTGTTATCCACATGGTGGAATGCTCCAGATTATAGTTTCAGGGCATATTATAATACAGGATTGCAAGCCATCTTCTACCGCTGTGGTGACAGTGGGCAGTTGTGAGAGGCTGGATTTTTAAAAGTGAGGTAAATGTTAACTCACGGGTGAGCATACATTCTTAGCAAAGCAGGGATTCTTCGATTCCTTCCTAGTGAGAGCAGGAGGAAGTTCTTTTTCCTGCTCTCCTCTTGCCTTCCCCCCAACATGATTTTGCTTTATTTTTCTGTGAGTTGTTGACATCTGAAGCCAACCATCTCCATTGTGAATAGAGGCTTCTTAGGTTTGATACCATGCCTCCTACTCTGTTGTTATGTAATCTAGTGTTGACACACAGAATTTACTTTCTAAGATATGCTGTGTATGACATTTATCTGAAGAAGACTGATTTTAATTTTAGAAACTGTCCATACTCTATTTGATTGGATAGGAGCTGTGATTTTTTTCTTTGTAACTCACTCTAAATATGATGGAAAATCTGTATAGCAAAATCAAGAGTCTTATCCATTTACGAGCTAATTCATATTTAGTAAGTGGCTTTTAATCTAGAAGGAAGGACAGAAAATATTTATTTTCTTTTTTTCTTTTTTCCCCTCTCCTTCCTCTTAATGAAATGGCCTTTTTGCTTCAAAACTGAAGTTGTGGGGCTCTCAGAGGCTTTCCTTTAAAGATATTCAGATTTTAAGGCAGTTTAAGAATGAAAAGCTCAGCCTTTGACAACGTTTCAAACAGATCAGACTTGATCAAAGCCCCTGCAGGCCTATTCACTTAGCAAAGTTATGACTGAAGAGCAAACTTTGCTGTTTTTACAGTTGCATAGCAGTTTAATCTGAAATCTATAAATAATCTGCAGAAGCAGTTGGCGAACTTTACCAAACACCTTTGCCAGGCACTGAATACAACATCTAGCAAACTTTTTAGTATTTTCATGCTTTGCAAAGGATGATCACAGTCACTGAAGAGTGAGATGGCTCTTGCTGAGACAGTAATGGATCATTTCTGCAATCAGTGCCCATCGGCATAACCCTTGATGGCTGGAGCGTAGCGGATGGTTTCTGCCAGCATTGCCCTGGCTGCTGTATTTTGTGAATATAGAATTATACAACCATATAGATAGACTGAAAGGCTTCCTCTTGAGGGGGAAGCCATTGAGCAAAATGGTGAAAAAGGGCATGCCTTCACCTAGAAAGGAGCCATCCTACCTATGAATGCCCCAACAGGACCACAGCCCCTAGCTGCTCCTCAGAAATATTGGCAGGTCAGTGCTGAAATCATTCAGGACACTTTGAAGATTAGGATGGAAATTTTAAAGCTGGCCATGAATCACTGCACCAGCTGCTTGGTGTAACTTGATGAAGACCATATAGCTTTGCTTAGCAATGATCAGGATAATAGCTATATTTGTCAAATGGGACATTTTTCAAAAATCCACCTGATATCCTCAAGTATGTTCTGTTGCAATATCAGTCTGAGAATTTTAAAAAGGCATCAGACTTTGATGTCTTTTTAACTCTGCCCACAATTCCACCAGTAGGTCCTAACATAATGAAACAATTATCTTCAGTGGTCTTCATTTGATTCTCCAGTTACTGCAGTTTCTTAGTGAGGTAAGAGCCTGTTTTAGAACTGTGGTTAAAAATAATAAAGTTTTCTTCCACTCTGGGAGCTCTGAAGCAGATTATGAGAATGCGATATATGGGTGCCGTGCTTTTTAACTCTTCAGAAGACATCTCTCAATTTAACTAGACATGTGGATGGCTTCCATGGAGTTCTACTTGTTTACCTCCTTGGTGGATTTGACCCTAGGTATGTAATCAAAGATGGTAACTGTGCACCACATAGTCCGATATACTTTCATCTGTAACCTATATTTGCATCCTTTGAAGTTGACTGACATGGCTGTGGAGCTACTAAACTGTAGCTAGTCAGTCTAGCAGTATAATCTTGATTAAAACTGAGATGGGATTTCTCATAGAACTCTGGAGAAGGACTTTATAAATCCTATTTAATTTCATAAAAGTTGGGTGGGTGGAAGAACTCATACAGCTCTTGAGTAATATTTAGAAGAGATGACAAACTGAACTTTATTTTATTTTTTTTTTCATGCATATGCTTTTGATCTGGAGAGAGGATGGAAGTTAGCCCTAGTACTTTTAAAAACAGTGATTTGAGTGTGCTATTTGTCTAGAATGGATAGTAAAATAAAAACAAGTGACCAAGTTGTGATCCTTGCAGATCAGATTCACATTTTTCTTGTACAGCCTACAACTTTCCTACTGTATTTTGTGGTTAGCAATGCTAGTTTCAACGAATTCTTAAATTAGAAAATGAGAAATGATAGGGACTAAAACTTCCCTCCCCCTGCCCCACTGCCGCTCTATGGTATGGACTTCTGAATCTTTAAGTGTTAGGATGGTTTATATGGTTTGTAGATGCCTTTAATCCGTTCACATTTTACAAATACTGATAAAATGACAGATGATAAATAACTGTAAGGCATGTTTTCCAAATACTGCATTTGTGTTATCTCAAAAACCACTCTTGAAATCCAGATAGCTGGTCTTCAGTCTCTTAACTGGTTAATATCATAACTGAATATAAACAAATTATGGCCTTTAGCCTGTAAAGTTTGACTGACATCATGTTAAACTAACAGACTTCTACCCTAAGAAAACATAGAAGCAGTTTTTTCCAAGGTAGAAGAAAAACTGCAGCAGCTTATTTATTTTTGCTAAGGTCATATTCAATCCCCTTTCCAATGCCTCTGAACCTGATTTGTAACGTCTTCAGAAGCGCACCGAAACGGCATTTTAGTTTTGCATTATTGAAGAACTGCCTAGTTTGACTTGATTAAATATAAACACTAATAAATGTGACTGGAAGAAGTTGGAATATTTGAAGCTACTGAAGTGGAGGTAACTTGTGTAGGGAGTAAACATGTTATTTATCTCCATAAATTTAATTGTAGAGAAGAACTGACTCTTCTTCTGGGTCCTCTTTCATGCCTCAGATCAGGTGGTTATATCATGTTATATCCTCCAAACTGAAGCACTTGCTGCTGGTCTTCGTTAGTCAGCATCTGACTGGTTTAGTTCTTCAGGCCTTTATCCCATAGTTATTCACATGCATGAGTTTAAATTTTTGCAGGCAAATAATTTTTTTTTTTTTGTAAAGTAGGCTAGAATAGTAATTTCTCAGAATAAAATATCTCAATTTAGTTATGTGGAAAATGTGCTCAGAATAAATCATTATGAAAAAATTAAATATATAGGTTTTTTGAACTATTGTATGGAATCTATTAGATAATTATGTACCTGTTAGACGTCTACAACTTGTAGGAGAAGAGAAGAAATATTACTGCTGCAATAGTTCTACAGGTTTAGGACTAGTGCCTGACTCTGTAGTGGCCTCAGCTGGGATCTGAACAGTGGCAGGTGCTGAAGAGGAGAACTTGTTTCTCTGGCATTTGTTCAGCTCCATCTCCAGTGTCTAAAAAGCTTTAAGTTAGAAAAGCAGATAGGTAGGGCATTTTTATATTATTTTTTTCAGGCGCTAAATATGTAAAAATATTAAAGATATGCAAAACAAAAAATCCATATTATGATACAGGAGGATATGTTGCCAAAATTGTTAGGTAGTCTAATAGAATGATTTCTTTTTTTGGTGATCCAGAGTGCTTTAGTCCTCTTCCTGAAGAAGAAAGTTCTCTCTTGTATTGATATTATTGATTGAATAAATAATGTTGTGATGTTTTATCCTGTAAAACTACAAATGATGAAGTGATGAAAGTCTCCCTGCAAAATGGCTGAAAGCTTGCTCAGTTCAAATATGTATCTTAAGTTTGTTTGTTTAAGTAGATGAACAAATGAGAAATCTGTAACACTGGTGTGATATTTATAGTTTGTTTGCACAAGAGTTCTAGTGAGCGTGCACTGTTTGTTTGGACAAGTGCTACTGGATTTCAGAGCTGGCCTGCAGGTCAGGATCAACACTCACAAGCACTGATGGAAAAGCTTTCAGGAATTTCCTAGCCACAATTTCAAATCAGGCTTTTCTTAATTAAGATTTTTAGAAAGATATGCAAGCTACCTATAAAGATATTTAGAGAGTGATAAATGATATTATACTGTAGGAAACAATCTGGTAAAAACAAGATGGTCTTGGTGACTTAGAGGATAACTTTCAGTCCTAGGCTGAAATCATGCAGGCCCTGCATGCAAGAAGTGGATGTGCACACCTGTAAAGCACAACAATTATGCATCTCTTAGACTAAAATGTGGAAAATTTATTTATTTTTAATTTCAACCAGAACACTTCTTTCTGACCTTCAGGCATTTGAAGCTAATTTTTGGAGATACCTAAATGTAAAAGATAGCCATGGCAGAGAAGCCAAAAACTGAAAGCAGGTAGAGGTACAGCCAGTAAGATTTTCTGTTTTCTAGTCACATTTTGTTGTAATTATGTTCATGTTATACTTAACTTTAATTACAAAAGTAATTCCTAATCTTGTACATTCAGATTATTTGCAGGAATGGGTAAGGTGTTTTATTATGTAGAATATGAATCTCACAAAATTGTAGACGTTCTGAAATATGCAGCAGCATAAAAATCAAGAGAATAATATACAACAAACTTTCTTCTTTTTTCCCTGGTAAAAGATTTAGGAAGCTCGGTGTGTGTTTTCTATGAACTCCACAATTTGTTCAGTGACATAAATAGCAAAGTTGCAGCTTAAAAATCTACCAGAGGAAGATACTTTTGTTGGTTCTGTATTTTTCTGAAAACTGAGTATCTAGAACTACATGTTTAGTTTCTGTGTGTTTTTTTTTTTTTTTTTTTCCTGGTCATGTTCTCCCCCTAGGATGAGGATTTCCTCTTTTCACATATTTTCTTTTATGTGTGAGGAAGGACCAGGAAGATACCTAATCACTCGTGTAGGACAGATCCCCTTTAATTTCAGTGGAACCTCTAAAGGTCTTAACGAAAGGCTAACTTCCCCACGCTCTGTCCTCCATAGTAATAGCACAAATTGCAAGGTCTTGAAGTCTTGCATCCATCACACCTTGTAACTAACTGGAAAGGAAACTAATTGATTGCAAATTTGTTTTGGGTTCTCTGGAGTTCTTTATTCTCTGACTATCGGTGCCTGAGTAAGAAACACAGTTTAGAGTTGCAGCTGTAGACACAATCTTGCTAGCATCAGTCAAGTTACTGCCTCTTCTAATTAATTCTGTTTGCACCATAGAAATATTGCATTATAATTGTCTTCCTGTAAGTGTTGCTTAGAGAGCTTCATGACTGACTATCCTACAGCCTTTCTCTGAAACTGCTTCTGACAAACTCACCAAGTTCCCTGCTTGTATCTTATTACCCTTGCCATCAAAAAGTTGGGTGTGTGTGGTGTTTTTTTTTTTTTTTTTAATTTTTTTTTGTATGTACTTCAGTACAAAGATGGTTGTTTATCTCTTCCACCAGGCTTCTACGTACTTGATGCCTTATATTCACTGTCATTCTTCTTAAACAAAACAAGCCTGTCTGCTCAGTTCACACTTGGATATTTTGTGTTTGCTGTGCATTGACTGAGCTTGCACATAAATCATATGCCCTCTCTTGGGAGGTAGGTAGAAACAAACACCTTTGCACAACCTCTCAGGTCTTAATTAATGGACAGAAATAGCCCTTCCACCACTTAGGCATTTTACTGGAATAATCTGATCATCCTTAAACTGCAGTGTAGTACTGATCTATTACAAATGAGTTAATAAGCACATCTCATGTGATCAATAGTAATTTACAGTCCCGCACACCCCTATTAAAATTGGGTTATTAAGCCTTAGAAAGTTCAATGCATGTGTGGAATAAGATGGCTAAGTCACGGAACAACATTTGATCACACATTGTGAGGACTTGCTATAGTTTTTCCTTTTATTTGGAAAGCATAACACAGATGGGACAAACAGCAGAGTGCTTCAGGAGAGTGTTTCCTTTAGGAGAAGCACTGCTTCCCAGCTGCATCTTAGAAATTGGTAAGTAAAGCTTGCTAATTGGAGAAGGCTGGAGAGGACTTGGTTCGTGGGCAGAGCAGGTGTTAATGTAACTGGTGGCAATTACAGATGCATTGTGTGAAACTAGCTATTAACTGCCAGCAGTTCAAGAGGGACAAAGGGCTGCATCAAAAAGGTAATGGGGGAATGAGAGAAAAGGGAGAGCCTCTAGGAGTACTTTAAAGCACTGGTATGGATAGGTCTTGTTAGTATTTTGTTCAAGAGGAAAAGTTTTTGTGCAAGAGGGAAGGACAAGCTAGTAGTGAAATACAGTAGTTGTGTTTTTACAGATTATTAAAGTATAACTTCAAGCTTGTGTTACTTTTGAACACTGCCTGCTGTGTGCGCTCTGTTAATACTAAGCCAATGTCTATGTGTTAGTGTGAATGACCAAGAATTGTGCTTTCTGTTATTTGTGAAGTACCCTTGAAGAAGCATATGAGTTGTCTTCTGCTGTTTAAAGGTCAGGGTCTTTCCACTTCAAGTTGTTTTCTGAGCAAATCCTTCCTATTAGCTGCAGCTTGAAATAGTTGAGATAGGCGGGAACACTCTGTTATTCTCAAGTATAGACACTGAAGAGTCATTTGGTCATTCTGTATTCCAGTACAAACTACAGCTTCCTGAGAAGCAACTATACATAAGACAGCGCTGCTGTGCGCGCAGCAGACAGCGGAGCGTCGAGCTGCGGCAGAGCAGGCCCGTGACGCGGAGCGAGCTGCTCTGGAGCTCGAGCCTGGCTCTGGTCGTCCCTTCACATGGATGCTTCAGGGATTGCCTACCTCTGTGATTTGCGGTTAATTAGGTAGTGAGTGGGAACATGCTGAAGATGTAAAAGAACTACAGAAGGTCTTTATGGGTATACATCCTTGTTCTGCTTCCTTCTTATCAGATAGGGGCAATGTGACCTGCTGAAACCTATTCAGGTAGGGATCTACTTCACAGCAACGGGCTGTTCTTTGATTGACCTTTCTATTTTCTTGTCAAGTAAACTGTGAACATGGACCTTAGTCTTCAGTGTTATATAGTGATGAAGTTATATCTCTTTATGTATCTGGTAAGTAGTTAATGTTCACATGTTTAAAGCCTCAGCCATCAGCTAAGGTTTGGTATTGGTTGGTCTTTGCTATCAGCATTGGTGCACTGATGGGCACCATTTCCTCTTAATCTTTTTTAACAACATAAATGCTACCAAGAGTAGGTGCACACATAGCATGGTAACAACAGGATGAAAATGTACTGCTTCCACAGTAGCAAGAAGCGAAATAAACTGTACGTACTTGAGGTTTTCAAATGAATGTGTACACAAGGGAGAGGATGGATGCAGTCACACACACATCATCTGTAAATATTTCTAGCACATGTTATAAGTCTTAGAACAAATGTTGATGACTCCATGTACTTAACCTCTCTAAGTAAGGTAACTTTATCCTCTAACAGGGCTGTTGCTAGTGGTTGTCCAAGCGCTTGGAGAAGCTTAATGTGTTAGTACATTTTAGCAAATAAGAATTATATATAATGCTATAATACTTTGTTAGGCTATTCTTCCTTTGACTGTGGAAAGATTAAAACAGAGCTCTTAAAATGGGAGTTACACGGGGAAATGAAAGGGGCTTCCACCTTTCCCTCAGATGAGCAGGCCGCAACTGCCTCACAAGCAGGTGTAATGCAGAGACACCTGGTGGCTGAGTGTCCTTCATGTGAGGAAATATCCTCATGGGTCACAGCTAAACACCCGGTGTGCTGCCCCGAGCCATCTGGGATGTGGTTATCCTGTGTGGCATCTGGTGTGAATTCTGGAGCAGAAGAGCTTCTCAGGAGCGCGTGGGAGCAGTGGGATTGCTGCTGTGTGGACTTTGGCATCCTGCTAGTTTCTTTGCATCTGCTCTAGTACAGACATGAGCAACCTGGGAATGGCACCCCCTAAATGCTGTGATCAAAGTACTGAGATGCAGCTGCTAAAAGAATTTTTTGCCTCAAAGAGGGGGAGGGTGATCTACAGGTGCCATGTGTATGCCCAGCCTGCAATGTCTGCAGGGCAGGGGTGAGCAGAGGGCAACTCTGAGCCTTGGGGATGGTTCCCCACTTCCCCAGTGCTATTTCCACTATGGATGTGTAGCCATGACTGTGTGATTTCCATCTCCAGTGCTTAACTATTGAAATATATATATTTAAAGTATTGAAAGGCAAGTAAAAGCCTGGGGGAGAGGGGAGCTGGCTGGTGGCCTGAAGCTATCAGGAGAGGAGGCTTCACTCTTGTGTAACATAATACAGTAAACTGCTAACACTTCACTTCTCTGGAACGAAAGTGATGTTAAGAAGTTGTCATAATTTATTGATTCTTTTCTGTATTAGAAAAGTGTGTTTTATTTTCTATTCCTGTTACCAATTACAATTCTCTTTAAAACTAGCTTAAACCTGGGCCATCAAGACCAATTAAACCATCTTTATTTATGCAGCACAATCTGCTCCCTTTGAAAACATAGGTGCCATCTGCCTATTTGCCAAAGCACGAGAGCAGCACTGCTTTTTTAGGAATCCTGCCTTTTTATAGCTTCATCACGTTTTAACTTACAATAGAGTTGCCTTCCTAAGCAGTGAAGCATTGACAGTACAACGGGATCACCTCGGAATGAAGCTTTCAGTTCCAATTTGTGGGTTTGCATTGCTGTCTTCTTCCCCAGGGAACATCTTAGAACACCATTTTAAATCCTTATAAAATGAGAGTGTGTCCCAGAAAATCCGCCCTGCTTTCCTGGACACTAGATCCTTTATGAGGAAGGGAATTAAGAAGTCAGAACCTAGGGAAGCTGTCAGGTGTGATCCCTGTGTCCATTCTTGACCTTTCTGCTGACCTGTGTAAGTATAGGTATGAACAAAATGAAATAAACTGCTGCACACTAAGATTTTGAGAGAATCCAGAAATCCGTCATGCTGAATTTTGATTCCTGTGACTCATTCTTGCTTGAAACTTTTTAAAGAAACAAAGAGATGCAGAATTATTTTGTGTGTGCACGCACGTGTGTGTATCTAACAGCGTATATGTTAGGATATAACTTTATCCCTTTCTGTTCCTCTCCCCTTCTTTTGGGAGAGGGGTAGCGATGTTTGACTCATCAGTTCCTAGATGCATAGGAGTGCTGCTATACCAGTCTAGGATGCTTATAAGAGAGAGAGAAGAAAAAAAAAAATTCTTGAGCACTGCTGGGTGCAAAAGCTTGATTTCCAAGCTTGCAATATAATTGAAATTTTATATATATACATACACACATGTATGTGTATTATATGTCTATTACATATAAACATATGTGTGTAAAAATACTTAGTTTACAATATAAATTCATAAGAAGTCCAAAACCTATGAATTCAGACACAATGCAGAACTAGTTTTCAGACCTCTTTCATTTCTTTTCTTTCTCCAAAGTAGTGTTTCTATGGGTTTTTGAATTCTTTTGTTATTCCTGTGGAATCTTTCCCAAAATGCTTGAAACTCTTAATGAGCTATAAAATATGGGTAGTTTTATTCAAATGAGTTCTATTTCGTATTGTTACAGATTCCAATCAGATTAATTTAAAAATGAAATTTCTTTTAAAATTAGATTATTTTAATAAAGAACAATGCTACCAATATCTCTTTGAATAACTGAAAACTCGAATTCTAGATTTCATTTTTCAAAATAAAATTTCACTAAATGTGCTGTTTAATATTTTAGTCTATCAGGAAAATAATTACACCCTACTTTTTTTTTCCTTTAATTACTTCTAGTGTCACTCATCAGTTGCTTTGGTACAGTTCTTTAATTCTTGTGGTATTAGTCCTATGTCAGTCTCTATACTGTAAGATAGAATATTTCTTCATAAATTTTGCATGCTTCCCTACATTAATAGTACAGATTTATTTCTATTTGTAGATGAAGTAGTATTCTTTCTTTCTCATAGAAGGAAACTTGAAGTAGATTAGTAATGTGATCACAGTAGTACTGTAAGCACAACTACCTTGTCTTAAACTGTCAATAAACTTATGGGAGTGCAGAATCCTCTCTAGCAATAGAGGTGTGATCCTGTCTTTTAGCAGTGGATAAGGCTCCCTGAGAGAAAGGCATGGGTGTCACTGAGTAAACACTACTATCTTTATAAGTGATATAATCTCATATCGGGAAAGTTCATATCTGAACCTCAGTATTCCAGCCTTTTTTTGGGGGGTTGGGGGGGTGGAAGGAGTTGTTTTTTGTTTGTTTTTGTTTTGTTCTCTCTCCTTCTGTGTCTCCTCCTCAAAACCTTGGTTTCTCCCCTTTCTGTCCAGGGAAATGCTTTTGGAGCTGATGGAAAACTGAACAGCCTTAAATCCTAATAAGTTTGTGGGGAAAACAAAAACAAACAAACAAACAAAAAAAAACACAATAAAAGTGATGAGGGGCACTGGATTTCAAAAATGTGGCTTTTGAAATTCACTGAAAAATATTTAGGAGATAAAAGGAAGGAGGGAGAGCTATCAAACAGAGGAGCGACAACATCTGGAGTTCTGATCGCACGTGCTGTTGAGGTTCTCCAATCTCTGCAGCAAAAGAAATTTGCAGAAGCTTTTTGTAAAGGGAGGCTATTTGGACTGAGTATCTTATTTAATTACCTAATGCACTCCTCTAATAACAGAGGAAAAAGTTTGATATATAAAGCAGCTAAAATTAAATGTGCTTATAATGTAGATATAATTATCTCTGTCCCACAATTTGAAGAAGTTCCAGGGGCCTGATCCAAAACATATTAACAGGAATCTTTAATGGGCTATGGAATATGCCTCGAAAGACTAGACCTATCCTAGTTTGGCCATACTGGATTTCTTTCCATTTCCTGGTTTGCAAAATTTCAAACTTTGCACCTGCCTCTTGGACTAAAAATGAATAAGTTGCATGTTTTATTTTTATATATACATATAAGGAGGACCATTTAAAAAAAAGCTGAATTAAGAGGTTAAATTCAAAAAGAATGTTGTATTCATAGCTTTTCTTCAGTAGCTAGAATATGGATGGTTTTCATCTGACTTGTCAAAAACAAACTCCCCAGTTCTACCATATTCTTGTCAGAGAGGGAAGGCTGACCAGTAAGTGAAGGTTATTCAGTTTGATTTTTGCATCTAATTGTTATCTCTGTAGGTGATAGTTTTCTCTTTGGATTTATTAACATTTTTAGTTTTTCAGAGCAAGATTTGGTCAATTTTGGTCTCCTGCTTTGTCTGGCTTTTATTTTGAGGAAAAAAATCTGTAATCGCTTATGACTTCAGAATCTCTTGCTGAATTATAGAATTATTTGCAGTTACACACCTCTATGCACCACTGTTGGAATTGAAGGCTCTGAAGTAACACTGACTTACAAACTGTAATTACACTGGGAGCATTTCTGTTGCAGGTGACTTGATTGAACAGGGCTTGTAACTTCATCTTCCCAACTATGAAAGAACAATATGATTTATTTTTTAAAATGCAGCCTCTGCCTGTTTTAGGTGGTGTTCTTTGTCTAGAGACTATGTGACTTTTTGATTACCTTTCTCCATTTCTTGTGAGAAAGTTGCTATCCTAACAGGTTTGCAAAGGAACCCAGCCAGCATCCTGTGGGTCGGCACAAACCACAGGACTGGGGGCACAAGAAGGTTCATTGCTAGAGGAGCTGTAATCTAGAATATTCACTCTTCTTCTCAGAATTAACAGATTGTTGAGTGTGAACCAAAAGCCCAGAGATCAGACAGAATAATCATAATTGTTTTAGTAGAGTTGCTAGCTATGCCTGTCTCCATATCGTTTGGCTACTATTCATCATCCTTGCTGTTTTATATAACCTTACAAAAAATGCTTCCATTGCCAAAGGTGCAACCCTGGTAATGGTACCTCTTTCACTGGAACTTTCTGTTTCTGGGGAGAAAAAAAAAAAAAAAAAAAGATCCCTTCTGTCCCAGTAGGTTCTGCTTGTGGAAGCATTAAGACATTTGAGATTTGTTTGTGTCTGTTTGTTTGCTTTCATAAAGCAGTTCAGAGTTGTAAACCCAAGTGTAATCAATGTTGCATGACTTTTCTTTGAATGGTATAATTACATTCAGATGTCAAGTGTGAAGTGCTTTGACAGTCTCTCAACAACTTTTATTCAAAGCTTTGAAGTAAAAGGAAGAAATGAAAAATAAACTATTGTCTTTTGGTGAGAATAACAACATTTGAGACTCCATCATGCTTAGCCACCAAATGCTATGTGAGATGGCATTTATATGCACCAGATTGCTTACAGTGAGCCATTAAAATAGTAGCTTGTGACACCATTCCCTGATGAGCACTGCTGTACCTGGGGAATTTGCCAGATACCGTCACTAAAATGGACCATAAAAGCAACCTGAAACCTACATTCTTAGTGGAACTCATCTGATAAATACCTTGCTAAAACTTAAGTGTTTCATTCATCTTTTTAAAGTGCGATACACTGATCTGCTTATCTGTTTAGCCTTGCCGGCAGCATTCTCTCAAGAGGTTAAAGCATACAAGGCAAGATGCATCCATTTGCTTTAATAGAGTTATCTTGGGAAGAATGAGCCTGGCAGAATCATTAATTAAACATGATGGCACTGGGGAAGGTCTCGGGTGAAGATGTATGCACACCTCTTGCAGTGTCAGTACACTATTTCAAATACAGCTTTTCCATATTTCATTATTTTCAGCATCAAGGAAAAACTTATCAACAAAAGCAGCCATGTGTCTAGAAACCTCATTTTTATTAGACACACAATAGAGTTCTTTCACCTGCTTTTGCCATCTGTAATGTATAATGGAAAGATGATGGATGCATAATCTTAACAGTGTTGCCATAGGACCAGGAACCAGTAACTGTTTTGTCATTGAAAGCACTGTGGAGGATAGACATTCTGTTTACAATAAGATAAAATATTCTGGGAATGACTGTGAAGAACTTAGAACTTTGTGATTTTTCTTCTGAGGTGGAATTAAAATAAAATTTTAAATCAAACAATATTGTGTTTAAACAGAGTTTCTGTGTAGCAAAGTGAGATGATGGTGTGATCACCTCCATCCTACAATAGCAACCTGAACTGAGGAAGGGTCTGAAAGCAAAGCTGCATGCCTGTGATCCAGCAGTTCTGATGAGCCTTTGTCAAGGCAGGTGCTTCCTATGCAAAATGGAAAACTGATCAAAATGAAGAAAGGGAAAAGACCTGTCCTAAAACAGCTGAAAAAGCTAGTCATTGGTTGGGCTAATGACTGTGAAGTACTGGTTAGGCTAAAAGTTACCACTCAAGTTTGAAAGTCTTGCTTTGCAAGTGAGTTACCTAAGTTTAGGATAATGAGATGAGCCTCTTACTCTGGGGAAAGATCCCACAGAGGTCTTGGTTTTCATGCTCATGCAGAATGTGAATCATATGGAAAACGTAAAAGAATTGTATGAAGCAGTTCTACTCAGCTGTGGCCCTGAGAATGAGCCCTTTCCTTTTGGGGACCATGTGCTATATCTGGGGTCTGAATGATTATCTCCTGTAAGCACTTGAGTCTGTAAAAGAGGTCCTCTTACAAACGAAGAGTCAAACATCTGAACTGAGACCAGGCATGTAGATCTAATAGAAGAATCTGTCCTTGAGTGTGAGTTAGTCTTGGGCAAATTTCGTAACAGCTTGCTTGTTTAATGAATTACCAAGTCTTTATTTTTAGACATTACAAGTCTGCCTAACTTCTCATGAGGAACTCATTATACTTTATACTTGGAAGTAAATGGAGAAAACATAAGTGGTACTTTGGAGGAGTTGGGAGTCTGGTTCCAATATGGATTAAGTTGGTTACTTTACACGTGGGGAATTGCACTAAAGAAAGTGATAAATAGAATGTGTATGTTATAGATAGCTCTGTGCCCTAATCAGTGATGTGATGCATGTTTATGTCTATCAGTAGTAGAAACGTTCAAACTGTCTTTAGGCACAGCTTAGTAAATAGATTGTTGAAGGAAATGGAGTTTTTGTTCCTTTTTTGTTTTTAATGTGAATTGCAAAAGTATTTTTTTTACCCAGAGGCATAATTAATGGGGTTTGAAGGAAATGTTCACAAGCACATTTTAAATAAACAAAATATATAGTGTGTGTGTGTGTTGCAGTATCACTAGAGATTACAAAAGAATCTCTCTAGTCATCCATGACTTGATGAAAATGGTGTGGAATGTGATAATCTTAATGCAGTAGCAGTTATTTGAGTGAATGTTCACAAGCACATTTTAAATAAACATAATATATATAGTGTGTGTGTGTGTGTTGCAGATCAGTAGAGATGACTTGATGAAAATGGTGTGGAATGTGATAATCTTAATGCAGTAGCAGTTATTTGAGTGATATGAGGCTAGAGTCTGGGAGGTTGTGTGTTGTTATCAAAGCCCATATAAGAAGCGGTCTGGTTCAAGGCCTCAGTAAGAAGCAAGGACTAGAAAGCTCCTGAAGCTCCACGTGGGCAATGCATGCAGCTTAGTTAATAGCAACAGTTTTGTAGCAGTCAGAAGGAAAAAAAGCTACTTTTGATATTATGTTGAGAAACACATTCACTGCATTAGAGGAGAGGCTGCCATGTACGTGTAGGGCAGTATCGGTGTGAGACAGAACGAAGCATTTGTCTGTTTATGGGGGAGGAGGGAATTGAGCTCGCACATCCAACATGAGCCTGATTTCTGCTGGAGCTTTGTAGCTCACCTATACAGGGAAGCAGAACATGAGCTGCCGCCCAGTGAGTGATTCTGTGCCAGCTGATGTGGAATGTGGAGTCTTTCATGTAATTAAAACCAGTGGTTTAAAACATCTGCTCATATCCATGTTTTTTCTGTTTGATTGTTGCTCCATACTTTTTAATTTGGTTGGAGCCTTTTACCACATTGTATCATATTTCCAGAGTTATCTTTTTAGCTTTCTTGTTTACCAGTGACTGTATTATATAGCAAATTATGGCTTTTATGTATATATTAATGCAGGTAGACTTTCTTTACAACTTTTTCTCATGTTTGTCTCTTTTGTCATGTTTCTCTCATGAGAGAGAGAGCTCATCCCGGAAGTTTTTGGAAACTATTGTTCACTCTCTTCCCAGAAGTAAGGAGTTATGGTACCCCCTGAGCATAGGGGTGGCCTAGAAGATTAGAGCACATACAGATCAAGAAAAATTCAACATAAATATAGTAAGGAATTTTCTACATTAAAAAAAAAAAAAAGATTTTTTTTGAAGTAGATGAGTGTATGAATTTCATTTTAACTGTGTACATAGAGTTATAATGTAGACTTTGTGCCGTCGAACTATTTAAATCTAATCTGCTGTCTCTTCTGAATAGTAAGATTTAATATACCTCTCTTGTGAGGTATCTGAAATCCCTTGACAGAGGTATTTTCTGTCAAATATTCTTATTAAATATGAACTTTTTCAATTAAGCTAATACTAACCTCTACCATGTCCATACCTGCTGTTCTTCACAGCATAAACAGCATCTCCCTAATTTGACCGGTTTGGGGTGAGGAAGGCAGAATACAAGAGCTCTGAATCCAGAGAATGTGAATAAAACATTTTGAGGTAGTCTTTCTCATTTAAAATTTCTGGAATGGCAAATTCAAAGAATGAAGAGTATCCACTAACTTTGATATGTATTTGTTCCTTTTTCTTATTATTTTTATTTTTTCCCCTCTTCAAATTTTTGATCTGAGAAACTCTTTTCAATTCTTTTAGAACTGGTTTGTTAGTTAGGCATTTATAGCATATATATATATATTTTTTTTTTGATGAGTGAGTTATGAAAATATTTAGATGGTTAATCAGATATATTAGTAATGGAGAATGATTAGAAATATAGTAAGTAATTTTAAACTATTTATGGCTTATAATCATTAGTGGACTATAGGTCTTCAACTACCCAATAAAACTATAGAGAATTTACTGTTCACTGTTTTATTGATATTATAACTTAGGCACTTCTTCTGAAGTTTCATAACTAACTGCTGAAGCATTTTAAGGATGTCAGATTTTTTCTATTTTATTTTTTGACTATTAATTTAAAATAAATAAATAAATCAGTTAAATGAAAGCAATAAATAAACTTTTAGTTTCAGAAACTGGAACAAGCCAGATCATCAATAACTAAACTTGTGAAACTGATTCAGGAGCAATTGAATTAGTGCTGCAGTAAGAAATGAGCAGAAAATACCATGTTGTGTCAATGGTAGCAGTCACAGAACCATGATAAAAGGAATGGTGCAGAAGGCTCTGGTTGCTCAAATATGAGTGGAGAAAAATCTATTGTATGTTTAAAAAGCCATGTCTCTGTGAGGTGCTTTCAATTATTTGGAGTTTAGGATTGTCCAAATAAGCTAATAATAGCCCAGTACTCACATGGGAGTAAATACATCTAGTATAACTAAGGAGTGAAGGTGTGAATGCTGAGGGCTTAAGTTCCTCCAGTCTTAGCTATAATTTCTGTGTTCTATTTACCACGAAATTGGTGTAAATTTTTGAAGCCATTGTGATCACAGGGCTGGGAGCAGCATGTCCAGGAAAAGACTATTCTGCTGGAGCAGTGGGTATAGTCACTGCTAATGCCAGTTACAGTCCTTAGGGTACTCCCGTTGGTAGTTGGGCACCTTCTCACATATCTTGCTGGATTAGACCTGTTGGCGCAACAACTTGCAAGATGAAATTCAGTGAGCTGAGTTCCTGGTCCATCTGTTGCCTCCCAGGGGCTGAAAGAGCTTTGGTAGCCCACTGCCTAAAGCAGTGGTAACAGTTTTTCCTTCTTAGTAAAGACCTTTGAGCTGGAGTCACAAAAAGTCATCTGTAAATGCTAGGCATGGGCAGGAAAGCCTCTCCTTCCTAAATCCATCTCTAAGGTTTTTGTTACGCGGAACGGCAAGGGTCAGGAAGGAGCCCTTTCTCTCAAAAGGTCACCTAGGACTTATTGTTTGTTTGCCTCAAAGTGTTTTATAAATTGGCTCTGTTCTGTCTGAGAATGGAATTATGAATATGAAGCCTTCCATAAAGCATGGTTTTCAGCTCACAACAACAGCACAAAAATCTATTCAAGATAATTGTGCGGGCTGTCTCTTTCAATTACTTTCAATAAAACTGAATATTTGCAGCTTGTGTTATACCAACATAGTTCCAATGTGCTGGGCCAGATTTCGTTTTTGAATAGCCCATAAAATGGTCTGTGCCTTCTCTTAGGTCAACAAACTTCTTTTAATATTATTTTCCCCAACCAAATAGCACTTCTAGCTTTTAAACTCTATCTCCAAAAACAGGCAGTGAGTGGAGATATGTATATATAATTTTTCTAAGTACTAAAACAGTTGCAGCACCCCAGACTGAGTTCCATTTCATCTTAATTCATCAATAGGTACAATGTTTATGTGGCTTTGCAACAAGTTCCATGTGTAAAGCCTTAATCTTTTATTTATTAAAGCCAACAGCATGTGTGCCAAACCGTAGTGGTATGTTAGATGTGAAGACTCTTTTCAGGGCGTTTGGAATTTGCTATTGTGTGCGTTTGCCAGGTGGAGGCACAGTTTCATTAACAACTAATGGCACTGAGGAGCGGGAGGGAAGGCCTGCTCACACCAACGCTTTGTTCTTCTCATTAATAGCTGGCACTTTGGCTGTTAAACCAACAAAGGCTCTTTTGGTGTGAAGACTGTAGTTGGTATTAAAAGGGCCTAAATCTGGAATAGTGTAAGCTAACCCACATAACCTTTAAAGCAATAGATTCTAGTGCCCCATGGAGTTGAATGATTCTTATTGCCCATATTTTCCTCTTGTTCCTTTATGCCATTAGTTCTGTTTTTCCTTCCTCTTAATATCCTTGTAACGTGGAGAGCTTTGGGATTTATTAGTGTCGCTTTTGTCTTCAGTCTTAAAACATTATTTCTGTCTTCTGCCACCCAAATCACACTGGATCAGGCTGTGACTTCACTTGTTCCAAAGAGAAAGAAAACTTCTGCCTACTTCCCTTTATTTTTTTGACAGACTGCAGACATGTCTGGGTCATCAAATTGAGTCCAACTTCTGTATAGACACAGGCTTGTCTGGATTGGATATTGTATTGATGGCTGATAGAAATGGCTTCAAAATTCTTCCTTTGAACTCTGTCCAAAGTGAAGAGGAAAACTGGGCAAAGGACATCTCATTCTCTCTGCTCTCCTGTCCTTCAGTCTTGGTGGAAAAGTTTGCTAGAGGATGTCAATGTGTATGATCTCCAGGGGAAACTTTTTTTGATGCCTCGATCTGTACAGAACCTTATAGTGTTGGAGTCTCAGCTGTGGAGCAAGGGGCAGATCTGAAGCTCTGACAACCTCAGCTTTAACATTTATTTCCCTGCTGTGCACCCAGGATCTCTGAATATCACCATGCAGAAGTCACATTTAGCAGCACACCCCAAAGTGCCTAAGTCACTGCAGTTGTGCTCAATATTAGAAATGATAGTATATTTGATTTCCTGGTTATGAATTGGAGGGGAACTGCTGCTTGGGGAAGCCATGCAGTCTTCTATATTTGGCACAGGATTTGAAGTTTTGAATGCCCAGGTTTTGAGCCTGAATCTACCCACTTATGACTTTTAATCTCTTATTTGCTGGAACGCTCTGCAGCTATTTTGTAATCGTGCAAGAGTATCGCGTTATTGCCTATGACAGGTGAAGAAGCTCATCTCAAGGGAATTAAGTGACTTTGTGAAGCATGGGTGTAACCTTAGCACGTCCTCTGCCTCACCCTGTGCCTGGTCCTGCCCAAGAGGCATGGTCGTCTTCCACGTCTCCAGCTATCGTGTGTGGCTGCTTGGCGTGCAGCTTATGCTCTGAACGTTACGGTGTGCGAGAATGAGATCGTGCTGGCCAAACTAAAAATCATCATGAAGGAAGCAAATTAGAACTAGCTCTCTTTCACAGTCCCACCTGGAGCCATGAGAATATAGCTTCTTATCCAAAACTTTAACAATATTAATGTTGGCAGATCAAAGCAAAGGTGTGAAAAGTTTCATATGGGCTAGTTTGTTTTAAACTTAAATGAAGCTAGCCTGTGTTCAAGATTTTATGGGGTGCTGGGCCAACTGTTTTGGTTTTTACCTTTTTTGCAGGTAAAGCTCAGTAGAAGCTGGAAACAGAAATTCCAGTGTTCCCATTATGAAGGGGATCAAATCATTGGCAATCCCGCACGCTTGCTGCAGGTGGAGTGATGAAAGGATAAGCACGTTCTGCAAGAATTTAGCTCCATCCCAGCTCACCCTGTAATTAAATTGCTGAGCTTAAGAGTTCAGGTAAGGCCATGCACTTTCTCAAGGCTTGTCATCCTCAGCAGTGCCTCTCTCCTCATTAACTGCAGAGGGAGCCCAGGGCAGCCCTGCCCCTCAGTGCCAAAGCTTGCAGTGAAGAGGGTCCAGTTTCTCTGTGTGTAGCCCTAGATGTGGAGGGAGCAACATGACACACCTGGGAAGAGCATCCACACTGTCAAACCGATGCTTGGCAGAAAATAAGGTTATTTCTGCAGTACCATATAGAAATGGCTTCGTGTTTGCTTGTCTGTTATTCTAGAAAAATACCGTGTAAAACAGGCTTGGGGGTGACAGAGGATGAGAATACGTAGAAATGCCAGTGCAATTACTTCCTATAATTATCACAATAAAAATAAAACAGCAAACATCACAGGAGGCATTAATAGATATCAGTCTTTTAACTTTCCTAAGGACTAATCTACTTTCAATATGCTGATAAACTTGAATAGAATGTTATATATTCTGTGTGTGTTTGTTGGTTTGTTTGTTTTGTTACCCATTCAGTCTCTTTTTTTATCATGTATACATCTTGCTCAGTCTCCAGTAAAAAAAAAAAAATTGGAGTGTCAGATAGCTTGACAGCAACCTATTAAAAGCTGAAGTCTCACTGACTTTTGATCCTAGAGAGCACCTATTCCTTTGTGAAAATGCAGTACATGTATTCTGGAAATTTTACATTTCATGTTTCCTTTTTTTTTAAAAAAAAAGTTTCTCTTTAATTTGACAATAAGTAGAAACAGAATTCATAATTGTTTATCAGTTAAACCTATGAGTCATTGAGCGTAACAGATATTAAAACTAAGTAAGTCATTGAATTAAGCTGTTTTGCTTTCTTGCATGGAGAGCCATTATATGTACTAATATTCAAACAGTATATCAGGTATAGCAATTTTATTTTTCCTTTTTGTTTTTCTTCATGCATGTTCCCCTGAGGCCTGTACTCTTTTCTCTCTCTATCTCTCTTGCTCTCTTACTCTTTTGTGGTATCAGCTAGTTAATGTATGGCTTTTTTCATGTATGTTTGTGACATTTGAGTTACTAGAATTTAAAAATTAATTTCTATTGACTGACCAGCATGATCATTTAATAATTAGAATAGAATATAGCAGTGATAAAATGAAAAAGATGTTAAGAAAGTTTTAAAAAGAAAAATGCCTCATGTGCCAAAGCAAGAGTTAAACTAGTATTTATTTATTTATTTTACCACTCTGATCTCTCTGTTGTCAGCTCTTGCAATGAGAGTGTAATAGCAAGTAGCTATTCAAACAAATTTATGGTGGTCTGAACCTTCTGGGCATTGGCTGAGCTGCGCAGGGTAAATGAGAGGACTGGAGGCTGTCGGGAGGTTATTGACTCTGCACCCAACTAAAGCTTCAAATTAACGAAGAAAGGTGTAGCGCTTTGTGGTTTCATTCCTTGTTTTGATGGTGTTTCTCTCCTGAAAGACAGGAAACTATTAATGCAGCGTAGATGGTTGAAATGCTGGTCTTGCTTAAGCAAGGGAGACTGCCCCAAGTGCCAGCAAACACTGGCAGCCCAGGGCACAGCTGCCACCCAAGCAGGCGAAGGCAGTGGCAGCACCCCTGGCAGCCTGTGCTTTTTGCTTCTATATTTGCAGTGAGGGCTCAGCCCTGCTACAACTGGAGCAGCGCAGCAACGTGCTGTAACCAGCCCAGGGGAGAGCTGGCAGAGCCAGAGCTGGTGTTAAAATCCCAAAGATCTTGGTTATAGCTAACATTCATCTATGTTCAGTGTGTCTTATGAAGTTGGTATATGTTGATCAACTCTGGATTTGGAGCAGTGCAGGTCCTGGTCTAGGCTAGTTCAGTCCACAGGGAGAAACGTGCATGATTCTTTCAGTTGTAGCTATATGCATGTGGTGTTTTGTTTTCAGTTTTAGTAAGTCAGATCAGTCCTGCTGTGTCTCCCCCCCCCCTTTTTTTTTTTTTCCCAGACGTGTGACGCCAAATAAAAGGCATCTCAGTCCTCTGATGCTTGCTTGTCACTGCTATAGTTGTGCTGTTCCTCTTCAGTTCTCCAGCTTATCCATCAGGCAGAGGTGGCTGTGCCAGAACTGGTGCCATGGTGCCGGTCACTGGAGGCTGCTCTGTTACCATTTTTCATCTTGGGTAACCGACACTCTGTTTAACTCGAGCCTCAGACCAGGCGGAATGAAAGCAAAGAATAGGATTCTTCTCAGCCGTCCCCCTGTCCTGAGGGAGACTTGGAGCAGCAAGCTGAGCTAGGACCAGTGCTGCACTTGTTTTCCACCTGGCACTCATTCATTCTGTTTAATTTTTTTGGTTCCCCACCTCTTTTTTTGTCTCTCAAATTCTGGAGAGGTGCCTAAGCCTTCACACCAGGGTTTCTGCAGTTGCAGGGGGTCCCAGCACTGTTGCAGGATTTGCATTTTCAGCATCCTGTCAGCGTGATCTTAGAGCTTGGTGCTAGCAGCACGGCTGTGGGGACGCTGTGCTTGGCCATCACCCAAGAACCCTCTCTGGGGCAGGCGGAAGGAAAGACTTCCCTAGCCTCATGGGGGGAACAGTGTTTCACTTGGCTGCTGAACTAAGTGATCCCCCAGCATTCATTTCATATACATTAGAAACATTACCACTCAGCTTGGGGACCTAGAATTGGTCTGGCCTTTCGCTTGGCTGTCCTATCACCCAGCTGAAGATGACTTGGTGTGAGGCAGCTGCTCGTGGTTGCAGCTATGTCGTGCTTGTGCTTGTCTGCTTTGCTGCCTGGGCGCAGCTGGCTGGGCCCGCAGCAGCTTGCAGGGACTTGCACCTGGGATTGAGAGCTTTTCACCTTGGAAATCTGCACAAGCTGCTAAAATGGCCTGCATCTTAGGTGCTGATGTAATTAATGCCAAGTGCACGTGGAGCTGCTGTCTTAAAAATAAGATCATTTTAATTAGGGTTTAAGTCCTCTGCTGTGCTTTAACTTACAGAATTCACTTTTGAAGTTGCCGTGTTTCTAGGTGCTGCTTTCACACCCAGTAAGTTGACAGGTAAACCCCACTAAGCCGATTCGTGTCCTTCACTGCACTTAAGCTTTAAGCTCTGCTTCTGTCCTCCAAAACACTTCCTCAGGTTTCGAGCGTGTGCCTTTGTAGACTTTACAAAAATGCTTGGATTAATCACTATAAATTCCAGTGTATGCTTAAGATCTTTAATGTTTGGTCCCAAGAGCCTTCCCATATATATGAGTTAAGAACTTGTGTAGTTAAGAACTCTGCCCAGAGCAGAGCTGGTGTGGGGAGCCCGGAGCAGTTTGTGAGGGCTCCTCTCCCTCAGGCACCGCTACCCCCAGGGGACCCAAAGGGTGACTCCCTTTTCAGGCATCAGCCCTTCAAACTGGGTAATTAAATAAATAAAAACATAGCTGTAGTTGGAGATAAACGCATCTCAGACCTTCCAGAAGGTCTGTGGCGATCTGCTTAAATGAGGGCAGGCCAGAGTAATCAGAGCTGTAGATACTCATTTGCAGGGGTATTTAATTAGAGACCGGTTTTGGAGAGGAGAAATGAACTGCGTGTTCACCTGACCACAGTGTGCACAGTGAGAACTCATTACTGGCTGTGCTAGAAAATGAACCGATCAAGGAAACGTACCGTACCTGTCACAATTGCTCTTTTGGAAAAATGGTCTCCTCCATCAGCACTGCTGGTTAGATAAACTGATCACTTCTTTAATCGATTCTGAGTGGTGAAAAGTTGCCATGGATACGAGATCCTGCAGCAATCAAAACAGAAAGTAAGTTTAGAATTGGAAGTGACAGATTTATTCATCACATACTTAACAAGCCTTTGAAGGGAAGGAGTTTGTCCGAGTCCTTAGGCTGTGTATAAAAAGATTGTGGTGAAATACTCACAGAATTGCCAATAGGCACTTCAGCGGGAGAGGGCTGGATAATATTTGCATTAGAACTATTATATGGACGTGTTTGCTTGAAACTTTTGCTCTGGATGACAAAACCTTCAAAGGTTGCAAGCCGGTTGCTGTTTATCTTTAGGTCTTATAAATGGTCAGTTGAAAATTGTTCTGTCTTGTGGGTGGAAGACTTTAAGCTGTTTGAGGCTAATCTTGGAAGGCAACGAACATACTGAAAGTTGCTTTCACTTTTGAAATGAAATCATTGGATTATTCTTTTGTTCTAAGCTTATTTTGGAAGGTGTTTTTGTAATGACCTGTGCTTAAAAAGTGCTAAAATCCTGCCGAAAAGTTTATGGTATTTCTGTGGAATCCTGCTGAGCTGGTTTTGACAGTACTGTTTATAGATTTGCAAGGCTTACTAGATTTTTCATCTTCAAGTGGTGTAGGGCTGTTACCCATCCATTTGCAGATCATGCTATAGTAGTTTGTCAGAAGCACAGACCTCTGTCCTTCCCTCCAACCTGAGAAAAATCCCAACGTAATATTGAATTATTGCATTAGTCTGATGCAAAGCCTTGGTATTTCATCAATAATATTTGTTTTAACTCTAGTGTACATTGCCTAACACTGTTGATCAGCAGTGCTCATAGTACCAATGCCTTGTACAGCATGCAGGCGTCATGAGTTAAGAATTTAAAACACACAGATGATGATTAAATACCTGATCAAATTGATTTTTCTCTGAATCAATAGAGCAAGGTGTGTTCCTAGAGCTGCTCTCCAATGTGAGCAGGTTCTTGTTTCTCTGTGCTCATTAGTACTTTTGCTTCTACTTAACAATTTAGCTCTGTACATACTGTGTTTAACTATCACAAAAGTGAATCAGGTTTCTATAGTAACTTCTATTTTGGGATCTTAGTATAAGTGAGTTAATATTTGTGTATTAAAGTTCACATACACATCCTAAAATAACAAGTTGCACTCCATTATTAGCACTGGATAATGGAACTATTAGACCTCGGTTTCAGTTGGAATAATTGCATAGCAAAAGCTTCATTGGTGTAATATTATATATACTCCTCTTTCTCTTTAATATTTCTGAGGCTTTTGACTGAATAAAGTCCATTGAATAGCGAAGAAATATGTGTTCATAAACAACTTAAATTTGGGTTTACTACTATTTCTGAAGCCTATGCTATTCACAAGAGCCTGTGCTATTCGGGGAGATAAGGGTGGCTGCCCAATGTTCTTTTTCAAATCTGCAAAGCATCAGAAAGGGGCCCAGGAGTGTGACTTACAGGGCTTTTCTGTATCCTGTTCTCTTTGCCCCTCAAGTGTCTGTCATTCAGTCAGGGAGGAGAGCAATAACTTATGACTTACAGATCATACACATGCTATCAATATGAACAAACCACACTTGAGTAACTTTTGTCCAAAATACTGAATGCACTTACCTTAGGAGTTACTTTATGAGTAACTTCTCACAAATTTGTGACATTTGCAAAGCACTACTTCATTGAGTGTCCCTTACATTACACATTTTTTGTGTGCCTGTATAAACAGTTAGTGCTGTGGCTGTCCTACAGCAAGCATTTCTCAGCTCCTGTGGGAGCATTTCTGGTCTCTCTCAGTGCCTAATCGGTGCTGTTAGCTTAAACTGCCTTTATCTGCGAAGTCAGAGTGGCAAATGCATATGCAATGCAAATGAATATGCAAGTGAATATGGCTTTGAAAGGTTATTTGGGCAACCAGAAATGATAAATCCTGTTTCTCTTTTTAGAAGTGACTTGATGGCTTATCTGAAGCAAGCTCATAGTCAGTTACAGAATCTTGTTTATACTCCTGCAGTGTTTTAGGCCGCTCTGCAGGAGTGGGTTTGTATCCTCCACGTGCAAGGCAGATGTACAAATGTAAAGGAATTGTTGTATTTTATGTCTCAGCTCATTCAGTAGTTTGCAAGTGTTCATGACACACATTTATACTATTTATTTATAATCCAATTAACTCCCCAAAGTCTGAAAGCAGCTTAGAGTATGATGTACTTTAAAATCTGCACGCATCATAGAAATACGTTGTTTGGATGTAAGCTTGCTTGGCTAAACAAAACATCAGAGAGAATACTACAAATGTGTTAATGGATGTGCAGGATATATATGGAAATTTTCTTCTTGTAGTATTTGTTCCAGGTTAATTATTATATTATAAAATTAAGTCACTATCTCTCTGCTTAGAGTAATTCTTTCTTTAGTTGTGTTAACAAGTACAGTATGACCTTATTAAATTGGAAATCCTATTAGTCACTCCTTCATATCAAAGCTACAAATTAGAGAGATGCACTTTAATATGCTGTGATAGGTGATCAGGCTCAAAATGCTGAATTTCCGCTTTGTGAATTTTGGGTATTTCAAAGGTATGACAGTTTCTCAATGAATGTAACTATTTTTCTGCATGTATCCTTTATAAAATCCCTGAAATAAGAGGTGAGAGATCAGAATTAATCTTATTCTATCTATGCAACATAGAGCAAGCTCTTTTCAACAAACATCAAAACCGAATGGATCCTTTGCTGAGAATATTTAGTATTTAGTTGTATGTATTTCCTAATAGACATGTTACTTCTCCACTTTCCCCTCGAAAGTTCCTGGTGAACTTATATGTAGCTGTTGCAGTACAAAATTTATAAACAAAGGAAGGAAATGATTTTGTATGAAAGCGATGGACTGTAGTTCCCCAGGAGGTGGTGGAATCGTTGTCCCTTGAAAGCCGCCAATTAAGCTGTAATGACCTGACTGCTGCAGTAGGTTGTCCTAGGGGCAGGCAGGCTAAAGTCTTGTTTAAATTTCATACACCTGCTCATAGGTTCAACATCTTGGCAAACCTTGGTTTTAGTAATCCTTTTAGTAATCAAGGCAAACCTTGATAGTAATCGGGGGGAGCGGGGCAATTGGAACGTTCCATTAAATCCCATTGTAGCTGATTAAGTGCTCTGTGCTCTCGAGATTGCATTGAGAGTTTTGTCTCAGTGCTCCCTTGTAGGGCAGCTTTCGCAAGAGAGCAGCATGGGAAGGGAAAATTCATCCTGCCCAACAATGAAATAAGACATCTATTAATTCTGTCACAACAGAAATGGTCTCCTTAAAACTAGCATGGCACAAGGAATGAAAACAAAAACTCACTGTTTGCTCAAACTGTTGAGTTGGGTGTGAATCTGACTCTTTCTTCTACTGTAATTTTATTTATTTATTTATTTATTTTACATCAAAGAGATGACAAAGCAAAACTTGAGTGAATTTATTTAACACTTCCCTGAAATGCACCAACCTGAGACCCGAGTTTTTGGAGAGGTTCTCAGAGCTGCTCATCCTGGTTAATAGCAGCGTATTGCTCATTAGGCTGCCTGAGCAGATAATTAGGCAGACAATACTAATTCAGATCTTGATCACTTTGATAACAGTGAGGAATAAAGCTGATAATTAAGAAGTATATTTTAAGTGGGTTTTTGTTCAGAGAGAGATAGATCAACTATCAACATGGATTTTAACAGATAGTTATTGGTTACAGTCCTTTTATCTTTTTGGTGGCTCAAAAACATATTTTTTTTGAGACTGCTTAATTCTGGGTGAGTCAAAACCTGGAGAATGGAGGCATTAAATAATGCACTATTTCTAATAATTAATATTGTATTTTAAAGTAATACTTTGGCTCAGTATTTGATTCTTTTTTTAAAAAAAAACCTTTAAGATATTAAAGTGTAAATAAGATGAAAATTAGGTAAATTTTACTAATAAATAGTTCAGAATGGAAAGTTAATTTTGTTCTTTTTTTTAAAAAAAAAAAATGTTTTGCCCAGCCACTTTTAGTCACTAGAGATGGATGATGTGTATGTGGATTACTGTGACTTTAGATGCCTGTAGCTCTACAAATTGTGAGTTGCCTTTTATCAAGACGTTGTGTCCTGATGCCATTCTAGCCCTCACATTCGCAGCCATCCTCCCGGGGTTGCCTCCAGCCTCTCTGGACTTCCATGGGAAGATCTCAGAGGGTTGAGGTCAAGGTTGAGAGCTGCCCTTTCTCTCCCTTTGTCCTTCACTGACTTTTCTATCCCTCAAAATCCATGCCTTCAAAATGGTGTGTTCTAATCTAATTTATTAATTTATTCATAGTTATCTGAGGATGGCATGCCCTCATAGCCTTTTAATTTCTTCCTGTTAGGGGAGGGCTGTAAAAATTTCTCGTGATGTTAATTTAAATAACTGATTTCATTTGCATAGATCAATTGTTTGATGTTTACTTTCTTTGAATTTTTAGTAGCAGAAATTTGCTAACAGGAGTTGTCACTAACACAGAATTCTCACCAGAGAGCATTTGAGTGAAGTGTATTTCAAAGTTGGAATTGGAATATTCAGTAGGAAGTTAATTTAGTGAGTAATATTCATTCATGAAAAGTCATCATCTTAGTATGCTGATTTGCATGGTTAGAAATCTGCGTATGTTTTGAATGCGCACAGAAAAAGCAAGTAAAAAACAAGCAGCAGAAATGGGTAATTCCTAAAAAAAAAATCTTTAGATAGCTTTTAGGTGGCATAGAATTACCAGTCATGGAAGTGTCTAATAACCAAGTCCTAAGGAGAACACTGTTCCCCACCCTCCCAAATTTGCAATTTTACATCAAGGAAGGTCTGTAGGTTTCACATCCCTGGCTATATGAGGATGTCATAAAAGGTTAGACAGCTATTTGTAAATCTCTTTTGAAAGAAATGAAGCTTTTTCAGTGGTAATGGACATTCAGTGGCTGCTAAAAATGTACATGTGTAATAGGTAATACATGCTCACATGAATGGACTTACGAATTAGCACTTATAGATTTCCATATGTGCTTTCTGAGATTTTTTTTGCACTAAAGACATAATGAAATTGTAAATGTAGTGGAACATGCTGAGACCTTTCTGTGTGAAAGAAGCCACCCAAGCCTCCCTTAGCAGCTGGTAAATATAAGTAGTAAAACAAACAGACAGAAAACTTAATTCTTCTTGAGAGTTTAATGAAATTATGGAAATATTTGATGAGGATAATTGGAAAGAATAGTGAAAACATATTAGGTAGTTTCAATATATTTGTGGTATGGAAAAGCAGTCTTTTTTTTTTTTTTTTTTTTTTTTTTTTTTCTTCCTGATGCAAACATCTTTGAAATGCCTGCCACAGAGCAGGCATTTCCCATGTGCACAGACTTTATGGATGCCTTTGTGAATGAATTGTTGTTTTCTGAAACTAATTTCAACAAATGATTTTATTTCACATTTTATCTAATTAATTATAAATCAGCCTTGCAAAAGACTTTATAACTTAATGTGAAGGGAACATGAAGCCTTTGACTCTGTGTTCAACCATCAGAGATTGCAAGCGGTTGAGTTGTGGTTGTGTTTGCCTTGCCCTAGGAAGGGGCTGGTGCAGTTAAGTTGCCTCAGCTGAGGCTCAGCAACTTCCGAAGAGGTGCTGAAGTGTTTGCTGTTGTCATCTGACTGTCTCCTGTTGCCCTTCTGGCAACACAAAGGGATCCCAAGAGAGATTTTAAGAAATTTGCACTTCATCTAGTGGATAGTTACTGGACCAGAGTAAAATGAAAGGGTCCTGGTAAAGAATTAATAGGTGTTATGTGTTCTAGAAAGCTTTACTTCAGTTGAAACTGGTGATTTGGATGTGCTTATTTGGGGTTTTGGGGTGGTGTCTCAGTAGCAACGTGGTGAGCTGGAGTTAATGGCAGGAGGAGAAAGTCACAGTTAATCTTCAAGGCTGTCGCTATCGTTCTCAACCAAGTCTGTTGTACAGTTTTTGCCTGTCCCATTGTGTTGATCACAGCTGAGTGAAAATGGGGGGAATCTGATCCGGTAAAGGCTAACAGAGATGAACATGTGTTGTCGGTGGCCCCTGAGACAGGGCAGCTTATTGAGACTGAGAGGTCATTGAAGTCCTCCTTGCCATTCTGCTGCAGAAACCTGCCCAAAGTTTTTGTTGTGGTTCTTAGTTGTGAAGTTTAAATTATCTTCTCATGTTACCTGTAAGTACAAAGGTTTTTGGGAATACGACCAGTGCTTTGGGAAGGTTCTGGGTTACAACTGTAGTAGTTCCAGTGTAACCTCCATGTTACTTTAGAGCCTGTGGTGGCTGTGTTTACATTTGAAGTACAGTCCTTAACAAATATTTCAGGAAAATATTGCAAGACTGCATATACTTCCCTTTGTAGAGACTGATTTGTTTTCACTAGGACCAAGACTTTTTCTCTGGATTTGCTATATGGCCCCAGAAATTCATTAATCATATGTTAGCTCTGGGGTGCTAACTCCAACTTCACAAGGGACTCAAGGGTGCAGAGTGAGAGAGAGGCTTGATTTTACCCTTGGAAATAACTATCTCGGGCTAAGTGCTCTTGAAGGTGACAGATTTTTTTGCTATTAAGTTTCCTAGCCCCTTTTTGCTCCCCACTATCCTGAATAAAAGACCAGTTCTTGGTTCTCTGAGTTGAACTGCAGTGTACCAGAGGAGTTAAGTTTTCTGAATACCAAAATCAAATGATACTGTAATTTCTTTGCCAAATAACATGTGCATAGCTATATGTTTCAACTTGTCATTCATCTGATTTATTAGGCCCACATTATCAGTATCTAATGAGTGTATGAAGATTTTTCTCATTAAAATGCCAACTATATAAATAATTCAGATATTCAGAAATCAAAATTACTGTGGTTTGCCTTGTGGTTCATATCCTAGCAAGCTGACACCACAGAAATATGTGGGGTGGGAATGCTGATTTTGAGTGATTGACACAGGTTTTCAGTTCCTCTAAATGAGAAGGTAAAGTTCTTGCCAAAATATGAAAGAAAAAAAAATTACTGATATTGATGGTTTTGCCAGAATGATTTTTTCTAAGCAAGGTGTGATGTAGGCACAAAGGAATATTCATCCAAATAATGGACCCACTATATGATTGTTCTATGTCTGAATTGGTGCTTTAAAAAAAAAAAAAATTACTTGAAAGCTATGGGCAAGTGGAAGCAGATAGAGTATGTGAAAGGAATCAGCTGTTGTGGAGTGAAAGGGCTGACTTCAGGAGCAGAGAGGTTCAGTGCAGCTGAAAAATCACTACGCGTGTTGCTTACCAGACAAATGAATCCGGTAAAGAAGCTTAGAACTGCTGCCAAGTGTAACATCTCTGACTCTTTGGGAAAAAATACCTCTGCTCCCCCCGCCCCCCCCAATTATCTTTTCTGGCAATACACAGATCAGTTTTTATGATTTTTTTGTACCACCTTATGTAACTTTTCATATTTCATCTTGCAAAATCAAGTAATAAATCACTTGCAAAAGTAGATTCTCATGTTCTGGTAGCTTTCTACATGTGATACTCCAGGGCTTTATGTATTTTTTTTTTTTTTTAAAAAAAAAAAGGAAAGAAAATATGATGTTTTGTCCGTAAATGTGTACTTATATCCCTTCCATAATAAGGCTGAAACAGTGGCAGTCAGGCAGAAGTTAAATAAGAAAATCTACTATCACTGTCCAAAAAATGCATGTATAAAACAATTCTCATGTATTTCTGTTAAAATAGTAAAATAGTAGCTTTTTATCCTTTATTTTTTATAGAATGAGAAGATACTATAGAGAGACCACCACTTCAAAGTCTTTTCAAACAAAAGAGTAAAATGAAATAGATTACGTTGCTTGGCTTACAAGGAATAAATCATATAAAAATGTGGGAGAAATAGCATTTTTACACATGAAAATGTGAACAATTTTCCCCTTAAAAATAACTGCAGACCATGGAAAATATCTAACTGAAATATATCAAATATGGCAAACCATGAATTAGTGTTTTTCACCCACTGACTACTTTTTTTTCTTGTAATGAAGATCTACAGAGTAGTTACACTTATTTTGTAGTTTTCTTACAACTCATACTGGTGTGTTATTTTCTACCTTCCCCAGCCCCCCCCCAAAAAAAAATCCTGTTGATGCAAGATCATTTATTGACACTAGTATAAGAATGGCTAGGTAAGGTCCTCCTAAGTGAGGCTGAAGGTCAACGCAGTATTGAAATGCCATATAACTGCATCCAAATATTGTTCGTGATTTTGAAAATCCCCTTTCCTTGGTTGGAAATTCTGTGTGTATTCTCATAAAATAAATTTGTTCTATATTTCTCCTCACTAAGTAGGCTTATAAAGGACATAGTTTGTTGTGATTGCTGATGTCTTGTTTCTGGGAAATGAAGTAATTTCATGTCTCATGAATAATCCATAGCATATGCAATGAAAAATATCCTTAAGATATCTGCTGAAAATACTTATGAAATATTTGAGGACCCATAACTCTATAACTGACTACCACAAATTATATTAAAGAAGGGGAATGAAAAAAATTATTCTTTTGCTGATGGAAGTTGGCAGCTGTATCACTCATTTTCTTAGTGAAGTGGATTCGTTGAATTAATGTTGGACATAAAACTTCTTTGAGAGGGGAAACTGCTTAAATTACAACCTTATAAATATGATAGGTCTTCTGGAGGAATAAGGATGAAGACTTCTAATGAACTATGGATTTAACCGGAAAACCCGTTTAAAGTGCAGGAGAGTGAGTATCTCCATTTCCAAGAACTGGGCGCGGGGCCCTGCGGAGCTGCAGAGCTCTGCTCCCCGCGCGGCCATGGGACGTCTCGTTTGTGCCCGGCCTGGCCCGGGGTGCGGATGCAGCCGCTGCTGTCAGGAGCCTTTCTGATGTGTTCAGTGCACAGAATTGCTGACCTGTAATTTGGGAGGCGTTGAGCTTTTTCATTTAAATTGTTGTAATTCTTCCTTTCGATCTTGAACTTAATCTTGGCTTAGTCTTTTATGCAATATGACAGCCACCCCCATAAACCTTGATGCAGAATTTCATCTCTCATCTCTGAGATTTCACCAATGAACTAATAAATCCACTACCACGGTAACGATTCCTATCTGCAAGCTACTGTACTTGCCTACCCTTGGGCCTTATTCACGTGCAATATTTTTTTCTCTTTTTTCCTTCCTTTTCGTTGTTTTTTCAGTAATCCTTGAGTTGGCCCACTAAAGGGGGTGAAGTTAATGAGCCTGAAAGCGGAAAATCTTTGTGTCGCTTTGTGGATGCTCTCATAGAGAGGTCAAGTCGCTCCAGACTGCCATAGCTTAATCTTCTGAGCAACATGTGGCATTGCGTTTTCTTTAGAGGGGTAGATTACAGCAGTGTGCTAATCCTGGACAGCAACTTCTGTGCTTGATTTTTAACATGGCCTGTTGCAGAGTGCCTTGATGGCTTTAGTTGATTAGCTTTTATTTTCAAGGATAAAGAAAAGTTATTTTTTGTTTCCCCTCCCCTCCCCTTTCTTGGCATTCAGTAAATAGTTGAACCTGTGATTGCCTTTTTATTTGTAGACTGCATTGAATATGTGACAAGTGTCCAAACTAGTCTGTGTTTAAAGTCTGGTAATCTGAACTAGCCCCTGCTTTGTTTAAAAATAGAGCTCAGTATGGTCCTAGATGTTTAAATGGTAATGTCTTACATCTTTAGCACTTTAAAAATATGTTTAGTTTACTCTTCCTTTATAATTCACCAAGTGACTTTGAGCGCAAGATACCAAAATGATGTGGTTGGCAAGGCAGAGGGCTGCTGCTGGCAAACAGAGATACACTGACTATTTGCTTTGACGGGGAAATCTGCAGAGACCTCACAGTTTGACAACTCAGTACTTCATGCCCAAATTAACTGAAGTATGATGGCTGTGAATAAGCAACCCAAAATATATTTTCTTCCTTTTTATTCAGAGGTGCAATGCACCCAAAGCTACATTCCGTCTCTGTTCCCTGAAGGATCTGCTAGTTGTTATTCTGTACAGCGGCAAGGTAGGAAGGAGGAGGGTGTCTCTCTGCTAGCAAGTGGCTTAAATGAATTAACCAAATCAGACCAAGGATAAAAGAATCAATAGCAAGAGACAAGCAAAATAAACAGTGCTGCGCTCTGAATGCCACATGAATGTCACATGTTTTCCTTTCTGCTTTATGAAAGAAAAGCCCTGGTTATGTTTTAATATCTGTTAGCTTGTGGGGTGAACGGGGGTTAATGGTCAGAAGGGCAGAAAAACAAAGGCAGCCCAAGAGAGGTGTGAGACGTAAAAGGTATGGTACAAAACTGGGATGGATTTAAGAATCTGGGATTTGAGAGAAGCTGAGTAGGTGAAAGATAATTGTTAACTAATTCAGAAAACACTAACCATCCTATCCTATCAGATTTAAGTAGGATTAATCTGTCTATATTTCAGTGTAATTTTTGAAACAGGGACTAGGAAAGAGCTAGTCCCTGTTTTTATAAAAAATGAAAAGGAATGGATGATTTCAAGTATGAGTCATTACAAAAGTAGAGTTAGGTGTGCCAGTAGATAATATGATGTTCTAAGTATAAATATATGTTTATGTTTCTTTATATATGCCTATTTTTCCCCACTTATTATTTTACATAGGAAACTTAAGACATATGTGGCTATTTTCTGTTTGTTTCTGTGATTATTTTTAATCAGAACACTAAAATTTTCCTTGCCCTTTTTTGTGACTTTAGCATTTAGAACTGTACATAGATCTCTAGCCAGCCTATACTATGCCTATACTATGAAAAAAATCATGCCTATACTATGGGGGGAGAGAGAGAGAGGAAAAAAAAAATTAATAAAACAGACTGAACTGTTGATGTTTTCACTGAATTGTTTGAGACTCTATGAATCCTTCATTGCTTATTATGAGCACTCTTGATTATATTGCTGAAATTGCCCGCTGCTTCCCATTCTTCTGAGTTGTATTTGGTTACATGAATTGCAGATGCCAGATCATGGTTGGATCATCTAGACATTCTAAGAAAATTCATACAACTTGTAGAGCTTGTTTGCAAGTTTGTAGAGAATAGGGTTAAAAAGGCTCGTTAATGTTGTATTTTTTGCCTGTGATGCCATAATGAAGAGTTACCCTCAGCTTTTAATATCCTTTTCTACTAAAATAAGTCTGGCTTTGCAGGAATGAGAGCTATTTCAGAAAAACAATGTAATAGGGCAGTGAGGTGCTTTTGTTCCAGAATTCCAGTATTATGTTCTCTCCCTGCAACAGCATCCACTTAATTGCACTGCCTTCCATTTGATGTTGTGTTCCTGACGCTGAACACTGCATGAGACCCTTGCGTTTTTGTTGCACACTTCATAGAAATAGTCTATACTGTTGGCTTGACAGGCATCACTGAACTTTGCTGTGACAAAATAAAAAGGTAGTGCTGGAAAACTAATAATAGGCAAGATATGAATAGGATGTCATGAACAGGATCTGTCATGAACGAGATGGGGGGAATACCCAAAACTAGACTTGGGACCTGTGGAAAAGAAATGAAATCACTGAAGGAGGCAAAATGATCTTCCTTGATGGGGAAGGATATTCTGCCAGCTATATGGTGCAGAAGAGATTGAATTGGGGTTTGTCTGCCAAGGGAGGAGGAAAGAAATGAAGGGAAACGTCATGCGTAGGTAGAGCCCAGTGAAACTGCAAATGAATGAGAACGTGCAGCGAAGCCCCGGCTGCTCATCTGGAAATGCTTTCTGTGGGCCCTGTAAAACGGAGGCACTCGAGAGATTGCTTACCTGAACAACAGAGGAAGCCCTAATTGAACATCCAGACTCTGTTTCTTGACTATGCAAAGCAGTTGTGCTGATCCTAAAACTTTTACTTTTTATACATTCACCCTTTTTTCCTTTGTTGGTACAGTGTTGTGTGTGGTTTATTTTATTTTATTTTTTTTAGTAGTGCTGATTGGCAAATAGACTACCCTGTCTGAAGTTACCCCTGTAATAGAAATCATGACTGTACAACTAAGTGCTGTTTAGGTTTGAGCTTTTTTCTTTCTTTTCTCTTTTTTATTTTTTTTTATTTTTGATTCATATTTTCCAAAGATTTAGGTCATCCTACTTGCAACTTAAAGTAAAAGCAACTAATTGCATTATAACCAATGCAATCACCTTAAAACAAATCAATGTTCAGCTTATTTTGTCTTAAGTAGGTCAGTTTATCAAAAATTTAAGTAATCAATTTTAAATGAGAGAAGTTTTATTCTGGAGTATAAATATCCATATGGAACATGCATTGAAAGGTATCTTAAAATTGGTCTAGATATCATGTATGTAAATGTGGATTTTGATTTATTTCTTATTATCTCTAAATTTCTTCTAAAAACTGAAAACAGAAACTTATTATGTTTATAGTTACTAGTGCAGTAAAAAACTATTTCCCGAACAGGACAGAATATACTAGACCCAGACATGAAATAAGAAATAACTGTTGTTAAAACAGCAAGTGGGGAAAAGAAAATATGTTCATGAAACAAGAACCATCCCCATACCACATGCTTAAAGCCTATATCAATTTGTGCAGCCCCTTTCACTGAGCCCAGCCTGTTCATATGTGCTGCATCTGGTGTCAGTTGATACATTATATATGAATATGTTATATTTTTCAATTCTTTGCCAGACACCTAGAAGTTTATTTTAGTAATTTTAATTTTACTGCAAGAACTTGTACCTGAGCTCTGTATCGACTTCGTACATTGCTTTCCCAGCAAGACTCTGCTTGAAGATCAGTAAGGACTCAATGAGTCTTACAGGTACTATCACCTGACGAGGTTCTCAGCTTTCTTCCCATACGTGGTGGCCTCTGCAGAGTATGTAAACAGAAATGCAACAAAGTGCTGGCTGTGAAGAATAATGAAATAAATTGTTTAAACACTGCCAGGAGCTTGGGTAAAATGCACTGTGGTCTGGTGCTGATGTCCCTTCTGTCTCCTGTCAAAGGAAAACCTTACAGCACTTAGAAAACTTTTCCCTCATTCCCCTTTTAAAAACTAATAATTCCTGTTTTTTATTGCAGTTTTGTTCTTTATTTTGTGCTGTTGTCGTACATAAGGTACTGAAGAATCCCACTGCTACAGTCAGTACAGACAATTTTGTGTACTGTGAAAATACATAACTGCATCAGAAAAGGCTCATTGATATTATTCTCATATGTACTTTACCCATACGTATTGGAGGAGCTGTTAGGTTTCATCCATTATCTGTGAAACCCTGATGGATGTCTCTGGGAGTCTTCAGAAATGCCTGTTGACATCCCTGATGGATCATGAAGAAATGGCAAGCTGTTTGCATTTTTAGGCCATATCTTTGTTCTCCTTGGCTGCTGATTTCTGAATCCCTGGGTCCAAGGAGGAATTGATCTAGTCCCCAGATCTGACACGATTCTGGCAGTAATTGAGGTGAACAGTACTAGCCATCAGTTTTATCCTTCAGAATAAAATGTGGCAAGTGAATAAAGCCTGATGGTATGGCTGTGCAAAATTTCATTTAACAGCTCATTGCAGGCAGGCCAAGTTGGATTGCCAAATATATCAAGTCACTTTTATAGATCTAAGCTGTCTACCTCCTGATTTTCTTAATCGTAAATGGAATAACAGATATTGCTATAGTTTTCCCATGCATTATAAAAGGAAAGTGTTTTAAATAAGGAGCAGAGCAAGCTGATTTGTTTGGTTAAGTTTACAGGTATATGTTGTATGTGCTCCAGATGTTTGCATGCATTCCCAGAGTCTGAGGGCCCTTTATTTCTCCCGCATCCAGTTTGAATACTGCAAACTAGTCCAGTCGGTAGGCGGTTGCTGTCAATGAGTTACTAAAAGGGTTCATCTGTTATATTTATGTACTTTTCATCCAAGAATGAATAGTTCTTGCTGCACTGTTTCCAATTCCCTATGTGAGGAAATATGCCAGAATACAAGCTGCTTGCTTTGTTTTCAGCTACTTTGTTGGTTCTGATTCTTAGCGCACGTGGTAAAAGGAGAGGTGAATAACAGTAATAAATGGTAAATCATGTCTACTTCTCTCTTCTTAGTGTTGAGCTTTTTATCTAGGTTTTATCATAGGTAACATCTAAGTCTCTATGATAATATTATGTAGATCTCTCATCAGTCTAGTAGGTGTGATCTCTAATGCACTCAGCACACATGGCCTCAGAGGTAAGGAAGTGCTGTTATCCCTGTTTGAAAGATGAGGAAACGAAGCATAGAAAGGCAAAACATTTTGTGCAGGATCACACACGATGGCCATTGTGGAACAGGGAATGACACAAGTCCTTTGGGCTCATACCCTAAATTAATCCAGTTCAATTCTTTGGATGATTCTCAAGGTTGAAAGCCCCAAAACACCATCCAGCTCCTATTGATGGCAGTAGTGGTTTTATCATCAATCTCTGATGGCATGGTGGGGTCAAGAAAACTTCAAAAGCATGTCTGTGATGCAAGCCAGTTTTATGACTAATCACGGACTTGTGGGTTTTGTTTGGGAGTATTTCTTTGTGTCTCATTTTGCTGTTAGGGAAAAAATAGTCTTAATTTAGACAAATATTTATTGAAATAGAAAATTTTGAGGACAGGACATTTTCAAGGAGCCTGTACTTGTGGGAATCCTTGAGAACAGTAGCTTCTTACTTGAGTGCTTTTACTTTTTGTGTGCAGACAATTCAAAATCCAAGAAAGACCTTTCTTAAATGGATAATTTTTATTTGGTAATTAGATGACTGAACAACAAGCCTGAGTGACCGCTTTTTAGTTGATCTATCATTCTCTTACAAATTATATATTCTCAGTAAAATTCATAACATGCAGAGTCTCTTATATAGAATCTGATAATGATTCTTTGTGAGTGTGAACTCTAGATGGGCACAGCCAGGGCATAGCGCCTTAAAGCTTGAATAAGCCCTGGGATAACTCCTATGTGCTGGTGCCAACCTCCCACCCACTGCAGTCACAAGGAGAATAAACAGCATTCATTTGTTTCCCTGTCACCTACGTTGCATAGGTAGTGTTCTGCTATAGTGAAAAGAAGATTCCCAGCAAGTGCTTTTTGGATAGCTGGTAGGCAGCTTATGGATATTGGTCTGGGTAGAAATGAGCCCCTGTTCTCTGCCCTGGGACTTCACTAGTGCTGGGTTTACTGCTTTGAAGCCAAGGGAATCGCACATCTTGTTGCACAGTGAGCACCTGGCTATGGAGTAAGTGATGGGTTATTAGTCACTGTGCAGGTGTCACTGTATAATATATGAAGTGGTGCCAACGGACTTGCTCTTCTTTTGGACCTACTGTTCCATCAGAGATTTGATGTATTTTTTGTATGTGTCACATTTCATGGCAGGTGCTTTTGTTTTCACTTGAGTCTGAGAGTTTCAGGTGTGTAAAAGGTGAGGGATTCTTCCCAGATGTCAGAGGTTTTTTGATATACCGGCTCATGCTCCAGAGCTAGTGTTTGATGAATCTAATGAAGAAATGAAGAACACTGTGCTTTTGTATTTAAAATGTGCCTTAGCCCCATCAGTGGATCAATGCAGCCCCCCAAGCAGATGCTAGAAGGACACTACAAATACATATATTTGCACAGTTAAATTCAACTACATTATTTTATGCTAACCAAGTTAGAACACTTTTTTCCCCAGCACAGCTGAAAGGGCATAAGTTATTCTTATCTTTGACTATGTGTATGTCCTAGAGATACATCTCATGCACATCATGTGTTTGAAAGTATGCTCTGCAGACTTACCTCTAGTTATGGTCCTCTTTTTGAGGAAGTATTTTAGTATAGGTAGATGCAGGACTTGTCTCTACAGCACTGACTGTTTCCTTTGTGGTACCGCAATATATTTAATAATATCAGCGCCATAAGTAGAGGGCAGTGTTTTGTATCATGGTATTCAATTTGACACTTTGCTACACTTGAACAGCAGACAAGTGTGTTCAGAAGCAGATGCTGCTTGAAGTTGCTGTATAAATAATATAACAGGCTGAATGTTGTGGCATGTGTGTGTTAATATAGTATCTGAGTTGCTCAAATATTGGGTTGTTCTTTTTAGTAACATATCAAATCTCAGCTGGTTAATGTATTATTTCAGGTTCTGATCAAGGCTGACATAGGTGGGTTTTTTGTTTTGTTTTTGTTTTTCAGAGAATGAATACAAAAGAAGGTGCTAATTTATTAACACAAAGCTGTAGCTAAGTCGGCTCATGTTCAGGATTTTAATTTGAATCTCTGCAAACAAAATATACCACAAGTTCTAGTATATAAGATGCTGCCTGATTGTCAGCATGGCTTCATTGTATTGGAGGACCCCCAGGTCTGCTTTTCTAGATCCAGTTAGCCCTGAATGAAATGTTTTATGTCAGTTGTTTGGGCCGGTGTCAGTTATTGAAATAATCTTTTGTTGCTTAGTAGCAGCAGGATTTAGGCTGTACTACTGAGTTTAGCATAATCTTTTCTGGTGTCGGAAATATTAAGTTTCACTCTGGGAACATGAATTAGCATGGGAAGGTTCACACGTGGGTCAGTGCAATTGTCAGATAATGCCTAACCAGGTCAAATTAACTTCCAGTAACTTGGCAGGCCAATCCCAGGTGCTGTTCAACAGCGATTATGTAATAATCTCCAAGCTGAAGGATCTGCAGAGCTAAGATGTCAAGCCTTGGATATCCTTCTATGACTGAAAATGCAGCAGAAATAGGAAACGAGAAATCAGAGCTTGAATTCATGCTGGCGTTATTTCAATATTTCACTGCAGAGGAATTTTTGCTAAAAACTCTTCCTGCTATTTGCTAACTGAGTTTGATTTGAGAATAAAACACAGACATAGTGTTGAGAAAATTATTCAAGTTGGTTAGCTTGGTATTATTTGTAACTAACATCTCTATGCTACCTTTGCCCATATTAATTTTTACTCTTTTATAGAAATTCTGGGTTGTCGTGGGAAAAAACAAAAACCGAGATTTGTGGAAATTAATTTTGCTCATTTGACTAAACTGATGAAAAGGGGATTAAATATTTTGAATTTAGCAGGAGGAAGGCCATTTCAGGCCTGTTGGGATTGATAGTTTCTCTAAAGAGCAACAGAGGCATTCACATAGTTTGAGAGTTCCTTTTAGATCCAGGGAATTCTTATGAAACTTTTGGGCATGAGTTAAGTGCTGTAATAATAGTTGTAAATTCTCTGGGTTCCCAGTGAGGATGAAATGCTAGGGGAGTAGTCCTTCTGTCTGCTACCCATTTTTAATTGTCATGACTTAAAATCGTAAGGCACAATAACCTTGAAAGTTTGAGAAAAAAGATGCGGATGGGTTTACATACGCATTCTGGATCTGCAAAGATGAAGTCAGGGAAGGGAGTTTGAGAGCTTTGACAGTTCTTAAAATTTTATTTTTCTTTATAAGTAGATACTTTATTTAGCTGGAGGCCATTCCATTTCTTTATTGAAATGACTCCAATCTGAAAACCTGTAATCATCCCAATACATAAAAATGGCCCTGTTATTGCTGCAATGGTGTGGATGCAATTGTGTGCATCTCATTGACAAGAAAGATCAGTCACTGCATTCGTTCTGGTGCATAACCAAGACTTTTACCTCTCTCGTCAGTCTTAATGTGTTTTTTATTTTCTCCCATTTTGCTTATGGCAAAGAGGAAGAGATATTTAAAAAAAAAAAAAAAAAAGTGCTGTCCAAAGCAGCTATTAAATTTGTTTCTTAACAACTGAACAATTTTTTTGTGGGATTCTGAATATATCTGCCTTTGTTCCTGGAGTACAAACACAGTAAAAACTCAGTCTGATACCCATGAAAGGATGTTCATGAGTCAGTGCAGTTGACTCAGGGGCACCACTGGGTTTCAATCAAAAAAAGAAACCATGTTCCAGTAAGTCATATGTTTTGGCTGCATCATTTTGCTTGTATGGGCATTTGCAGGGTGCTTTCTTTTTGAAGGGTTGGAGCTGATAGTCTTTTCTTAACAGAGAAGAAATATTTTGCTGAAGAAACATTTAGAGTTTGTATACTGCAAGCAATAGCTCATCTCTTAAAATTAACACATGATTTTCTAATTACTTGTGTTATCTTGGCCACCTCAGTTTTTTATAGGTCTTGAGAACACTTTTGTTAGCTAAGATGAGCAGAACATAAGTATATAAGATGATTTAAAAATGTCTCGGAGTCAGCCTACGTCCTACGTTTGTTCTATTGATGTTCAGGAATGTGTTGGAGTGAAGTATCTTGTTCCCTTTTTTTTTTGTTGTTTTGTTTTGATTTTCTTCCAAATTCCAGTTGTCAGAATGGGTAGAGTATATTATACTGCATTAAAATTTAAAAATGTCTCGGAGTCAGCCTACATCCTACGTTTATTCTATTGATGTGCAGGAATGTGTTGAAGTATCCTGTTCCCTTTTTTTTGTTGTTTTGTTTTGATTTTCTTCCAAATTCCGATTCTCAGAATGGGTAGAGTATATTATACTGCATTAAAACTGTATGCAAAGAGCTTTACTGTGCCAGTACGTGCTCTTTGAGAAGAACGTAGCATTGCTTCTCTCCATCCGTGTCTTTTGATCTATGAGACTGAACTGATGGACTAGATGGACGTGAGTAGAGGTGTCTGGGGTATTTTTGTCCTTCACTAAGAACCATTGCTCCTCTTAGTTGAACCAATCTGACAATCTGAAACATGAAAGAAAGTCTTAAAAACTCTGCAACTGTCATAGAAATGAGTATGATAATGTCTTGTGTGAGGAAAGAACAGTGCTGTAAGTTCAAACCTTACTGAGCTTCAGAGAATCCATACAGATTTCTAAACTATGGAAGATCAAGCAATGCAGCTTTTACCAACAGTGTGCACCTTTTTGGAGAAAAGGTTCAATTAGTTGTCCCCTCATTTGCTTCTCAAGAAACTTATTTCTGTTTGAAACGCACAAATGTTTCACAGTCATTTCAGATTCCAGGCAAACCTTTTGATACTTGGGCATTTCATTCCATATGTAATGTTAGTAGGGGAAGAAAAGAAAATAGGAATAAATAGCAAAAA
>NW_010585433.1:5304-67040 GCF_000705375.1 Tinamus guttatus | reverse complement strand
GCACAACAAGGTAAGGCTGTTCTAGGGGATTGAATAGTTGCCAGTTAGATAGGTGTATTTTTGCTGCATGTCTGCTGAGCTAATCATGAATCTAAGAGTGGAAGGTAAAATGTGGGTGTCTAGTCAAAAGGCTGAAGATGGAAAATATAAAAAGTTAGGAGGTGTTAAAGGCAGGAAAAGGGAAAATCTTTCCAGGTATTTTGATTAAAGAAAATAAAAAGGAGAATCTGGAATGGGTAATCTCAGAACCAGCTGCTTAGAGGACACCAAGAAACAGCATTTCTTACTTAAGCAAGTGACCTATGTAAGTGGATCATTATTAAAAATATTAAAAATACTGTGTTGAAGACATGACATTGATTAAAAACTAGTAAGCTTGCACCTACCTCTTTTAACAGAGGGAGGTAACATGTAGTTAATATAACTTAAGATTTTATAAAAATCATTATCTGATTTCCATCTGAAGGAAGATTGAGGGCAATTGAAACTTTTAGCTGAGTTTAAGAAAACAAAAATACTTTCCTTAGAGAAAAAAGCATGAAATAGAAGGCAAAAGAGATGAATTTCATCAAGCGCTCTGTCCATCCTGTACCCAAGAACTTGTTACAGCTGGAGCTGGCAGCAGAGTTGTGGGTTGAATGAAAGGCTGAGGGGAGGAGAAGGAGCAGAAAGGCCCTTCCCGGGCGCGGGCCCAGGCGTGGGAGGCTGCCCGCGGCCCGCTCGGTAGCAGAGCAGCCGTGGAGGTGCGTGCGGTGCCGCCGGCCTGCGCCTGGGGCTGCTGAACGGACAAGTGAGGAGAAGCTGAGGAGACCCAGAGGGTTTGGGAGACCTGGCAGCGCTCATGTGGGAGCTTGGAGAAGAGCGGGAGCTGCTGTGAGAGGATGGACTGTATGGAGCAGGGCATAGGGTGACGTAAGGAAGTATGGAGACCTTGGACACTGTCCTTCAGACGAGGCTTTCCAAGCTATGCTGACATAAATCTTTATATAAACACTGAGAAACAACGCTCCTACGTTACATCCAAAGGCTAGTATTTCTGAGATGGAGCGTGTGTAAGTCTTGTCACTGAAACTCACTGAGCTACTTTCATTGTCCAAGGGAAATGGAAAAAAGTAAAAATTTCCAAGAAAAGAAGTCTGTGCATCAATAACCCAATGAGTTACGACCAGTGATGTAGCAAGGAAATCTGAACAAACCTCTCCTTTCTTCTTCCATATTTTTAGTCTGACAATGTTCCCTTAAAGAATGGCTTTTCTAACAAGCTGCAGATATCCTGCTGTGAAGAGAGGGTGAGCACAGAGGAGAGCTAGGGCCAATGTATCCTTCTGTGTTACAGAAAGACAGATTTATGGTTTGGGGTCTGTCTTTATCAGGTTGATCTGTTTTGTAGATTGAGTATTAAAATGACTAGCTCAGGACAAATCCTTACCCTGCTGAGAACATTAAAATGTCATAGAGTTTAATATAGAGTAATTGGAGAGAACTCGACTTGAGAAGGAGATAAAGTGGAATTCCTAAAACAGATTTTAAGACTGCTGTGAACCCTTTTTGTCTGTCTTGAATAAGTGTGTTCCACTTTAATGAGATTATTCTGAGGCTCCCATCAGGTTTTATGCACAATTTTCTGCTGGTTTTCCAACAAAGACTTCTTTCTGTTTTTCAATAGAATTTCCTTCTATTCGGTTAACAGTAATGTCTTTATAGCTGATCAAATGTAGTCAAGTTAACTGACGGGCAAATTATTATAAACAATTATTGTCTTGATTTATATATTTCAATTATATCCATATTTATTTTGCCATATTTTGCCATATATCCATATTTGTATTACCTTTTCAAGTTTCAGTTCTTAGTAGCTTTTGCAATCCACTTGCAAAAGCTTTTTCCTTTGCCCAGGCTGTTTGCAGTCTTACATTTTCAGCATATTATTTCCCTGCTGTGCTATCATTCTCTGTGAGGGGAGAAAAAAAGAATTAAAACCTTCAGGAATAGGCAAATAAGGGAAGGATAAGGCAACCTCTAGTGTGGTACCTAGAATAATTTGCATATCCCATAAAACTCAATTTGACCGAGTCCACTCCCTGTTGTTACGAAAGAAAAATACGGCACATCTTAATTTTGTGGTTCAGGCATCGTTTCTCCCGAGAGAATAGGGGTTATTGTAATTCCAGCTTAGTGGAAATATGTAAAGCTTTTGCTTGTTTTGTGCATAAAACTGATAACCCGTGCAGTTGGGACTGCTTATTTATTTCTTATTAATTCATTTCAGTCTTTATAAGTCAACTGAGCATTCAGCATTTGTAAAGTGATTCTGGAAAATTATTTTGCATAAGTAATAGTAAACACTGGCGTTGCTTCCTGGCAGGGAATGAAAATGATTCATACAATTCCCAGTGGCCTAATGAGGAGAAGCAGGGACGGGAGCCATGAATAGCTTCCCTGGCTGAAGTTTGGCAGCAGCGAAAGCCGTGTTCATCAGCTGTGCCTTTGCTAGCAGGCATCTCGAATCCATCGGAATTACTTATTGCGAAGCTTAGAGGGGCACAGAGGGAAGATTTGGCAGACGGATTCGAAGAGGGGAGTGATGGAGAAGGAAGCAAACTTCCTACCTGAACAACAAAATCAGCAGTAAACAGTGTTTTGCTTTCTCCTATTTATTTTTTCAGCATATGTAACGATGCCAAGAAGTTTTATATTCTGTGAAGCTCTCCAGCAAGCTTCCAAAGTACGCCTAAGATTTTACAGCCTATGCAAATTCAGTGCTGCTAGCTCTGCCAAGCTCTTGGTATTTAAATGGGACCCCATTACTTCAGGCAATTTCACTGTCAGCCATTACACACGAAACTCTTCTTCTTTCTCTTGTTTGTTTTCTTCGAGTAAATCCAGTTTCAACTTAATTGTAATTTGAACTTTATCTTCAAAAATCTGTAAGTGAGCCAAAGCAAATCTCTCTCTAAAAATGTAAATAACAGTAGTAATCAGATACTGAAAATAAAATATATGAAATAAAATCTCATCAAGTAATGAACTGACACATTTTTCTCATTTATCTTCTTTTTGTTTCACAACAGCTAGATCATCAGATGACTCATTTGCTTTGATTTGGAATAAGATGTGTGTCTGTAGATTCAGTTATATTTATACTGCTGCCTTTTATCAATGTGAATTAGGGAAGCTTTAAAAAAACATGTAATTCTGAACAGTTTATGTTGCTTTTAGACTCATTGGGATATTTTTCTTTGTTTTGGTTGTGCTGTGATCCAAAGACCCTCGCAGAGAGTACTCGTCTTTCCATCAGCTCCAGGAAACTCTGTGTTGGCCTTCAGGAAAATTTTCTCTTGTTCTGCTGTTTCCAAAACTCATGTAGGGGCTATTTCAGTACCTCCCCCCCCTTTTTTTTTAATCCTGTCTGTTTGCTGAGCCTGCAGAATGCTGAATGCTCTTACTCCAGTTCTGCAAGGAAGTAAATGAATGCTTATGTTTAGGCACTCGAGTAACTGCATGCAAGCCAATGCCCTTAATCAAGCTAAAACAGCTCAGATACAGGGATCAGATAGCTTCACAGTAAGTGCAGGATTATTTCTGTGCCTGAGGTTTATAGGACAGGGTTGTGTTACAGAATCTGTTTTCCAAAACCTGAACATGTTCAGTTCCTTCTAATAATAATAATTAAAAAAGTGGTGGGGAATGATTCTTGCATGATTTCGAAGGGAGAAATCATTGATATTGTCCATAATTTCAAGCATTGATAATAAGCTAATGTAAGGGCTAATGAAATACAGAATCAAATCAAATAAACTGAGCCTGGAATTTTAAGATAAAGGTAGTGAATAGTATGCAGAGTGAGAATAGAGAATAAAAAAGAGTAAGGAAAAGTGAAATCCTAATATGTAAGTTTTGTCCTAATATTCTGCAACCCAGATAGTTCTTTTGAGCAGTAATAATGAACAGCTCTATTTAAAAAAACATTTGGCTGTGTGCATAACTAATATGAAAGCTACAGGAAAACCCACGTAATGGTTGAGCCCTACTAAAGCAGCTACTCTTTTTGCTACTTGCACATGGTAGTCATCTTGGCTCGGTGAGCTCATTAGAAAAACAAAATGGTTTTGTTTGATCATGATGTAAGTGGTATTCTCCAAGGGCTTCAGCAAGTGGTTTCTAACCTTACATCCAATGTGTGAAGCCTGAGTTCTTCTCATGGGATGAAGGGGGAAGAAAAAAAAATCCCAGCATTCTACATAGAATGCTAGCACCCTCCAGTTTGTCACTTTTTAATATCATAGCTCATAGAAATGGTTACTAAAGTTATATCAATACAAGATAACAGCAAATGTACTCAAATAGTTTTCATTTTCTTCTACCTCTGGCTTCCTTGTTTTAAAAAAAAAAAAATCTTACGTAGTTTTATTAAATTCTTGGTAATGGGTGACTTTCCTGCTTTTTATACCTTGTGGCTTTTAGTAGGAGTGTGTGAATGTAGCAGAGATCTCTTAAACTGAGAACAAAATTTGGACAAAGCAAAATGCAATTGCCAATTTCCTTCTAGAAAGGAAAAGCAACCTTATTTTCTTTCTTTGGGAAGTAGTTATTTTTATAATAAGGCTGTTAACTATGGGGAAGAACATTCAATTTTGCTGAGTCAACGTAAGTGTGTAAACACTTTTTTTTTTTTTTTTTTTTTTACCAAATCTTTGTCAAACAAATGGCAAAGGCTTTCAGTTTTTCAAGTCCAAGGATTACTTTGTCCCAGTGGAGTTCCTCATAGATTTCATGGCTTGAAGCCCATCCTTAAAGCTCTTTTTTTCTGAGCAGCTCTATGAGGCTGCCTTTTCATTTATAACCAATAGAATAGAGACTGTTGAATATCTTTACAAAGAAGATTGCTTGGTGAATGACCATAAATACAATGGCCTCTGAGGTTCAGAAGAAGGAAGTATATAACTAAGATTTAAGTAAATTCAAAGAATAGATAAAAGTCGTCTTCTGGGAGACGTCTGTGGGGGAAAAAGCAGAGTTGTCAAGTCCTTAAGGAACTGCTAAAGACAAATCATGCATTGTGGGGAAGAATAGGAAGTGTAATGGCAAACCAGTGTAACCAAGTCAGTAAGTCTTCACTGTCCCTAAGTGAAGACTTGGTAACAAAGGTGAAATATAAAAATATAACTTTAGATAAAATCAGAAGCTCTTAAGGATAAAATATAACTCTTATCTAAAGACATTAAGAATAATAATCTGTAGGTTTGATAGTGGCATGAGGAAGACTAAGAAGGGGTTAACGTTCTACCAAGGGGAGAGGAGAGCTTTGGACTAAACGTGTGGTTTGTCATTGCGTGCTTTCCCTGATCTACGGGAAATTGCACACTTGTGATACGGCGGTAACTGTACTTAATACTGGTTTCGGGTTATGAAAGTGCTAGTTAAACATGACTTTCATAATTGTTTTCAATTGCTTGGGCCCAGTGACTCAAACAGAGAAATCCAAGTGCTTGTGATTGGCAGTGAAGAGCCTCAAGCAGTTCTGGAGAGAGGTGAGGCTGCTGAAGGTGTGACGAAGGGAAAGTGCCTTCTTGGCCTTGGTAAGGGGCCAGTTAATGAAAATTGGCTCTTTGGGAAATGCTGAAGCAAAAAACCTAAATCTTTACAACCAAAGAGAGGTGATGAACATTTCAAGGGAGTTTGACTAAATTAACCTAGATTAAATGACTATAAGGTGGTGTAAAATTCATTTTAAAAAATAATAATTTATCGCTATTAAAAGAGAAAAAGCTGCAGAAAACATTTCTCTGGCTATCAAACCTGGGTGAAGCGTTTGGTGGCTGCAGTGCAGGTGTAGATAAAAGAACTGAAAATTCCGTTTGCTAAACCTGCAAACATACCAAGCTAGGATGAAGAGTATCTTGTTGTGCTGCTCCAGGGAAAAAAAGCAGAGGGATTGTTTAAGTCCCTTCTGTTTCTCCGATTATCCTTCTATGGGAAAAGTTCTGGATATGAGTGTAGGTCTTGTCCTGCAGTGAGCTTTGTCCTGAATAGATTCTGTACATACCTGAAGTCAAAACCAGGAGATATTTTTGTTAAATACATAGCACAAGCCCTCCTCTCTTTTGTGAAACAAAACTGTTAAGGTGGACAAGAATGGTGTGTTCTTTCCCTTTACAGCATTATTGAAGAAGTTTGTGATTTCTATTGATTGCTAAGACTGAAAAAAGTTGCAGCTGGCAGTGCAAGAGGCTATAAGCGTTCCTAGCCTCATTTGTTTAAACTTTAACTTGTGAGCTTATTCAGTACCTCTCTACTAGGTAATCTTCAGCTCCCATCTCTACTGCTGCACAAAGCAGTTCATAGAGCTCATCGTTCAAGAGCTGTGAATCTGTGTGAGCTCTATGAATCAAATGGTAAGTTCTCTTACGAAACTGCATACTTGTATCACATGATGCTAATTAAGTGTCATTCAATCTTTGAGGACCAGCATTACATAGAAAAAAATAAGAGTGGAAATACTGCTGCAAAATATGGCCATCCCTTCTGCAAGCACATTACTCAGAAACAGAACCTGCTACTTTTATTCATTTTGTTTTTATTTAGGGAAGTCAACCATGTGGATCAAACTTCAGCTTTTTTTTTTTTTTTGTATTTTTATTATCAAATTCAGAATTCAGTGGAAATAATCCTGTTTTTCCTTTGACGTGCTTTTGGTTTCGTTCTCTTATATACAGTCTTCCTTTTCTATATGTACTTTGTTTATTAAATTATTGAGTTAATATAACAAAATAACACAGAGAGACTCAGCTGAAGAATAACAAGCACAGAATAATTAGGAGATCAATAACCTGTTCAGTAATTCTTAGATGACTTTGAGGTGACCTTCCAGGATTAAAAAAAAAAAAAATCCTAAAGCTGTATAGGATGTACAAATCTTAAAAGGTATTGAATGTGCTAAGAGAATCTGAGTAGGTCGGTAATGTTGATCTAGCTGTCTTCATTGTGTTGAGCTGTGCAGGTCATAGAATAAAAGAGCAGTGAGGAGAACAAAAGAAGCATGCACAGGGGAAAAAAAACATAAAAACACATGAAAGAAACAGTCAAACAGAGGTAAGGAGGTAAGGAGTGAATACACAATAAACTAACACAATGGCAATATTTCAGCAAATCCCCTGCATAATTCCCATTAAAACATAAGTTCTTTCTGAAGCATTCAGTTTTTATAATATTTTAAATTCTTGTCGTATGAGCAATGAGGCTAAAACCCAGGCTTCTGCGCAACAAAATGAGAAATGGAGCATTTAGCCCCTTCACTATAGATTTTAATTATGAAGGTGTAGGATTTTTTTATGTATTTTAAGGTAAATCAGGTATATAAAGGCATTCTTGCACTGTTATCTAATTTTCCTGAAAGACTCAACATTTCTGCAATACAGTAGGGTTTGACTTTAATTATTTTTTGAAGTGGTTGCATGTTAATGATGTGTACACAGCTTCCACTCTACTCATATTTACTATATAATGTTCCCAAAGTTTCCTAATTTATGCATCCTAAGAGTTGTAGGAGAAAAGAGTATCTGATAGGATGATGCAAAACACGCTAAGCTGTGATTGCATGGAGCAATGTTCATGTCCCCTCTTGTTAATTTTTAAGTGCTACTGAGATGTCTAACCTTGTTCAGATATTAGTGCTCAGACAGGAGTGAGACATTTACTGTAGTCAGACTTATTCTAAGAGTAAGTTGCTACTCTGCATTTTGAAAGTTAAACAGTTGAGAATTGGAGACAAAAGACACTTTTTGATTAATCCAACCTTCTCATAATCTTTTCCGGCTCCCCTGCTGACACACGATGTACACACTGTGCTGCCAGCAGTTTGGGCCCCTGCAGGTTATGCACTTCATACCTCATATGGCTGGGGCTGAAAATTAAACTGCAGCAGTGCAGGCTTTTCCATGGGCTGAGCAAACTCCAGCTATGCAGGAAGGGGACGCTCACCATATGGGATGCTCAACTTCAGCAGGGAGAGAAAAAAACAGGGGAGAAAAACCTGGCGTTGTGGGGGTGCCTGTGTGTGTGTCAGACCTGCTCTGGTTTGAACCTCAGGATGGGGAGACTCTCCAGAGCTCACCTGAATTTTCTGTTTGCAATGTTTAGCGAGGAGTCAGCAGCACTTGGGTAAGGAGCTGCTCATGGTATTTGGGGGAAATTTGTAGTGTTTGGGAGCAGCTCGTGAACAGGGGACCAGTTACTGAATAGTGGATTTATTCCAAATGGTTTGCCATTTATATGCTAGAAGAAGCCTTCTCAGCAGAAAAAACAATGAGTGAGGAAGATGATGTCAGCAGAGAAAAATGATAAAAACTTACTGAAGGTTCACTTGTTTTTTGTTTCTTGTCTTAGACAAATTATACTGGGCCACCACCACTGTGTTTGCGGCTTCGCATTCCAGCATCAAGTGGCACATTCTTTTCATTGAAGATGACATTTTGTGTTAAGCCTATGACAGTTTAATTTCAGTTAACCACTGCTAACGGTGCAAGTGCACAAAGAAAGCAGGCAGTCATGCAGCCATTGACTGTATATGGAAATGAAGCAACCCATTGTGTTGGGGCATTGTGGAGGGCTCTGAATGTGCAAAATGCTCTTCCTCTGTCAGTCTGGAAACCTCTTTGTGTAACTGACAGTCACACTAATAAAATACATTATCTGTATTTATGTAAAACTACCCGAGGCTGTAATAAGTTGAAATGTTAGAGTGAGATATTAGGCCACAGTTTAGTTGTTTATCTGTTCACTGATTTTTATGAAGCTTTGCTATCTTTTTAACATGCTACTTTTCCCTTCTTAATTTTCAGAGCTTTAGTGTTGAGCAAGATCCATGATACAATTACCTTCTGACTGTTTTCAGAACCTTAAAAAAAGAAAAAAATCTCTATGATGCTGACTCTTAGTTAACCAGACAATTGGATGTTTGGAAGGCAGAGTACTTATCTTGTGTGTTGGTCTGAGCATCCTCTTTTCTTTTTCATAGCTGATATATTAGTAGCTAGAAACAATTTTGGGGGAGTACTGGAAATTGTCATGCCACAGGAATGAATCATTTTCCAATTTTTTTTTTTCAGATGTAATTTATCTATTTCCCCGTCTTATAGAAATACCTATAACAGTTCCCCCTACTGATAGGTCATATTTCTTCCTGAAATCTGACCAACATGAAAATCCTTTTTAATTTCTAAGCCACATTAATCATAAATGAATACCAAGAGCATTAATGATTTGGTGTTGGTTGTTTTGAACAACCTCAGATTATTTACACAAACACCCTAACACAGGCTGTATTTTGAGATTAGGCTGTGGTGGAATCCCCAGGCTCAGGATCTCTGGAATTGTACTATGTGTTGATTTGGTTTTGCTGGCCCACATTTTATTCACATTTCCATAAATGCACATTAATTTGTCCTTAGGCAAAGAAGTAGTAATATATACTTTCTCAGTAGGTTAATGACAGATTATTACTTTCTACTGGCAAACATTATTGCTTATAGAAAAATAAAAGTCTCACTCCACATGCAAAATTAAGAAGTACGTGGTAGGGACAGGGAGGCAAAAAGACAATAACAAAGAATATGATAAAAGGATGTCAAAATACTCTAGACCTTTGCTATGATATCTTTTCCTTCTATCTGACCAGCACGTAACTCCATTGATTTAATGGAATTGCTTACAGAATAATTTGGAAGAGTGATCAAAGCATGTTCCTTTGAGGGAGGGGAAAAAAAGTCATTTTTTGCAGAACACAATCCCATACTTCAAATCATATTAAAAAAAAAAAAAAATCAAATCTGCCTCAAAGGGATCGCTCCCGTCACCCTTATTCATGCCTGGCATCCTGTGCCAAAATTAGCCCCATGGAATCATTATTAAAATCTGTTCTCATAAACTTTGCATTGTGCCCTACAAAAGGGTCTGTTAAATATATAGGCTCTTTAGCAAACAATTTGTGCCTTAAAAATAATAGACTAGTCATAAAAACATGCAATAATAGTGTTATAACAACATGATTTTTGTAATGCAGATAATTTACGGGGCAGTCTATAGATATAAGAATTGTATGTGTGGCATAATCAAAGTCAATGAGAGTCTTTCCTTTGAATTCAGTAGGTTTTGGATGAGGTTTATTGAGAGTTACCATTATCTGTCAGATGGGCTTCTAAGACTGTGCATCCATCTGGTGAATTACTACTAATCTAAAATGTTTTCATGAATGGTTTCTGCAAATTTGGGCTCGCATAAAGAATACTGTAATATCTCATTTTTGTGGTTCCTCCTACAGGCCTCTTAGATTCCTGTTGAGTAATTTCCATTTGATAGTAAATTTAACCTCCCTACTAACATAATTGATTAAATAACAGGGATCATAATGAAATTCCACACATGCTCTCTGCGTGTGAAGCTGAAAAGGGAATAATTACTGTCAAAGACACTTCTGGATTCATCTTTCACAGATTCCACCTCCCTCTTGACAAAATAAGAGTACTTTTAATCTTTTAAACTTTTAAACTTTTCTTCTTGTTTCATGGTAACGTGCAAGTAAGACAGGGTGGTTTTTTATTTTTAGTTAGGTGCAGCATAGAGGATTCAGATCAGGGTGTTTGTATGCAGACCTTTCCAAACACACAAGTTATTCCTGCAAAACCTGCTTTTTTCTTTTCTTTTCTTTTCTTTTTTTTTTCCTCCCCCCGGTGGAACAATTTGGGATGTAGGAGGCTGATCAATAACTTTTTTGTATGAATGACAAGCCTGAAAACCAAGCATACTTCACGCATGCAAACACTGACATGAGTATATACTGCCATCCTCATTTCTTAGTGAAATAAAATCATACAGAAAATGATCTTTTTCAACAGTTAAGCTAGGAGAGCCAATAATTTTTGATTATAAAGTCTATCCTTGAATATGGAGTATTACTTTTTTCACCTGTTCTCGGGTACAGTTAAAATAACTAGATTTGTTTATTTCCATGAATCTTTAATTATTCTAATTTATATAATCAACTGAAGGTTTTTGGTGCTTATCTGCTGGCAATAGTGATATATTCCCTATGAACGAATGTGGTCTTGTCTGTGTGGTATTTTTAATAAGCATAAAAACCTAAAGAACAGACACTTTAATCAGAGGGTTAATTCCTCTGTAGTAGAAGGTTTGAGCTCAAGATACTTGACATGACTTCAGAGGAACTCAATAAAATAGTACTGGTTTGGAAAAGCCAATCCTAAGTAGCTTTGAAGAAGTCCTTCAGACAGTCTCTCTATCATATTACTGTTTTTTATGATAAATAGCCCCATGCCTCATTTTGTTTCTAGTTCTTCAAAAGTATAGAAAAATCCTGCTATCCTTTACTGTTGCTTTTAGTGTTCCCTAGTTCCCCTCCTTCTTCTTCTTCTCTGTCCCCATCTGAATTTGGAAGTTGCTGTCATAACAGCCATATCATTTACCATCTTCACCACCTCCATCCCCACTCAATACTTCCTCCTGAAATGCTCCGAGAACCAGAAAACAGTTCAGAAACTACTGTAATGTAATCTTCTAGCATCCTTGTCAGGCCATCTCTGTCTGCTTGCTGGCCTCAGGCTTCCTGAAATGTTCTGTGGAGAGTAACTGAGAGGAACTGTGTCTACCTTGAGTGGGGAGGTTGCTTCTCTTGATACCAATGCACACTTCTCTGGCTGCTTCCATGGATGAAATCTCTGTTGTAAAACTCCTATACAGCCTCTTGTACCCGTTTATCACCTTTTAACTGTGTCCCATGTAAAGATGAAAAACAAAGACCTCTCCTTTTGATAGGTGATGGACAGATATCTGTGAAAGGTTCTTTATGCTTGGAAATGATCCAAGTTTTTCTTGCTAATTTGTGACATTTTAAAAGCACTGATCATATATTCTCTGCCTTCTCAATGAGCACAAACTGCCACATATCCTCACAAACCTTCAGTCTTCCTCCTTTCATAGCATCATAGGCATTAAATAACTGGGCCCCGCAGTCTATTTATGGAAAGAAAAAAAACCTCTCAGTGGGACATCAGTGTCAGTTTTTCATGGGGTTTTCAGAATGTCATTTTCTTGGCATAAATGTTACTGTAATTAAGTATTCTACGTTCAGCAAAATTGATTCTCCATTCTGCAGTTTATAAACTTAAGCATTTCTTTGTGAATCTGCAGCTCATCTGCAAAACACTGCGCCTGTTTTGCTCAGCATGCTCTATTTTCATGTTACTAATAGAATGTGCTTGTTTAAGAGAAAAAAAGAGTATTGAAATATAATCAAGCACTATGTGGGTTGTTGTTGTATTAATTCTATCCTAATTATGTTGTTGGCATCTAGATGATGCCTGATGAAACTGAAAATGATGTTGATAGTAATTCTCTCATGGGTTAAAAAAATGAAACTGCTGCAAGAGCATATGAATTATTATGCCACATATCTCTCTGAGAATAAATAAATATGAATTTTAGTGTGTGTAACTTTTAGTCCTACCAAATAAAGATGACTCCTTATTTTAATATTCTGTTAACTGTATTTACATAAATCTCCTTAATTTTTTCTCTACCTCCTCCTGCAAGACAGGAGTATTGGGTGTACGGAGGATGAGGGTAGGTTCATTTTGTTAACACAGGCCTTCTCACTGGTCATGGAAACTCTCATTGTATTAAGCCTTGCAAGTCAGCATATCAATTAGTGTATTTTACTTTGAATGACTGTCAGTGAAATTAATGAATTGAGTCCAAGTTATAGGTTGACTACATCTTGCATGCTGTATTACTTGCATGTGATTTCTAAGCTAAGTATCATCATGTTATTTAATATGATGTAACATGCCAGTTCTCTCCTTCCGCCCCCCTGCCCCTCAGAATATTGTGAAAATAGTTTTAATTATTCCACACCTGAAAGGAAAAACAAGGGCCAGAGCAGGATGGTTTTGGCTTGTCTATTATTTATTTGTTCATTTGATTATGTTTTTCTAGCTCTTATACCTAGATACTCAAGTCCTAAAAATCTCATTAATGCACACTGTGGGAGGAGAGGAGCTGTTTAAACACCGCATTGCTTGCCAGCTGAGGCAGGTGAAAAGGTTGCAGTTGTAAACTGGCTGCCAAGTTTTAACATCTTTCAGAAGGTGAGCGTTCCCGTTTGGTTGTTCCTGTTTATCATTGTTATTTTTTCCTGGTTGAGGTTTTCATGGTATTGGGGAACCCAATAACGCTCACTAGTACCTTCCAGAAAAGGAGTGTTTTTGCTGTCCTTTTTACATCCTGTGAATCTTTGCCCTCCTTTTATGCATGGCGGTTGGGTAAATGTGTTCCTGTTCACTACATTAGCCATCCACGATGTGTCTCTTGGACGAGAAATACATGTTTTCATGGGTTAGCAGAAAGAAATAATAAGTAATATAACCATATAACCAAATATAACTTCTTTGCTGTAGGTCCTTGGAAATAGGGATTTCCAAAGGAAAGTTGTTATTGTGAATTTGGAGATATTTTTTGTTTTGTTTTGCTTTCTTTCATCTGTTGGAGGAAACCAAAGGTCACTGTCCTTACCCTTTGGTCTATGTAAAAACAAAAGCTTCTCTAAGTTATATTTGCCAGTTCATACTGAACCAGCTGGGACCTTGGAACAATTGGCAACTTGTTTGTGTCTGCCTACAAAAATTCAGGATGGCAGGAATAAAAGAAACGAAAGTAAAGGAAGAGAGATGTCCCCCAACAACTCAGATATCGTTGTGACTTAATGAGACCCAAGTGAAGAAGAGCAAACGGAGAGCATGCAAGGCTGGGAAATCCCCCCTCTGAGGATGGGGTCGCACTAAGCGGGAAGCACCACTGCGCGCTGCTCGGTCCGTACGCCCAACTGCGAGGCCGTCGGTGAGGCGGGCTGGCCGCTCTCCTTCCGTCATGGCTCCTCTTCGCTGGAGAGCGTTCAGAAGGCAGGATGTTGCCTTTCCTTTCTTTATTTTAGCACTTTAGGATGCTATTATATATATATATATATATAAATGTTTTAAATGGTTATGGGAGAAATCCGAGACTTCATTCTAAGGAGGTCCATGATAATTCTGCTTTCAAAATGCCTTGAAGTCAACAAGATCCTTTTCCTCCAATCTCCCTAGCTTTTCTAACAAACTATGAAAGCTAATCTTGCTTCCAGGCTTGTGAAGCACTGTGGGGGGGAAAACCAATTAGATCAATATTTTATTTTTAAAAATAGCATATATTTTTCTCCCTATCAAGACCTGTTATGTTTCCAGCAGCACTCAATACAATAGAGTACTGTTAAATATACCATTGGCATACAATCAACTATCATTTATTTTACTGTTGAGTGATTTGTTACAGTAGATAGAAACCATTCAATACCATTGACAAATAACAGACGGTCCATAGTTCTGAATTACTGTTAGACTATTTCTGTAATGAATGGAGACTTAATTTCAGCTCTGTTTTCTTATGGGTGCCAGAAAGAATTGTGCAGAGCAGAAGAAGGGTTTCATTTATTAAGTCTTGCAATGCAGTTTCGTCTAATTACTGCTGACTTGTCAAAGAATAGCCAGTGACCTTCCTCCGAGAAGGTGAAACAACTCCTACATCTGATTTCTCTGGGGCTAAATCATCTTTCAGGAAAAACTAGGGATTGTGTAATTGACTACCTAGAAATACTAGAAAGTAGTAATGTTTTAAACGTCTTTAGAGTACAACTGTGTTTTAGATATAGAATCTCCCTTTCCATCACAATATTCTGGCAATTGGATTTTTTGGTCATGCATGTTTTGGAGACTCAAGGGTCCACTCTGAAGTGTTGAGGCTATGCAAAAAAAAGTATCCTCAGTAACGAATTTCTGAGTAAGTTGCACAATGTTTGGTCTGAGCTCATTGTCTGCAAAACAGAAGGTCTGAAGTACGTTCTGCAGGTAGATTGGAGTGGCATACCTGTGATTTGCACATCTGGTGCATGAGTCTTACAAGAATTTATTTATTTTTGGCTAATAATGAGCGTGTACCTGAAATAGCTGAGAAGCAAGAGGCAATTAAACAGCTGGAGTTTCCTCTTCCATCTATTACAGGCTAACACTAGACACTCATATACTAATAATCCTTTATAGAATAGTATCAGCTGCTTCTCCACAATTCTTGTTCTTATCTGCACGCTCAAATTTAGCAACTGTAATGCTGAAACATCCTGCATCCCAGCTCTTGCAGAGCTACTTCCAGCAAGAGCTGGCCATTCTTACAGGAATGACTTTATCAATAAATGGCAATATAGCTCTGCAAAAGTCCTTAGAGGTGTTTTTTTTTTTTAAGAGTTATTAAAGAGTGAATTTATGACAGCATTCTACATTATTCATCCCAGTAGTCACTTATGAGTTTCTTATGAGTTCACTCTTCTTGGACGAACTATAGTAGTTTCTTCTCTCATTGGATTATTGGAAGAAAGATCAAGATATCCAGATCTAGGAAAGGAGCAGCTCTGAAGACACTGAGGGATGATAATCTTATTTAAAGAACTAAAGAGGATAATGTGTGGTTGGGAGTAAAATTGCATTCGTTAATGAAATGAAAAGGTATGCCAGGTATTCAGAGCAAAAAAAATACATATCAATTTTCATTTGAAAATATTAATTCATAACTACCAAAGACAATATATTCTGTAGACCATGATCAAATGCAATTTTGCTTGGCAATTGGTTTCATGCTATTTTAAGGCAACAAATATGACAAGAGCATTTGCTTACAGTTAAACTGGGAGAGAAATGTGCTCTGATATCCTGTAGCAAGGAGAAGCAGGAACACTCTGTTTCTCAGAAGTTGTAGAGCCTCAGGAACACTGAATTTACATGTTACCACAAACAGAAGCTCTTAAAAAGAAAGTTAAGGTTTTAATATTGGTGCCTAAAGGAATGTATATATTTATTTGATCAGATAAAGAGCTTATGTAGCTAGTAACCATAGAAATGTTAGATTCCAACATAAACAAGAATCATTTTACTTGCTGGAAACATCAAGGTTATTTCAAATTCCTGTTATTTCAAAAAATGTGGGTTTTTTTTGGGGGGGGGAGGGAGGAAGCACAGAATTTAAGCATGCTATTTGATAGTGATCTTCTTGTCTTTCTTGATATCTGCCTTTTCAGGAGTGTTTCAATGAGTAACATTGATAAAGATTGACCAAATTTGAGTAATTTAATTCCATTAGTAGTATTAGTTTCTCTAGAAAGCAATCTGAAGAGGCTTGGGACAGTTTCAGTCTAGTAAATCATGTGATTTCTCTGAGGTGCTGAGTATTTTCAGCTTTCTTTTCAAGTCAGTTGGAGCTGAGTAAATCTAGCACCCCTCAAGACAGACTCTGCCTATCTTTTCAAATTGTGCAAATACTTTTGTATGCTTAGGATGCTTTCTGAAAACCTTCTTGCCGAAATGATTCTTAGGGACTTAAGTAAACTTAACTTTTCTTTTTTTGGTGTATGTGTTTATGTATATATATTTATATATATACATATATATATATATATATAAATATTTTGATCTTGATCCTGAACTAAACAAAGCTAATTTAAAATAAATAAGTAACCAAATGTTTTAGACCAAAATCACCAATAATTCAGTTTGTGGGCACATTAGTGTTGATGAAGGCATCTTCAATTTGTTTACGTTTACTAAGTTACAAAAGGCTTTGTGGGTTTTTAGATGAAAAATAAGAGCTTACAAGAGTTTACAATCAAAGGCTTTCCATCAAAACGCAGCCAACTTTACTAGTAGGAAAGTTACAGAGTATGTGACCACCATGATGAAGGGTATGCTGGCTTTACTAAAATGACATAGTTATCAAATATTCTTTTAGTTCAGTGAATTCATTGCCTATGTGCATAGCCTGAGGCACAAGGAATTAGTGGCCTACCTAAAGCTTTACACTAAAATCTTCAGTTACAACAATGTAAAAATAAAGGACATATTTTGTATTTTAAATTGAAAGCAATTTAAATTGTCCTTTAGAATATTGAGCAAATGTATGCGTTTTGATTTACAAAGAATGCAGTTGTAAATGATGAATGATCTTTGTTTAACTGTTCGCATAGTTTTAGAAAAGTTCACTACTTCATAAACCTATGCCTGCCTGAAGCCTAGTCTTTGAATAATAACCTTTTCAACTGAAACAGTAGGAGAGATCTTTGGTAGCTCTAAGTAACATGTTTTGTCCATATCATAATTAACCATAAGCCGTATGTGTTGAGCCAGTAAGTTTCAGTAAAATGTTAAGACTGAAATATATTAAGGAAAACTATAAAAATGCCATGGGAATGAAGCGATTGTTAAATGAAGAAATAATAGTGTTATATGGTAAACAGTCTCTTGGGGATCTCTTGATTTTTTTATGCAGAATACAATTAATAATTTCCTGAAGCAAGGAGTGTGCAAGAGTTGCACTGGCCCCTCTACAAAAGAAACATATAAAGGACAGGAAACCTGGGATTTTCACAGTGAAATTTTCTGGCTCAGGTGACAGATTATTCCCCACAGCAAGAGACACCTGTCTATATTTTGGGATATATTAAGGAGCTAAAGTCATTCTTAGGGAACCTCTAGCTCCCAGCTTAACCCTGGGCCTCCATCTTGATACTTTTAGAGCCAAAAATTGGTCACTGTCATCCAGGCCTTGTTTTCCCTCAAGGCAGAATCTTACAGGTGGGGGGCTGACCTACTTATTGGTTATTTTATATCCTGTGGCTCTCACTTGACTGTACAAGCAGTTGGCGTGACTAAAGAGGGAGATCCTAAAACCCATTATGAGGATGGGAGAAGAAACTCATTATGGGGCTTCAGAAGAGATAAAAGCACTCTTCCAAAACATTTTCATATATATATGTATATATTTTTTTTCCATAAAAGGTTTAACAGAGGAAAAGAGATAGTGAAGTGGCAGATGTTAGGAGTAGAAAGCCCCTACATGATCTCAGTCTCTCTGCTCTTCTCTGAAATGAAGGAAAGGACTTTAAGTAGCAGCTATGGCAGCTGCCTCCTAAGGGGAAATATTCACTGTGAGCCATAAAAGGTCAGATATGGCCATGGCTCTGGGAAGGCAGAGTCCTGGTCCATTTTGAGACCAAAACCTGTGTTATGTGTGTCCATGAGCAAGCCTGACTGGGGGGGGAAAAAAATTTTTTGGGGGGGGGAAAAAAAAAAAAAAAAAAAAAAAAAGACACAACCCCTTGTTAGGTGATCTTGAGCTATGCAACCACATTTCAGGCATTATTATGCACTTTTTTTTATTGATGACACAAATGTTGCCTTGCAAAGGAAAAACAAAACCCTTGTTAGGTGATCTTGAGCTATGCAGCCACATTTCAGGCATTATCATGCACTTTTTTTTTAATTGATGGCACAAATGTTGCCTTTCAATGGAAAAACAAACCCCTGCTCTAGCAACTTGAGTAGTTTTCTTGTTTTCTCAGGATCAGGTTTGAAATGGAACCTCCTGCCATTTATTCCAGGATTTTCTTTTTTTTTAAAAAAAAAAAAAAAAAAAAAAAAAAGAGGGGGGGGGGCAGGAAAACAAAAATTGCCCAAACACCAGTGAAAAAAATATTACATACATCTAACTCATTGTCTGGATGGGAATTTGTAACCAGCTCCATTTAGCACCAACTTACTGTTACTGTTTCATACTCACTCCTGCCATCTGTCCAGACTTTGAACAGATTTTTTTTCTTATTGATGCTCTGTCTAAAAGACTTTCCATGCTTCTTTCTGCCTCATTCACTTACCTCATTCCCTGGCCATCACTTTTCAACTGTAACAACTTCTCTCCTTGGTCTCTACTCTCAAATTTCTTTCTACCCCTATGTCATTATTTCAACTGCATGAATATGTTATCAACCAGTGAGCTTCAGATTTTATTCACGTTTCATTTAAAATACAGATTTTAATCAAAAGTATTTAGATAAGATATCTTTAGAAAAGATATTTAAATGTGGCATTTCAATGCCATATTCCCAAATACAGCCTCATAAAGGGCAATGGAGGAAGGAAAAACTTTTGTGATTAAAAACCATCTCTAAAATTATAGGATTATATATTGCTTATATATAATTTTAGACACGAGGTGAAATTTTGTTTCAGAGAATGTGGAAATTTAAAAATATGTTTTCTTTAAATGCAACATGAGAATTTCATGATTCACCTCAAAAGGATTTTACAATAATTGTGGCAGATTAATCAAAAGATTTTTTTTTCTGTTTTTCCAGCCCCAGTTTATTATAATATAAAATGTAAAGTCTGAAATGAAAACTGGTTTTGAAAAGAAGCACTGAAGTGTGCCATTATAAGATATGGGGAAATTAGTCTTTTGTTTATAAACCACTGCACTTTTTTCTCTCTCAAGCTATCTTTGAGCTAAATTGCAGTGCATAGTTCAATGTTTCCATGCAATAGACCATCCTTCTAAAGTTTTCCCTAGCAGTTCTACTTCTAGTTTCACTGGAACCCATTGCTAAATTTAAAAATAGTAACATAATTATCCCACAGGGTTTTCTGAAAGCAGGAAAACCACTTCTCCTTAGTTAGTCTAGGTTTCCCAGAAAAATTCTTGCCCCAGTAAGCAACCAGAATGTTACAGTGTATGTGATGTCCTTCTTGGAGAGGGTCATACTGTGAATTCAGCATCGAGCTGCATTAGGAGCTTCAACTTTTGCAGGTAAACTTCTTACCAGCCCAAAAACATTGACCAAATCTCTTCTAAAAAAGAGGGAGGAGATGGTTTATGTGAACAAATCAGTTGCATTTTTTTTTCTCCCCTCTCTCCAAATTCTGTTCTCCATTTATCCTTATATCAGTAGGATTGCTGGTTAAAAGTGAGAAGCGATCAGAAACGAAAGGTACCTTTTTGATAAGCCCTCTACTTAAGCTGGCCCTGAGGCACTTTCCTGTTTTTCATTTGTCTTTTCTCTGTTCTCTGTTTAAGATGGCCTTCTCATTCAAATGCTATTGAAAGTAACATAGCAACTCTGAATTCATAGTCATTAGGCAGTAAGGCTTAGTGCACTCAAAAAATGAGACTTAGAAGCTGACCATAGGGCTGTTGAGAGCTTGGTGATCCATTCAAGCAAGAGGGCAAGCATGAAAGCTTGAGGCTGAGTGGTCTGATTCCGAGGGATATTTTGCTGGTTAGAAGAGCTGGTTTTCAAAGCTTTGCTCACATTGAACAGGTAAAATCACTAGAACGTGAAATGGTAATTCTGGACAACGTGTTTAATATTAAAAAGGTATAAGCTGTTATAATACTAGCTAAGACTATAATGCAGTCACTATTGTCGGGGAAAAAATGATGCTTTGAAGGTAAATTTAATCTCTGAAAATGGTATGGATAGTAATTAGATGGGACACCTTAACCAATATATAATCTACACTTCCATTGTACACCTTCATTATTTCCCCTATGATTAGGATTTTAATCCCTTCTGTATTTGTTCTGTTTAAAAGCAGCTTAACGTTGCAAGACATTCCTACTGATTTATTGATTTGCTATGTATATCACGAATGACTCCTGAGAACCATAATAATGGAGAATGTTATTTAATTCTGTATAAATATTTAGGAAAGGAGCCAGTATTACATTGTTTTATTAGGAGAAGCCCTGTTTCTTTTTATATCAAAGTCACCTTACAAAGAGCGAATGAAGAAGAAAGCGTTATTAGAAATGAGAGTGTTGCTTTTCAAGGATATTGTATTCTTTTAATTATTCCTTGTCAGTTTCTACATTCAGTGCATCTTCTACTGTGTGCCCTACTAGTCCTAAAGCTATTTAAATAAACAAGCTAGTTCCTTTAATACTAAGTTGTCTTTAAAAAGAAGTGTTTTAATTTTAGTCAACTCAACTCGAAGGCCTAATCATCCTGATTATGCATAGGTTTGTATGGTGAATGTATTGTCACATTTTTCAGCGTAGAGGAAGATAACAGAGTATTGCTAAAAACCACCAACAGCAACAAAAAAAAAGGCAGAAAAAATGCACTGGAATTTCTAGTGGGTTAAGAGCCAGTGTAAGTTTTTCCCATTCACTTTGTAATTTGGAGTTTATCTTTTACAAAAGAAATGCTGCTGTTTTTACTAAGCATAAATGGCTTTCTCTGGGGTTTTCCATTAAAGGTATGGAATGGGAATAGCATGAAAGCAGCATGTATGTTTTATAAATTATGTTTTTTTTTTTTTTTTCCGAAGTGCTATACAAAACTTCAGTCTCATATGGCAAAGATATATATCCAACATATGGAAAATGTATGTATATCATGTAGATGAACATATATAGATATATATTTGTTTTTTGCCTTGATCATAATCTCATCAGATCTCAAAATGTCATACTGAGGAGATTCTCTAAGGAAAAGGCAGGATGCCCCAGGAGCTGATTCAGTGGGTGGTACTCTTCCTTTTGAGTCAGAGCTGAACTAATGCCTTGGCATGTGGTCCTGGAAGGAAACATCTAAATAAGACAGAAAGCTGAGGTCTGAGAGAAGGGAGATTACCCTTGTTGACCTAACCTGAGTGTCAGTAACAGCAATAAATGAATTTCATCTTGGATAAACCTCCACTATTTAATAGGTTTTTAATTCTGTATAACTGAAGGGATTGCTTTGTTCTGTTCAAATGAGGTATCAAAATGAATAAAAATTTTACAAAATAAACAATCAAATGTTCTATGTGACCTTGGATTTAGAGTAGAGAAAAACTCCAAGGAGAGGCCTTGATGCAGAACTCAGCCTTTTTGTGATAGAGAGCTGGTGATACTGTTTCTCAGAGCAGAGAAGCTCACTCGCATGCTGTTCCTGGAGACTTTACCATGCAATAACTTGCTTCTAAGTTATTTCCTTAAGTAACTGAAAAAACAGCAGCTGTTAAAAATAACTTGAGGATAACAGGTAATGAGAGACTTCTTCTGTCTTTGCAGATACAAACACAGCCATAGTGACCAATGTACTCACAACCCACAAATGTTGGCAATGAACATATTGGCTATACAAAAACTCTTCAGACCTTCTACCTTGAAGAAAACATACTGTGATAAAATAACACAGGTAACTGTGAACACTGCACTATTTGGGGTAAGCCAAGGTCTGTTGAGGAAATATATATATGTGTATATATATATATATAAAATATGAAAAAATAGTTCCTTTCCAAACAGCTAGATGCAAATACTTTTCAGAAATGACAAGGGAACCTTGATCTTTCATAACAGAAAATAATTATCAAAATGAGACACATGAGGATATATTTATTATACATATTTGTTTCTTGTGTTTGGACTATAGCTGCTTACATCTTCTCTAGAGATAAAAATAATAAAATAAAAATAAAATAAAATAGATAAGAAAATCTTCTTTTGAGGATGAAAAGTATAATTCACCTCTTTACCATGCCTTTGCCAGTAGTAATTAATATTAATCTGCTTTATGTCTGTAGTTTTATAGGAAGGGAAAAGGTAACAATGGTCTGTGTTTAAACAGGATTCAAGCAATGTCATTACTTGCTCAGATACCATGGCAGTGAGTGTAGAAGGCAGTCACAGAATGATTGATCTGACAAATATCTGTGACTGATTGCATGAAGGGAAACAAACTTGCTGATCAAATGAAGCATTTACCTTCATGTAGTAGGCATCTTTCTGAAAGCTATTTGAGTATAATTTCGGGTGGTTCTTGATTCATTATGCCAGTTCATCTTTGTATAGGTTGGCAGCACTGTGTGCTGTGTACACAGTTGGTGTACTCAAGTCAGTGAATTTTATCGCTATTTGCAGATGCTATCTCCTTTTTTTTCTAATGTTACTTTAGTGAAAAACTTCACCTTCGGTACTATGTTTCTGTTTTTGTCTGTAAGATGTGAATATAGAATCATAGAATGCTTAAAGTTGGAAGGGACCTCTAGAGATCATCTAGTCCAACCCCGCCGCACACGTAGGATCACTTAGAACACGTGGCACAGGACTGCGTCCAAGCGGGTTTTGAAGATCTCCAGAGAAGGAGACTCCACAACCTCTCTGGGCAGCCTGTTCCGGTGCTCTGGCACCCTTATTGTCACCTTATACCCTTTCAGCTGGCTTTGTGGGATGCAAGGGGTCTTTGCTTGTTTGCCTGTTCCCCAAGTTAGCTTGTTCATAGGCAAGGAAAGAGAAAACGGCCTTGGTGCGTTAGCTTTAAAGGTAATAGTCCAAATACTGGCTGTGTCATTAGACAGCTGTTCAGAAAGGCATTGTAGAGTGTTTGGGACACAAATAGTCGTATCAGGAGAACGCAAGGGATCGTGCTGGACGTCTCTTTGTGACTGTTACCGTGTCAGGCCGTGTGTGCTGCCTGCGGGTCACAGCACAGGCCCTGCGTGGAGCAGAGGCCTCGGGCTGGCTCCAAGCAGCTGTTCTGCAGCTCTGGCTGGAGGGGATGGATACAAGAAATGGTGGGAATACCTGTTTCATGTCAGCGTCCCACTTCCAAGTGGACCTCAGTTACGTCTGTAACGTGACAAGGGTTGACAGAGTCATGCATAACAGATTCTGTACCTGAAACTTCACCTTGCATTATTTTGATTCCTACCAGTGCCCTGCGAGAACTGTTCTCCAGCAATATACAGAAAGGTATGTTTCTCATTACATGGCTAAAGGACACACGTTGCCTTTTCTTTTTTGGTTAGGTCAGGCCTGTGCAAATACCGTGCCTGAAAATTTGTGCAAGGTTTCAATCAATTTTTGTTATGGAATCACAACTAATCCCAATCCTCTTTTTTAAACAGTGCTATAAATTCTTGAACTGAGATGGAAAGAGCGGTCATGGTGGAGGGTGGGCAGGAAACAGGAAAGTTGCTTAAATTAGCAACTTCTGGACTTTATGGGTCTTGGTGACACTTGATCAGAGTATAGCCAGAAGCAATAGCACAAAACCAGCGGACTCGCAATAAAAAAGACTAAAAGTAAGGCTAATTAGCTTTTTCTTTCTTTTTTTTCCTCTAGTAAGAAAAAGGAAACTTGCAGGCATATGCCTCTTTAGGATACAGTGTACTGAAACTTATACATCTTGAAAACTAATAGAAATAGGCAGTTACCTGCAAGCCCACTGGTGGGGTATATCACCTGCTGGGTGGGAAGGGCAAGCCCTGTTTTCTTCACTCTGAAATGGACAGAGCATTTCTGTTACATATTTTTTTCTAATCTTGGAATGTAGAGAGATGCATTCAGCTGTCTTTTCAGCTAGCTGAACACCACATAGCTCATCTGGGTTATATGTGTGACTGAATAATGTATTAGATATGGAGGAAGTAAGAAAAGATTTGAACAATTTCCCTGTATTTGGACTGTAAATTTATTTTAAATTTTTGGGATTAGCTGACAAGAAGCAGCCGATCATTTCTTCCTTACTCTGATTTCATATTTGAGAAGTATTGTCCTTTCTTGCGCCCCTAGCTTGCATCATCCTTTGAACTTCTCAGCACCTATTCCTGGCATATCACGCATATGCACTCGTGTAGCTGTGTGATGGATGCTGAAGGCCTGGGGGGATAAAGATTTTCAGCCCTATTGAAATAGATTAACTAATCCAGCTCTGTTTCCTGCTTTGTGGTGTTTCCCAGTTCATTGCAGGTGTTGTTCCCCCTTTTCCCTTGCTCCTTTCCGTTTCCTTGCATGCACCAGACACAGCCAGAAGAATATTAAATTGTCTGTACTGATGATGACGGTGAGATCCCTTTTACCTGGTCTTTGACATCTCTGATCAAAAAAAATGTAGTCCTCATTTTTGGTCTTTCTGCAAATTGCTCATACCTCTAAACACATCATAGCTTTGGGCTTTGCAGGCATAGGTATTTCTAAACCTATTCGGACATGACAAACCACCTGGCCAAACTGACTAGGTCTGATACTGCTGTTGGGAAGAAGAAAAAAAAGTACTCTTCTCTCTATTCCAAATAATAAAAAAATCTTGCACACCCCAAAGGACAACTAACACAGTGAGGGAAGAGCCTGACCTTTGAATAAAGAGAAATGCATCACGTGGGGAAAGAATTCCTCCGTATTCAGAGAGCAAATGTCGCATCTCTGCCCTTCCAGTCAGATCATGAATCCTGCTGTTCCCCCTTCCTACTTCTCCCAGCCCAAAGCAGAGGGAACCCTTAAAGGAACTTATTTCCTTTTTTTCTCATTTGGAGAAAAAAAAATTCCTACTTTGTAGCTCCCCATCTTTTCTGTTTTCTTAGATATCAGCTTGATCTTTACTGGCTTCCATGTTGCTTTGAAAAGGAATATATTTTCCATTAAAAAGCAGGCAAAACAAAGTATTTGCATCACTAAGCAAAGCATTGTGTAAGTGTAAATGTTAATTCTTTGCAAGCAAGCTTACCCCATCTCCCCAGAAGATTTGGTTTGAATGTGAAAGATTTTTTTCTTTAATGTATATGTTTTTAAACTGAACCTGAGTGTTCTAGTTATCAGGAAAGTTGGTATACAGAGGAGTCAGTAGAAGGCTTTGAAAAAACCCATTAATGTGATTAGTGGGTTTGCAGCTGACCCATGTGCACTCGCCAGCCAAGTCTTTTTTAAATGCAGGGCTTCAGTCTCTGTTTCATCACACAAGACCTAGAGCAGAGAAAATAAGCAGTTCTGTTGCTTGCTTCTGGACTGTAGGTGAGATGCAAAGTCATTATTGACCTAAGTTTTCATGTGTCTTGTCACTTGCTCTCTGTAATTGGTTTTGCTTCATAGTGTGTGTTGAAAAGTGTGGCCATAGCATGTCTTCTGCATAGGGAGTCCTCTTCTGGTGTGGATCCACTACACTTTTTAAGCTATAGATGACCTCTGCATACTCTTCTGACAGTGGGTCCTAGTCATTAGAACCCAGTTTGACATGTGCTTCTTGAAATACAGTATCAATGCTATGTTGTTTTTACCTTGTTTTTATTAAACAAATGCTGTTTCAGAAAGTAAAGCTCTCCTTTGCTTCCCACTGAGCAGGCTTAAAAACATTTTCCTCCTTTCCTTTAAAGGATTACTGAACAAACTGCGTAATTCTCCCCACTGCGATCTCTTTTACAAAAGCAGCCTATTAATTGAGGATGTTTTTCAGTATTGCCGAAGGTCACTACTATCAATTATGGAGAATATTTGTAAAGAAGAAATCTTGCCTATAAAGCAATATATCCTGACTTGTCTAATTTGTTCACTGTAATAAGGCCATGCCCACATATTGATTAATCAATCTTTGTTGTCTGTTTGCTGATTATATCAGGAAGTCTTTTAATGTAATGGCGTATCATATAAAGAGTTGGTTCTGGGAAATGTATTACAGAAATATTTATTTCTAATACTACAGTGAATGTGTTTAACCTGGAATAGAGGAAGAGAGAACAGAACAGACCATTTCTGATTTATAACTCAAGAACTGAAAATGGAACCGTATTTGGGCTTGAGACATGAGTAGTAACGTGACCAAGTAAGATTATTAACCCATTGCTTTTTCTGTTTTGACCCTGTTTGTAAATCTGCTCTTACCTGAGCACGGTATTTGAACGGAATACCGTTCAAAGGTCTTAATGTTCTGTAATTGCACTGCATTGTACATATTAAAGGCATGAACATAATCAAAGAAAATCAAACACATGTTGCATGCCAAAAATTAGTTTGGGATAAATTCAGAATGGCTTCCAGGCTATATTTGAAAGTTTAAGATTTAGCTACTTTTTGGAATCATAAAAAGGAAACTGGACGTAATAAAATTATTTCTTCATGTATCTCATATTATGAGGATTTTTAGCTTGCCACAGATCCTAATGTGATTTGTAGGGCACAGAGGAGTGAAAAGAGATATGCACATAGAAGGTGTTTGAAGTTGTACAGTAATCATCATTATCTCTGTTGGCCTGAGAACATCATTTCTACTAAATAATACACCTTATTTACTGTGGTGCTGAGATCCATTTGTGTTCTTTCATACTGTAGTTGATGTAAATGAACCACATAAAACTGCCCCCTGCTCACTTTGTGAATATTTCAGCATTCAAGTATGTCTCAAAAATCCATTATTGCTCTGTGATGGAAAGATGAGAAAAATAACATTTCTATATATTAATTCTTGACAGGTCTAAGACCTCCATGATTTAAACTGGAATTTGTGTTGGAATTCAGATAAAATAACACTGCATTTTAAATGTAGGAGAAACGATAAAATATTGATGCTGATGCTCAGTATTAGTATTACAAAGTAATATTGTTCCACAAAACTCATAAATTTGCCACTAAAGTGAATGATCAGCATCTGCTGTAGGACCTGAAAATCAGAAGAAACAGAAATAATTTTCAGTTAATCCAGACTTAATTTTTAACATACCAAAGTTTAAATTTTTCTCTCTCTCTCTCTCTTTTTTTTTTCCTCCCTTTTTTTCCTGTATAAATTGCTCTAACATGATTTTGCATGACACAGATCACTGGTAAATTGGAAAGAATAAACATTGCCCAAGTTCTGCAAGCCTTCCTATGCACAGATGGCTCCATTTGTACTATTTGTGTACATTAACATTAAACATGACATGTCAGGAGTGTTCAAAAATCACGAACTTCAGGGACAGGACAATGGTGCCAGTATCAGAAACGCCAGATTTAACATGAGCAACATGTTCCATGTTTGCAGTGCTTGCAAATCACAAATCAGCCTTCTCACCAGAAGAGTACTGAAGCCCCAAGTTTAGCTAATACAGATGGAAAGTAACAGTTGACAGAAAGTAACAGTTCTCTCTAAAAATGTTAATATGTATATTGATTCCCAGGGCATTCTGTCATGTGAATTCAGCTTTTCCGGCTCTGGAAATCTAATGTTCAACACATGGACACCTGCACTTTCTTTCAGCATGGTAAAATTTTTGTGCCTTTCCCCAGGGAAAAATTGAGGTATCGTAGATGTTTTCTGGTTTACACATGCTATGTACATTACACCTTAAATACGTGACAAGCAAGCTAAATCCAGACAGATTTTTGGCACTGATATGGGGAACTTGAAAGATATCATACCACAAATTTTTAGCTCATTCATGTGGTAGTCACAGTTGGTGGAAATACAGAGTATTTGATATGCTGCAACAGGGCTGCATCTCTGAATCAGTGCCAGCCAGAAAATCCACTTTCTCATCAGCACTGACCTGATTTGGGAACGTTGCAGCGCTATCACATCCCACAGTCCTAGGGAAAGGGAAGTGGTGAAAGGCTTGTGTAGTCCTGCTGTCATTGCTGTCAGAGCCAGGGCCAAAGAGTGACATCTCCTTGGAGGAAAGAAACTATTTTTTTTTTTGGCCTTTTTGTTTGTTTTTAATGTAAGGATGGGGAGAAAAGAAAAAAGGGGGGGAGGGATGATGGAAGAAACATCCCACTCTGTGCTATTACCAAAACTCCTCCAATATTTAAAAAGGGACATAAAATTTACATGTTTAATATAATGTTCTACCTTAAGATTGTTTCCCAAAACACCCACATAGAATAATAAAATATGCCTTCTATAGCAGAAGTGTTATAGGAGTCAGTTTTCTAAGATAGTACTAAAACATTGAAAAAATTATGCTTTCCACAGTATAAACAGAGCAGTTCTCACAGTCCTTTTAATCAAAGAATTGGGCCTGATTTTGTTTAATCTATTTGTCCATGCTTTCTTAAATAAGAACAGAACTTAGAAAAACTTGACTGCCATGATATACTTTGCTGTGTATAATGATCACTGTTATTTTTCCTAGTTTTGTTTCAAAAGTTACATACTATGTCAGTTCCTCTACACTCCTACAGGGTAGGCTCAGGTAAAACTGCTTGCAGAAATCGAGTCTCTCCCTGTGTGACAAGGAAATTTGATTACTTAAGAAAAGAGAAGCTCTCTGCCTAAGATGGATCAATAGCGCGCTCAGAGGCTTGATTCCTCTCTTGTGGAGAGCCATGTGAGCACAACTGGGGGCAATCAAACTGTTACTTATAATGAACTCTGGTCTAGGTCTAGGAAGATCTGGCTCAATCTGAGGACACTTGTAGATCAGCATAAACTGAAATAGAAACGTGCAGCAGTCAGCTTCAGTTATTGCAAGTTATGAGAGAATGAATGAGCTTAGTGCCAAGGGTGGATAAACCATGTTCCACGTGTCGTAGAGCACGTAACAAACTGCCCTGCAAGCTCTGCGTCTGGATTCCTGTGATGCTGAGTGGTTCAGTTGAAGGAGGATGATCTTGAAATCAGAGAAGTCATATATCCGTTCAGTCAGATACTAGTGATATATCAGAGGGAGGATGCATTCTTGGGATGCACAAGGTCTTAGAAGGATCTTAAAGAAGTTGTATACCCATCTTGGAACAGTTCTACTGAAGCCAGTATACATGATCCTACTGGACTGCAGTGTCATTCTCCCAGCTGTACTCAGGAAGACAATTGCAGTCGGGGATACCAAATACTTAAATCTATAATGTCCCGAAATATGGTCTATCAGTATTGAAGAGCTGTGGTATGAACTTACATAGACAGGCTTGTTTAGCATTGTTTTTCTGTCTGCACTTTTTTTTTTTTCAAATGAACATTTTACCTAAAAAAGATGCGACCTAACAAAGTAATTTAATGTCATTCAACAGCTGTGGATAAAATTTACTACCCATTTGGTTAATGTGTTTTTCTTCAGAAGAAATATGCTAATTCTCACAATGGTAGTACTGTTAAAATGCTTTGAAGATGATTAAATATATATATATAATATATTTTTACTATTCTCTGTTGCATTAAAGGGTCATATAATGTGGTATTGCAAAGAAAAATATATGAAGTTTCTCTGAGAAAGGCAAAGGTTAAAAGCATATTGGAACAAATTGTAGTGAAGGTATCTAGAAGGTTAAGGGAAAAAAATCCTATTTTTAAGGATTCAGACAGAAAATACTGGCAATGTTTTTATCAAAGTCAAATACCAGGCAGCATATAATTCATAAAAAGGCATCCTAAAAAGTAGCTCACACAGGTATCCTGTGTGACCTGCAGTCTAGATACTGAATGTGTATGTGTGTGCTATTGAAGAGGTTATAAAATGTAGCCTCCTAAGGCTGGACTATTGCTCACCTCAGGTTCTTGCATGTTTTGCTGAAGCACGTGGTCAGAAGTACTTGTGCATATAAGGCACAAGGTTAGACAAAATGTGTTTTGAGCTGGTATGATAATTTCTTTGTTTCTATGTTTTTCAAGAGAGTTTATTAAAGATAATTAACACAAAAGTTCATTGATGTTCCCTCAGATAACATGATTAAGCTTGGCAAGTTTTGATAAGGCAAGAGTCCAAATATATATATATATATTTTTTTTTTTTTTCTGTTTCTAGTTTATCCAGATATAACCTCAGCAAAGTAAGTTGTAAGTCAGATCTGAATCCACAGTAGCAGTAGATTTATCGATCTGGCTGTCAATACCTTAGGACAACTCCTCAAAGAACTTTAATTATCTTAGAAACCAAAGTCCTTGCAAATGGTGATTGTATAATTGATTAGATGCCCCCTTTTTACCTTGCAGTCTAAAACAAGAAGCAAAGGACTCTAATTGTAAAGTTCTGCCCTTTGGAAGAGGTCTTTGGAAGTGCATTGTTTTCACAACCATTTCTAAAGTACTAGAAACTTCTAGAAGCAAAATCACCTCAGAATTTCTTCCTTGCTATATAGGCAGATATTAATTAATCTGAGGATTGCATTACTAAAGTGCTCCATAGTGGTTGACCTGTACTGCAATACCTGGTTCCAAGGTTATGGTATATGACTCTGAATAAGAGGATACCTGGTTTGCTCCAGTAACCTCTTCTTCACTACGCATATTTTATAGAATAGTAATACCAAGCAAAACAAAAGATTCATTGTGTAAAGATTTTTTTTTTTAAAGAAGAAAATCATTTTTTCTAGTGTTGGAGGAAGTTTAAAACTGCTTTCTGAAATATATATCTATGAAGAAGCCTAGGACAATATTTACCTCATCAAATATTTGTCCCCCTCTTGTTGCATGGAGACTACTAGAAAACAAAATCTAGTTACTGGGACTTCATAGGTGTGAGTGACCTGAGTTTTGAAAGATCTGTGCTCCTTCATACAACTATTTGCAAAAAAACTCTTGAGGAATTCTAATAGTCTGATCGAGTAAAAGATATCTATGATGCTGTTTCCTAGAAGTAAGTGCATATGGAACAGGAATGTTTATACTCTTTGATGGATTTCTGAAAAGCCTATTAGTATCTCTGCCTCCAATGAGAAAAGCAAGTACTCTACCCTGCCTGGGAGACTAATTTCCAGAGCTGTGGTATATTGGGAGATAAGCCTAGAAATTTGGACTTCTAACCAGATGAGATTTCTTTGAGATCATGGAAGGTTTGATGGAGCTACTAGCACCAGTGGAAAGTTGAATTTCCAACTGCTCTTGCCATCTACAAGCAGTTTTTTTGGTTGCTGACAGAATAAAAATAGGAAGCAGACAATAAACCAGGATTATTAAATACCTACAGATAATAGAACAGATGCTCTCTCTTGTTTTGGGGCATACTTAGGTGAGTTCTGCTTAGTATTTTCAGGGATTTTCAGGCGTGAAATCATGGAATCTTTTAAAGAAAAATTTCAAGGTCAATAGAGGTTAAGATAATTTTTTCCTAATTTACTGCTAATATCAACATCTTTTGTAAGGTTTAAGAGTTACAATGGAAGATAAAACAATTACTTATTAGATCAAAGTCCATTCTAAGCATAGTAGCTGTTTTTAGTGGCTACCAGAACATGACAGATAGAACCAACTTCTCTCTGAAATGAGGAAATGGGGAGAGCATAATTTGAAAGATTCCAAGCTGTCTATTCTGCCTATGAAGATTTTGATTTCACTATTGTTGTTAATTCTAGCCATAGCTTTTCTGTGTAGCCTGAAATTCTTCTTTCCTTGTTTAATGTTATTTACTTTATCTAATCAATACTTGTCAGGTTGGGTTTTAAGGAAAGCATGTTTTACAGAAAGCAACAGGACAATTGTCACCACAAAATGTTTCATGTGCGTAGAGCAAGTATGTTTAATTGATGACGTATTACACCCTAGTTACACTGCCCTCATGCTTATTCTTAGTTTTACTGTGCTCTAAACAACATATTAATTAAAAACAAGGCCATATACAGCTAGAAATTATGAAAAAGGCATCTGTGGCTTGCCTATTTCATCTGTACTCCTGACAGCTCTTAATACCTTCCTCTCTAGATGGCTGACAAAAATTATCGTTTTATAGTGCATATTATAATTGAAATTTATTTTGCTCAAAGAAACATATTCTTCAGTATGGGATTATTTTTCTACTTTTTTATTTTATTTTACATTAAGGTCACTGATTGTATTAATATGTTCAAAGCATCTCATTTTATTCTAAATATAACTAAACAATTGATCAGTTAATGGGAATGAATAGTAGACTTTGCCATCCTCTTTCTGCCTGCATATATTTTTCCCACCCAATACCTTTTGTTTAGTATGCCTTGTTTATTGCCTTTGTCAATGCACATTATAACTTTTTGTTTTAAATTATCTTAAGATTTCTTTCTTTGCGCGCTATTTAGCTGGCAGACGAGGCGGGCCGCTGGCGTCTCGGCCGTGGCGTGCCGGGCTCGGCTCTCCCGGCGCCGCAGCAGGGCAGGCAGCTAATTGCCAGTGTGTGAGGTAGGGATGAAAGGCAGCAACGCGCATGGCCCTTAATTAAGCCCTTCTAGGAATGAGGAGTAACCAATTCCGGAAGTGCTAAGTGTTTATTTGGACTTATTTAAACCACTGCTTGCTTTGATCTAGAGCCCTATTTTAGGAAATTGCTGTTGTGCGAATGGTGAACTCTGTGAGCCATCACGCCGGGAAGGTTCCTCACAGAAATTATGGGTTGCCCTGTGTTTTCGCACTGTTGTCCTCCCTTGCGGGTCATGCAGTGGCTCTTGAGGTGCAAGGAGAACCCAGCGCCGTTGGGGCCTAGCTCCTCTGCTTACATGGCAGCAGAGAACACCTCAGAGCCGCAGTCCCACTCTTGGGCCTGTCCGAGCAGATGCTGCAAAGCCCTCGGCGTATGCGGACACGGCCAGCAAGGGGCATTTTAGTGCAGCTGCCCCAAGGCCAGGCCCTGCTCTCACAGGCTGGGCAGCCATCACGCGGCCTCGCTGGTGATGGGAGGTGCTGCAGGTGATGCTGCTCAGTTCAACAGGAGCAGGAGGAAACAGCGTGAGGGCTGACGTGCCTCCTGTGAAGAAGCATCGGAATGTGCTTTTTGCCTCCCTAAGATGGGCATTCAGGTACTGTTTAAGAACTGTGTGAACGCCCTGGTGGGCGCGTGCGACTCCCTGGTTCAGTCTGTCAGGAGCGGGGAGACACCGGGCACTGCGGTGGTGCTTTCCTGCCTGCAGAGCGGGAGCAGGAAGGTCCATAGATGACCACAAATACCAACCAGGGCAGCCAGATGGTGTCCAGAGGTCCCCTCAAACCCCAGCTGCTTTGTGATTCTGTGACTGATATTTAGCGAAAAAGGAGAAAAAAAAAATCAACCTGCAATTATTAGAGCTTGTCTGTCATCTGCGCAGTTTAATCTCAAAATCTTTGAACCTCCACAATTTTGAGTAGTACTTTAATTTAGGGAGCCTATACCACTGGTAATTTAACAGCCTTGTATTTGTACAGTTTCCTCTCCTCCTACTCCTCTTGTTAAATCTCTTCTTTATTCAATTATATTGTAGAAGAAACATAATGAAAATACAGGATTTTCAATTCAATGTGGATGAGTTGCTGTAGCAACATTATCTTTAGAATTCCCTGTATCGTGTGCTTTATTTTTCAGCTTTTTTCACCTGATAGTGTCTAAAATATATTTCCATATTTATTTTGTATTATTTTGAATATAAATATTCGATAATGAGCTTTAAACATACTACCTTCAAAGAAAGCGGAAAGTTTGAAAGAACTTATGTTCTTATCCTCAGGTTGCATCTCCATATTTTCCAGGGAAGATTTTTAACTTACAAACAAGACTTGTGTTTTATTATATAATGCTGTGATCTTCAAAATGGAGGTTTCAGTACATCATACATTTTCATGGGAAAAAGTGTTTAAAACTCAGCAAAAGTGATTTGGGAGCATGTATATCCAATTCCAAAATATATCTGTTCTGCAGTCCAAGTTATGGCAGCAGCTTACATCACTATGCCTGAGCTAATTTGAAACTGATAACCATGCAATTGCAATTACACTTTATAGATGCTAAAGTCTAAGTTGGATAAATACAGATTAAAAATGTTTTAAACTAACTTGATGATCTATAGCTACATCATTAACTGAAGGGACAGGCTTTCTCTTGGGTTCTTGAGAACCTAAGACATGAGGCTGTAGTCTGGAGGTCTCGTAGGAAAGGTAGTTAAGGACTCTCACAAGTAAATAAATTCTTGGTGAAATTAGTGTTCTGGGGGAAATTAAACTTCCATGCGTGTCTTGTATCTTTGGATAATTTTCAAAATGTGGTCTTTTTCCTTCACCTTTCATTCTCTTGAATCAATTAGAGATGTTCAGTACCTTATTTTATTTGACTGTGTGCAAGCTGGTTCAAATTTACTGATGCAATAGCTCGTTATTCAAAAAGATGTGAGAATGTTTTATCTGTAGGTAGGGCCAGATTACCTAGAGGGCTTAGTTAAAGTCTATGTGCTCATATAAAAATAGCTTGTAGGGAACAGGTAAGGACTTGTGTTCAAATGCATTCCATATACGTTCAGTAATTGCACTTATAAATGAATCGTGTTTCTTATGGAAAAAATGCAGATTTCTCTTATCTATTAAGAGAAAGAAGTTTTTCTTTTTTTTTCTTTTTTTTGTCTATAAAACAAGAGGAAAACATAACAGATGCATGCTACATTAAAGGGAACGGAGACATATATTAAATTCCTTATGTCTTTTTAATGATACAATTGTGAATTATATTCTTGTTGCATTTGTAATTAGAGGGCAGAACAGATGGTAAAGACTTGCTCTAAAGCAGTGGGTCTATTAACATTATCCACATTGCTAAACTGATTGTTCACTATCAGAGGCCTTCTTAGCCATTGAAATATTCAGGTAGTATGCTGGTGTCTGCTTAATTATTACAGCTCATTAGATATAAGCACACTTATAAAATATGTACACAAATATATACCTATGTTAGTCATATGCTTTTAACAGACACTTATTACATTCATGAAGGAAAAAGAAGCCTAATTCTATTAAAAAAAAAAAATCCATGTGGTAGGTAAGACTTTTCTTGGTTATTTGTTGTATTGTTTCCTTTGACTCTCCTTATAAGCAGGCAGTAGAGTGCAAATATTTATTTAGCAGCTGAGGTGTTATTGCATAGAACATGCCATAAATGATTACAACATTATTTATATTACACTATGGATGCTTTCTTTAATTTTGATTAGCAGATTAGTGCATTTGAACTGTTTTTTTTTTTTTCTTTATTTTTTCTTGAGATTTATTTTATTTCAAGATCTGGAGATACTGGCAACCATTCTTTCAGGTTGACTAATTTTTTCATCCTCATTTCCAATATATGGCATGCGCTGAACTGCCCCTGATATTATTTAGTAATTTTGTATGTCATTAAGTTTTCTCCCAACATCAAAAAAGCAAGATTTAGGGAGTCAGGAAAGTATAAAATGAATGGGATTAGGTGATCATAATTTTTGCAGTTCTTAGTTGTTTGTGTGCATATAAAAAGGAGTTTTTTTTCTGACTACTTTGTCTTGACTGGAGATGGGCCCCATGAAACTTTCCCAAATGTTTCCAAGGAATGAGAAGTCTCTTCTGACCTTTTCATACCTAAAATAATCCTGTTCCTGATTGCTTCCTTTAACTGAAAGCCTCTCCATTGCCACAGGTATAAAGAAAGCTCCTTAGAGTGTTCTATTTTCAACACTGAATTTCACCAAATTCTATACAGGGCGGGTGATCCAGACTGGAGGAGTGTTCACATAACATGGCTGCATGTCCTTAAGATGATTATGGCTCTTTATGGAGGAGGTGAGATAGCTGATATTTCCTTTTTGTTACCTATTTTAGTCACAGAGGTGGACGATGGGATGGGCACAGTCAACAGAGAGCCCATAGATTCAGGAGGAGAAATCAGTTCATGGCATTTCTTAAAAACTGGAATTGACAGGCAAATGACTAAATATATCTCTTTGGTGATCCAACATTTCTTCTTAATGAGGCAAGTTGTCACTGACTGTGCTTGTTGTCTATAAATTCTGACTGACTCAATCTTCATAATGTCAGATTGGTCAAAGACATCAGTAAATTGCATGAATAAAACATAATACTTGGTAATTCTCTTTAGCTGGTAATATACTGTAATTTCATTTGTTCGATAGCCTTTGTCCAAAACAGTGTTTCCTGAATTGGCTATTAAGCTCTTTTTTTCTTAATATGGATGATGCAACATCTGTGAACAGTTTATCTGCTTCAGTTTTATGCATTAGGGAGTTACAAAGTGGTTGCAACTCACGGTATACTTGTGAAAGTAAAGCAGACACATTATTTGTTTGCATAACAGCATTTTGACAAGGGTCTTTCCACTGAGAAAAATACGTTGTCTTTCCTAAATCTGACTTAGAACCTGCTGTCTACCACTGATGTGCTCCCTTTGCTGTTGTGGGAGAAGATTTGCTGGGGAACTGATAAATAATAGTTCGTAACAGCATGTTCTCTTTCAAGAAACCAAATCGAACACACTGCTCTGTAATTCTAGCGGCCTCAAAACAGGATTTTCATGCATCTAGAAAAATTAAAAAAGAAGCTGATTTTATGCTAAGGTTTCCTGAGTTAGCATGGATTCTTGACTTGGTCCTAGTCACTGTGGAAGCATATGTTTGCTTGGCGTGTGAGTCACCTCCCTACCCTGCCCAAAGACCTGGAATGCTTCTGGCCATGTCTTCTAGATTAGGGAATGTATCTGGAATCATGTCCACATCATGTGTGATGCAGTATGTCTTGGAGAAAGTCACAATTACCTTCTGTGTTTTGGTTTCCTTATTTATTACAAAAGGAAAAAAAGAAAAGCTTTATTTGATTGACAGCCTTTCCTTTTTATTCTCAGACCAAGTCTCTCATATGCAGATATTTCAAATTATTTCTTCTAGATAAAGTACTGTGAAGCAGGCTTTTGTTTTTATGTACTTTCAGGAAGGCATAATAGTAACATGCACTCTGACAAGTAGCCAGGAGGACAATTTTTAACATCAAGTGGTGTAGAAGAAGAAATCATACTGCAATATCCAATTATAGCCACTTCCTACTGTGCTTTTTATTCTGCACCTGGAATGCTCTTGCTGGCTATGTACTTAAGTTCTTTACTTGTACATATCCACTGACTTTATAAGAATGTCTCAGTGCACTCTGCTCCAGTCAGGCAAAAAAATTCTAGTCCAATCCCAAAGAGAGACGAAATCACTGCTAAATAAGCAGCAAGTCACATTTTCTATTTGAAAGGCCTTCATACGATGAAAATGTAAAACAAGAGAGTTCTGAGTTGATTATATTCAACTGGTTTTGCTAGATCAGCAAATACATCAAGCATCTGATAAAATTCAAGCAGTTCATCCAACATTTGGAAAGAAACATATAATCAGGGCACAGCCTGCAGTGAGAAGGAAACATGAAATTAATACTCAAAGAACGGTTTTAATAGAGAGATCTGTTCCGCCAGAAGGAATATCCATCACTTTTTTTTTAAGTATATATTTCACACCAGCGTAAATTCTTCATCTATGCTGATTCAGAAAGAGTCACCTTCTCTGAATCTCCAGTCAGATTCTTATCAGGTGTAAATCAGCCCAGTTCTATTAATTTGTAGGAGTTATTCCAAGGATCTGACTCATAAATGGTTATCTAAACCAAAGGAATACTCCTGTATGTCCCACCCAAAATACAACATATTTCTCCTGGTTAATCATAGACCACAAAAATTAAGAACGCTCAAATAAGAATCCAGAAGATACAATGAAATCAGTTTTATCTACCTCTCCTTCTCTCCCTGCAAATTACCTTAAAGTAGAATAGACTATAATTCTTTGTGTTCTGGAACAAGTATTTGTAATATTTCCCCAAGATTAGATAGAATTGCAATCATTTAAAAAAGTACCTCAAAAATAATTATAGTCTCACTGCTTTCTCTAGCTTGACACATCTATGTAGGAGAGCAGATACTCCTGAGTTTGCACAACTAGTGGAGACTGATAGGAAAGATCTAATTAAAAGTAAATGTGTGATCATGCAATAGCATTTTACCTTAGTGCTACTTTTCTCACCTTGAGAAGGAATTTTGCTGTATTTTAAATTTGATCTATTCAACAGAGTATTTCACTGCAAAACAGCGTGTCCCTATTGATTTTCTAATGAACATTTGTTAAATATTGTGAAAATATTTTGCTCAACTGTAATTTTGTTCTTTGTTCAAAGGTTTTGAATGAGTTGCTTTGGTTTGACCATTTCAGAGCATTAGACAGGAAAGCAAACTACTAAATCAGGCCTAGAGTAGGTTAGAGAGTAAATAAGTAATGAGTAAATAAAACAAGTAGAATCAAACCGTGGTCGAAAGGATTGGAATTAACACAGTGACTGCATGTGTAACCCCAGTGTGTAGATGTATTTAATCTCTTTCTGTTCTGCTTCCTGTTCCCGGCTAGTAAGTCAAGACTTTTGCAGGAAATTAAGTACTTGTTATTTCTATCATCTGTTCTGACATCTTTCATATGTTGAACAGATCAATTATATCTAAGTTTGTTATTTGAAAAATTAAAGTTTGATTTAGGTATTTATTTACATAAGAAAATGTTCAGTATTGTCCGATTTCACATAAGAATGCAGAGAGAAATGCTGGTTATTGAGACAACTGTTGCATATTGTATTAGTGGCATTAAGCTGAGTTACTCAAAGATAACTTGTGAACTAAGCCATTAGAAATTGTAAAAATGTCCTGAAATCATTGTGTAAACAATTACTTGACTGTTTATCAGAAAAGCTGGTGGGCTGAAGTAAAAGCTGAGGTTCTCAAGAATCACAGAATCACAGAATGCTTAAGGTTGGAAGGGACCTCTAGAGGTCATCTAGTCCAACCCCCTGCACACGCAGGATCACCTAGAGCACGTGGCACAGGACTGTGTCCAAGCGGGTTTGAAGATCTCCAGAGAAGGAGACTCCACAACCTCTCTGGGCAGCCTGTTCCAGTGCTCTGTCACCCTCACTGTTAAAAAAATTTTCCTTAAGTTCTTGTGGAACTTTTGGTGCTTCAGTTTGTGGCCATTTCCTTTAGAGCTGTCAGTGGCCACCACTGAAAAGAGGCCAGCACCATCCTCCTCACTGCCTCCCTTGAGGTACTTATAGACACTGCTCAGGTCCCCTCTCAGCCTTCTCTTCTCCAGGCTGAACAGGCCCAGCTCCCTCAGCCTCTCCTCATAGGGCAGATGTTCCAGGCCCCTGATCATCCTCGTGGCCCTGCGCTGGACTCTCTCCAGCAGCTCCACATCCCTCTTGTACTGTGGAGACCAGAACTGGACACAATACTTGTTCTGAACTTGGCTACAGCCATGCTATATGCTATATGCAGGAAATACACACACCTAGGCACACTTCAGACAACTCAAAGGTCTCCTTTGAACACCAAGGATTTCAGAAATATTTAGATAATCCAGGGAATCACTACCCAACCAGCTGGGCTTGCCCCCTGGTCATTCTCTGATTCTGCATGGCACAACTTTTAACACTCAATGACATTATACAATTTTGGGAGCAACTTGGCAATCCAGGTCATTGATGAATAAATTGAACAGGACTGGACCAAGGACTGACCCCTGGGGGACTCCGCTAGCTACAGGCCTCCAACTAGACTCTGCACTGCTGATCACCACTCTCTGGGCCCTGCCATCCAGCCAATTCCTAATCCACCTCACTGTCCACTCATCTATCCCACAGTTCCAGATCTTGCCCAGGAGGATGTTGTGAGGGACGGTGTCAAAGCCTTGGTGAAGTCGAGATAGACGACATCCACCACTCTCCTCTCATCTATCCAGCTGGTCATTCCATCATAGAAGGCTATCAGGTTAGTCATGATTTCCTCTTGGTGCATCCATGCTGACTACTCTTGAGCACCTTCTTGTCCTCCATGTGCCTGGAGACAAAAGCCAATCATCTGCTTTGTAGTAAACATGAGATACCATAAGGCCTGTGGCTAAGTTTTGAGAGTTGACATGCTTGTGTAGAGCTAGGACTGACGAAGGTGGAAGTCGCAAGAGCTGTATTTGCAAAGCGTATATAAGTAGGACATTACGTCTATTCTCAGAAACCAAGACAACATCCTCTTTTGGACATGGGAGCTCTGTGTGTGAATTAGTATAGTGTGCACTTAGACTATTGAAGGTTTTTGTCTCCCCCAAAATAGGAACAAATGTTTTTAGTAATATTGCAGAGAGAGTTTTCAAATAAATTTTACTAAGTTTGGGAAGGGCTTCAAGTAGTGTGAATACAATTCTGGAGACCCAAAAGTGGAAAAAATATTGCTACTAATATATTTGTAGAATTCCAAGATAATTTCTGAAATAGCTCTTAAGATGATTGTAATATAATAATATACTATAACATAATGTGATTTAGTGTCAAGTAGTGTCTCTTATTGGTACAAAGAAGATTTCTGCCTTTGGGAGGTCGGTCTAGTAGAATTAAGAAAGCAAAATTACTCCTTTGGGCAGGTGGAGAGGGAAGGGAAGGGAAAAAAGAAAGTGTGTGTGTTTTTTCCTTTGTTTTGAAAGCTTTCACTTGAAACTGCTCAGATTTCAACTGATAGCTGCAGGTCTGATGAAATGAATTGGAAGCAGAGTTTGGGCTAAGTGATAGGTGGAACAGTCAAAGGTCTGAGATAAATGTAATTTATAACAATACTTTACAGTTTCCCACTGTCACAGCTAAGCTGGCCTGTCAGTAATTCATACTACATTATGGAGGTTTGATAAAACCATGGTTAGGTATTTTCCCTTGACAGGAAGAATTCCATCTCTTATTTTGTATAGAATAATGCATCCCCAAATTAACTTAGACACTCTCATGATGAATTGATTTAAAAACAAACAAACAATTTTAACATTTAAAAAAAAATCATATTTTTCAATAAACATCACACTAAGGACAGTGTACTGAGTGCTGCATCAGGAGTATAAATGGTAGTAAAACTCCCTGAAGATTCTACTTTGATAGATGCAAATAAACTGTTGTCAGAAACCTCTCCCTTTCCTAAAAACTCTCTCTTAACTAATATGGTTTTTATGGTACATTTTGGGGCAGTGTAATTTTTCTTTTAAGTTACCAACTCTCTTTCATATAAAGTTTTCAGACATGACAAATTATGGGTGGCTGAAAAATCTTATTAGCTACTCCATGTTCAATGAGGCACCCTTTAAAAATCCTGAAAGCTAAAGAAAAATCAGGATTATTTAAAATTTTGTATTAAAATATTTTAATTGATAAAATATTTTAATTCACATGTGAGAGGTTGTTCAATTAAAATATTTTAATACAAATCCATGAATTCATGAATCAGCATTATCTGAGACTTGAAAAATCCATCCCTTAGAACTGCTTTTTCTAGTTAAACTAAACAGAGAGGGTCCAACACTAACAGTGAATGTGAGCAGAGAGCAGAAAGCTGGGCCTCTTGGTGAATGAAACTTAGGAAACCAGAAATACCTACATAGCTGAAGAAATAATTAACCTGTTTGCTGGCCTGCCCAATGTTGAATATACCTATGTGTTTCCAAGGAAAGTTTGACTGAGAGACATTATATGCTTTTTGTGCATAAATTCTATCGCTTTATATTTTAAGCGAAAAGCAATGATTAGGAAATTGAGTGCAAAAGTATTATATATTTGTGTATTTTCTTACAAATGCTGTAATTACAGAAATTGACCCATTTTAAGCTATGCACTTAAGTTTGAGAGTTTCAGCAGTGATGAAAGATCAAAGTTATAATACTGAATTCTGAGGCTACAGACCCCTGAGCTACTTGATCCCTGGTTTCGAGAAGATTTACAGGACCTTCTTTCCTAGTGCCTGCAGCTCCCACACGGTTCTTGGCACTTCCTACCAAGCTTCAGAATCTTTAAATCTTGTTCTCACAGCAATTGGTGACCTGGTAAGAGGAGATCACTACTACCTTCTTAATAATTACCTACCTTAATAATTAAAAAAAAATGATTAAGATGACCTTATAATGCAAAAAAACAAAAGCTGAAAAAGAGGAAAGATAAAAATATGTGCAATTTGAAACCATCATTCTCCTGTCTTTTAGGTCAAGATGCAGTATGTTGGATATGTCAGTTAGATGCACAGTGTGATTTCACATAATGTTGTTATACCCAGATAATACATATTTGATAGAAGACTTCCTTGCCATGGCCTTTGTGATGTACCTTCAGAAATAAGTTTCTGTTGTTTAGTGTTCTGCATTTTTCCTTTCCAAGTTAGTTTTTCTCTCTTTTAACCTCACCATATTAAAGTTACATCTTTATTTACTGTAGAACTTGATTGGCTTTGTGAAAATGCACTCATGTTAAATAGCTCCCTCCTCTAACAGTAGAGGAAATTTACACATGCTGCACATTTTTCAGTGATGACAATTAAACAATTAGTAATCAGTGACCAAGTCGAACAGTACAATATGTCTCGAGCATAACTGGTTGCAAGAGCTCAAGGACAATATATGAAATTTTCCTGATACCACAGCTATAAGAATGTTACATGTATTTCACCTAATTTAATTAACTTGATTTTGAAGAAACCGTGTGACTTTCCTAATGGAAATTAAAAAAGGAAGGATGGTCCAGTGGTCAACATCCCAGTAAATCAGCTGGGAAAGTGAATTACCTTATCTGAATAATAATGTCTACCGCCTAGGTTTGCTGTGAGCTAAATGACTGCATTATAGACCATGAGGTAGAGAGATGCCAAGAAGTGGATGGCTTCATGATGCAAAGAAGCTGTTGGAAAAGGTACACCCCAGAAATATAGGGAGACCCTCATATTGGTAGGAAAAGGTGCCTTTGAGGCACTTCTGAGGATCTGCAGAACCTTCCAAAGAGGGCAGCTGATGGGGCTGCAGGAGGTGGTCCCTGGGGAGCTGATGGGGGTGTTTCCAGCTTTCTTAGCTCAAGGGATGAAGGAGGCTTGGTTTGGTGCAAGGCAGTGCAGCAGTGGAAGAAAACTGGCTGTAATTACCTTATAAAAAGTCCAGGGGCTGGAATCTGGCAAACCCCAGGAATGCAGGTAGAAGAGGGATTCCCAGGAAGAAATCCACAGTACACACAGCTGAAAAATGGGTTGTGCAGGAATGATCCGGGCCAGGAGAGGGCATTACCGGGAGACAGCAAGTTGATCAAGATTTCCAAACATGACCAAGTTGGGCAGAAATCAGTTCTTGTGGTTCCTTTATGCCAGACCAAGACAGCAATCTCTGCTTATTTCATTATTAGAACAATCTGTTTTTCTCAAGAGGGTGGTTCAGAAACTTTTTTGTTTTGCATACAACATAACCATTGTACTTTTTTTCCCTATACTTAGTACTAATGAGGATAGTGTAGAGGAGGAGAGGATTACTGGAGCATGCATCATCCTGCTGTTCATCACCACACTCAGAGGGTCTGACAGAGCTTGTCAGACTTCACATTTAGAAACAGAGGGTAAAGTTATAATGAAGCATTTGCCTAGGAAGTTTGAATCCTCTCCCATATTATTTTTTAAGTCTGGATATTTTGTGTGTTTATTATTATGAGATCCTGGAGAAATGCACATATTTGTGTGTAAAAGTTTCCTGATCAAAAATTCTTTGGCTGCTTCCTGAGCCACTGTAACTGCAGAGCTGGTTGAAACCGTTCCCAACAAATTGCAGTGTTTTTTTTCCCCTGAAAGAGACTAGTGATTCAACAAAATCAGAGCTCTCTGAGAAGAGCTGCTTCTTAGCCTCTTATGGGCCCTATAAGAGCAATCAAGCTGCATCTGCCCTCCTGACTGCAATCAGTATCCCAGGAGAGTAAGTACTGGCCTGTGATCTGAAATGATGGTGACTTCACCCATCTTATGTAAAACAAGATACAATAGGGATCCGATATGAATTGCCTGCAGGCTTTTTCTGGGTCCTTGTTCCTGAGTCTTGCTACCCATGCTCTCCATGTCCTCTAATCTCTATTCCTGATTCATCCTGCCTAGTTTTCCCTTGTTCTCAGCTTTGCTCCTGATCTGGTCACCAGGCATGTCATGGGAATGGTCTAGACTAAGTGTGTTTTGGGTACTGTCTTCAGCCAAAACATTACATAAGCTTGTTGTTATTGCAGCAAACTACCAATTGCTGAATAAGGGGCAGATCATTTTTTGTTGTTGTCTTACAAAAGTTATGTGCTGTTTATCTGTGAATCCTGGTAGCACTTCTTAGCTGAGTGAAGTGAGTAGCTGTGTTGTTAACAGAACAGCAAGCATTGGACTCTTAAAGTAACAAATTTATATTCATGATGTTTAATAAGTCTCTAGGTGGCATTTATTGTTTTGGATTAAATTCTAAAGTTTCCTATTGTTTTTGTACAGTTATTCCATCACTTCACACTATGACTTTTATTATCTCATGTTATGAATTTTTTCTGCTCTGCTGAGATGTGAGCATAAGGGTTATAAAGGCCTTTAACAACAGTGTCCAACATCATGTCTATCATTTCTATTGGGAACCTCAATAAAAATCAGTTGCCACTCCCCAAGCCCTTGAAAATGAGCATATGTTAAAACACTGATCTCTTTGGAGTCTTTGTAAACAATCATGATTTGTTTTCTGTCTCCAATTTCTCCCATGCAAGTTTGTATTTATGTTCTGTTTTCTATTTTGAGACAATTGAATTAAAACTCACTTCATTTCATAATTACAAACATTCATTTTGACTAACTGACAAATCTTGCTGGAATTTTGTTCCCAGAGCTATCATTCACTGAGACTCACAACGACAATATGATTCAGATGCTGCCTAATGTCTTTGCATTTTCTTCTTCGGAATTACACATCAACTATTCATTTGCATTCATTTCTCTCTCTATTCTCATATGATTTAAGGGTTTATTGATTATTATTTTTTTTCACGCTATAATACAATTAAGTATAGATAGGAAACACATAGGGAAGGTAGAGAAGTTTCTGTTTAACAGTGGATAGTAACAGATTTTTATGGTGTCCTCTAAACCTCACCTCAACAAAAGAGCTACGTGACCAGGAACAGATTGTCCTGTGAACAAGATGATATTCACAGTGAACAGGTCTGTAGCAAGATTTGTTTGTTGTTTGGGTCATGCCTTCTCATTTGGTTCCCTTTTCTGCACAAGTGATAAGGTAAACCAGAGGGATTATGTTTTTCGAAAAATCTTTCACCTCCAAACTGTGAGGAAACTACTAATGAACAAGATTATTAATCTTATATTAATAATATAAGATTATTTTTGCACCCAGCAGCTGCAGATGAACATCTCAACACAACTGCCCTTTCTAATACGCTGAGAAGTTAATTGACATCTGTTCTTAGGAGCAAATGCTGGAAGGATGCCACATCCCTCAGACCAAGGAGCCTGAATCTTCTCCATTCTCTGCTTCCTCAAACTGAAACACTGCCCTCGTTCCTACTACACAGTTGATGTTCCCTCTGTTATATTAATGTTGCTGGTTGAAGTTTTCCATCTCACTGCAGTCCTGAAAAGGTAGGAGATCCTCCAAATTTCTCCTATGCTTCCTATCTCTCTGAAAGCTCAGGAGAAAAAAAAAATTTTAACCAGGAAGAGCACAAAAGAAACAGCATGAATTGAAACTGAACTTGAAAGGAAATATGTTTGGCTGGCATTCTGAAGTGTTTTCTTAACATCCCTTCTTCTGTGTGTACTATATCCATCTGAATTCTGGGAGTCTGGCATTCAGAACACTGGAAATAGAAGGATTAGAAAAAAATGTTTGGATAAATTAGATTTTAATGTAAATTGAGGGTATTTAAAAACAGGAGTGCTTAAAAATATGGTACTTAAAAAGATGTAAAAAATCACATGAATAACAAGAACATTTTAGTGAAATATAAGTGCATTTTATAGAATTTGGTATAAGATACATTTACATTCACTCTCTTTTTTAGCTACTGTGTAACTATGACATAGTTATGTATAAAAGAAATTCTAATTTATTAAGACTTTGGAGCCATCTCTGAAAGACTTTTTTGACTAAAAGGTTCAAAGCTTAAGGAATGGATAATTCAATTTAAAGTAGAGATGAACTAAACTTAGAAGGACATCATAAATAACACTGGAGGTTTAGAATGACATGGGCCACATTGTATCCTTATGTGTATGAATTGAGAAGAAATCCCTTTCTGAAATTTGGTGAACAGAATTCTTTGAACAGTGGTCAAAAAGCTATATAGTCTTCAGATATACTAACTTGGTGAAGAATAATGTTACTTCAACTGATTAATTGCTACTGTCCTTCTCTTTAAACTTGTCTGGTGATGCAGGTTGATGCGTCCGTCCCCCCGCCATTCTTCTCTAGATGACAGTTCTAGCTAAAGTTACTAAAAGATTATCAGCAAAGCTATTTTCTGAAAAAGAATGTCATATTTCAGCTGCTGAATTTGAAGAGCACCGGCAAAGCTGTTTTCCAGAGAAGTCTTGTGAGACAGCTAGGCAGAAATCTGTGCTTATAGCTAATAACGTACCACAGCTATACAGTACAGTGAAATACTCTGCATTTGACTGAGATAGTGGAGCAGAATGGTGTGTCCAAATAGTAACTTTATCTCCCTTAGCCTCACAATTCCCTCTCCTGTCAACATATTGGCTACCTCCTCTGTTTTTCTTGTTGGCTTGCTTCACTTGCTTGTGAATATTTAATATTGATCAGCTCTGTCCTTCACTCTGGGATGTCTGCCAAACACCTCATGCTAGCTATTATAGGATTAGATATATTTTGTCTCTCTGGAAGAAGATTTCTCAGTCTCTGTTGTTCTCTGGCATCCAGTTTACGAGTGTTGTTTTACAATTCTTTGCCCAGGACCAAATCACCCCTGCCAATAACAAAACCTACAAGAAGGCCACCAGCAGGGCAAGAGTGTTGATGTGGCTGGGAGGGCTGGCAGTGCAAGCGTTATCTCCCCAAGAAGCAGAGAACTGGTGTGCAGGATGCCAGCCTCACAGCACAAAACAGCAAATGCTCTGTTAACACTCACCCTTGAGCACTTTGCTGCCCCACTGTTTACCTTTCTTGTGCTATGCTGATATATACAACATTTGTTCAGCTTCTCAGTTACATTCCTGTGTCGTTCCTGCAAGTGTGCTACCTAAACCTACCATATTCCTGTTAGCTCAGTTTCCTTGCAGTTTCTCAATAAAGCCTCAGGCAGTATTAAGACCAGCTAGGACATCTGCTCCGGGCCAGGCTTTTGCATGCTTGCTCAAAGCTCTTCTAGTAGGTCCCTGACCTACAGTTATCTTTTCTGCTTTGACCTGTCAATGCTGGTGGTAGAAATAAGGTTCTACAACTTGAGAAGAGTTTTATATACTCCTTTATTCCTATTTTCATAAGAAAGTAGCTGCATAATCAGAATTTTCAAGTTCTGGCTAGAGCTTCCAGGTCAATAGTTAGAATTACACTACGAAGTCTCTCCCATAAGAGCGCTGGCTCTCAGCCAGTTTCTAGAAGATGACATTACTACCTTGCTGAAGCACTTAGCTGCTGAGGGGGCCCATAAAAGTTGAGGTACTTAAAGTATGGACAGTTCTCATGGTAATTAAGGCCTTGATATGGCAATTATCTACTATATTCAGTATCTTGCTTCTTAAATGCAGTGAGCTCTATTTGTGGATGCTGACAAAGAACTGTCAGAAGTACTTTTTGTTGTTGTTGTTATTTATAGCCAGAAGGTCACATGTAAAGCTTTAAAGGCATCTTTCTATCTTCCTTGTAAGAAGAAAAAAACTCTTAAAACTCTTGTTTTAAATATTGGACTGGGAAAATAGCTTCAAAGCTTTTGTTCACTTAAGGAATTAATCTCTTACAGCATCTACTACTACTGAGACCATATTGGAGTTCTGGCCTTCACTTATCATTGCAACTAGATGAACTTACAGCAAATTTAAGGCAGGTTTAAATTGTATCTGGTGTTTCGGTCAAACCTTGGGCTACAAAGCTGTTTAGACTGCAAAAATATATTGCTGCAAAAGACTACAGGAAGGTACAACACTTGTTAGTGTTATATAGCTTTATTTAGAAGAGTTAGAAGTGGTGAATGAGCCATACTTTTTTAAACATTTTTTTCTTCCAGAATGAGATATAATGCAATTCTGTCAGAATGGTCTAAACCTGAAGCTACTCCTGACTTACCAATGGTTTTGACTCACACTGTGTTCAGACTTGGGAAATTATAATCTGAAAAAAAAACTCCCACTAGGTCTATTTTCTAGGTAGAAACATTTTCTGCCTCCATTTCTTCCTTTTTTTTTTTCTTTGTAATCCTTTTTTTTTCTTTACTACAACTTTCTGATCTCTTTAGTTAAATATAATACCATATATTAATTTTTGTTCTTTACATTGAAAATGCTGTTTTGTTGTCTTGATTTCTACTTTATTTTTAAATAATCACAAACTATTTATCTTCTTTTCTCTTTCTTTTAATTTGTAGACAAATCCTTTCTAAGGATTTCATTGCTTCTGGATATCTTTATCTCTTGGCTATGAAGTCAAATCAATATCTAAATATTTATGCAATCTTATCTTAGTAAATATTTATTTTACAACTGTGAATGAATTAGTCATTCCAATTCCTCTCTAGGAAGTGCTGCCTTAATTCACTGGGTTTATGGAATATACCACATTGTTTTGATTGAGACTCTGGAGAAATTATTTATAGAAACAAGGATTAAATCCAGAGTCTATGCAGAATCCAGTACATGAGTAAATTCTGGGAGTGATAAAATCATGTGTGAACTTTACTGCTTTAACTATTCTGTGCTATGGCATATGTGCAAACTCGCCTGTTTCAGCACCTTCCTATAAATATCAAGAATCTTGTTGTTTTTTTCCACTTTAGAAGTTAATTCCGTAGTATACCTCATGATAACTGTTGATGTGTGTTTTTAACTGGTATCAGCTCCACCACAATGTCATCTTTAGAAAAGAAAGACTCTTTCAAAATCCTCTCATATTTGTGCTATGCTAAAGCTGAAGTTCTCATGGATCTTTGCTGCCTGCACCAGTAGTAAAAGTGAATACTAGAGGATGTGTTCCTCCAATCTTCGTTCTGTTTATTCATATGTATTTGTGTATATATGCTTCAATCTTTATACTGGAGTATCTGTAACAAAATGAACCTAAAAAGTGAATGAAATGAACATGTCTATCATCCTATTTGGAAACTGTACAAAAAGTGCTTCCCGAAGATGTGGCAGGTTTTGGAAGGTGTCATTTGAAATATGAGAATATGCTTTCCATAAAAGGATGCACTTCTTTTTTGGGACAAGAAATGATAAAATTTGATTTTTGTCTCATAACTAAATCATTCTCAGTAATGAGTAGTAGTAGATGCAACAGGAAGAATAAATTTCCAAATTGTAACTGAAGGAAAAAAAAAAAAAAGCAGAAACAGTTTGTGCCTATTTTACATAAAAACAAACTTAAATATGGTGGTCTTGTGATGATGCTAACTGAGCTGGAAAGTTAAACATTTTTTGGAATTCACTTGCATATGTATCAGACAGGAAAAGCATAGTAATCCCACATTTATCATGACTACAGAACTTCTCATAGCCCCACAGTTCATTTTTCATCTTAACCCATTTATAAATGAAAAAAAAATGCATTTTTTAATTTTATTTTAACTTGAGTGCATTTACTGTTGACAAAACACAAAGTAAGTTGTTGTTTCAAAGCCTGTTGCTGATAAGAGGGACAAAATCTGATTTCCTTGGTCTTGGACCAGTCCCAAACTAAAGGAAGAAAAAACTCTTTTGTGTTGGAGTTAACTGTAGTGGCAACGATTCCTCCTCCATAGGGTAAAAATACACAACATAATCAACCAGATAAGAACAGCAGTTTTTAATTTGGGAAAATGGAGGGCAGGCCCTTGTGCACCTCCACCCCATGGATTTTGAAGAGTTATAGTCAAGGTTTACACTAGGGAGTGGGGCTGTAGAGCACATTTGTGCTGAGAAGTGTCATCCACGCTAGCTGCTTTTCCAGTGGTTCCAGTGGTCCAAATGTCCATTCGCATGTGGACCACATTAGGAGGGCCCTGGAGTGCAGGCCAAAGGGGGTCCAGTTTGCACTCCCCAAACCAGTCTGAGAGGTGAAGCAAAAGGGAGATCACCTTCAAAGGCAGACGGGCGACATAAAATAGAAGAACTAATGTAGGCACCTTAGGTATCATGCCCCTTATGATTAAAGAGAGCCCAAGCAACATCTGACCAAAATGGCAAAAGATGAGGCAATGGACCACCTCCCGAACTGCTGGCCCGGCACGGCGTGCGCGAGGCCGTGGTCTAGGCTGATGCTCTTTACTAAAGCGTAGTTAGAGCAGGCTGCAGCTCCCAGTGTTGGCTCTGTGGTCACGGCTTGGCCTGCACACACGTGCTGCTCCCAATGATGTGATAACGGAGGCACAGGCAATATGACCTTAAGTCATCTCTTCATGTGAAATCATCTAGAAGATTTGTATTTCTGACGGAGTAAAGTGATCTTATTTCTGTCATGCTTATTTTGCCCACAGGCAGACTCTTGTCTGACTATGTGAGTGAAATTGAGCATTTAATAAAATACTAATTAAAGTAAATACTGTAGGAGCATTAACCTCCATAAGGTGTTTAAATTGAATTCCTGGGTACTTTGGCACACTTCCAGATTTCAATAAGTTCCGATCTAACTGTATCAGATCACCAATTCAAAGGCTCTGATTTTAGTTTATGGAATATTCCCGTTAATAATCATACCTTAGACATCCATTAAGTCTGGAACATTAATTTTATGGAAAACTTCCAATACAACTCCATTAGTTTTTTTCCTCTCTCTCTCTTTTTTTTTAAAGCTAAATTAGCAGTATAAGCTTTTAACAAATGTCATAAATAGCCATATTTAATGGAAAGATTACACAAATTAAAACCAGACAAAAATAGAAAAAATAGCTTGCTCTGTTTTTGTCATGACCTTCAGAATACACTTAGAAGTTAGAATCCAAATGAAACCTGAATGGTCCAAATTCCTTGTTGATTGTTGTGTGGGTTTAGAGACTAGAGGGGGGATTATGAACCACTGGGATGCTTTTTTGTATTTTTCTGGTAGGGGAAATGGAGGGGTACAGATTTAAATTATACTTTTGAATATGCAATTGTCATATAAATGCAGTATATCTCAGTAGCCATTTAAAATCCCATTAAAAGCATACAGAAAACTTACAGAGCAACCAGATATTCTATCTTAAATTTCTCTCATACTTGGATCATGTAGGGCATGATTTCTCAGATGAAGAACTGTATGTCATTGAGCTGCCTGTCTTCCCCACCCATTTCTGAGCTGTAAACCGGAAAATTTCATGAGAATCAGCTACTGGGGAGAAGGAGAAGACTCAAAATTAATGTTTGCCAAGGAAAAGGCTGAGGGGAGCTCAGATGTCAGCTGCTCTGTCTGGCATAAACTGACTGGGCTAGCAACATGCATGTGGCTCTCGGACAGCTTCAGACCTCGTGAGCTCTCTCTTGCTCGTGTGTTATGGGAAATGCAAAATGTTGGAGTTGCTGCAGTGGTGGGACAGGGTGAGGGAGGCAAAGGACACCAATTTGCAAAGATTCACTCATCTTTGGGGGCATTTTTGTGTTAAAGGTTCTTCTAGAATATAGGCATTCAAAATAACCCCAAGTATTTTAATTCTATCTGGTTGAGCCAGTGTTAAATTTTAACAAGCTACTGTCAAATGTATACAGAGCTAATGCTATTAAGACATATTCCTTCAAACTGGACATCTTTATTAGCTCTCACTAAGACTGAAACTTTAAGCCAAATATAGAGTGAATATGTTCATTTTGTATGTATGTGTGTCAGATTGTGAGAAAGTCTAGTTAGAATTTTCCGTATAACCTGAATAAATCAAGAAATGTAAAATGACTCAAACCATGAGATATATTTTAATGTATAAAGCAGATGAGGCAGAATTAACATTGAACTTTTTGCTTTAACTCTGCATTTAACTAGCTTCCAAGAAATGCTTTTAGTGATGATGTGTTCTCAGCTGTTGCATGTTCATTTTTCAGTCATAAGTTTCTAATGCTGCTAATGAGAGGCCTAATAAGACTTTATTTTGTATATTCCACATTACGCTGTTTTTTCCCTTTTTGAAATTTTTTTTTAACTCTGTCCTATCCCTTACCTAGTGCTTGTCAATGCTTTGATGTGAAGGGAGATAGGTACTGAGGCCATCATATTGGTGCAGTTTTAGAGATGTTCCTAATTTTAAGCATCATGATGAAGAACCAAAGTCATTGATATTAAAAGAAAAGCAAAAGTAGGAATAAAATTCAGTGGATTAGAGTTTGTCTTTAGGCTAACAGCAGTTAAAACACAGCGGCTATTCCTGACTTAAGAGCATTTTAATAGTCTCCATTTTAATTCAACCTTATTTATATTTACCAATATCTGCATCAATAATACTCCTTAAGAAAAAAAATCTCAATAGAAATGTCCTGCGTATTTGGAAATACTGCAGTGAAAGGGTTGCTTTCCTTGAAGTACGGGTTTCTCAAAGTCATATTTACTTCCATCACGTAAGGATTTGTATTAAAGCCAGCTAAGTATTATTGAAGTGATCTGCTTAAGTTTGAGCCACACATTGTGCAGATGTGCAGTTATAGCTGGTGAAAATAGAACAAGAAATTGGTTTGAACAGTGTGACCACAGCTGTACTCTGTGCTCCATGTTACTGGTAATCATGAGCCCCAGCATCTTGAATCTGCTCCCTCAAGAGCTTCCAGTGCTAAGCACTGATGTGGGAGGTAAATTATATTTGCCATAGGTCACATAGGTAATAGGTCACATCCTCTACACAAATCGTAGACCAAGGGAAGCCTCACGCCCGGCTGCTCCTGAGCATGGGAAAGGGCTGAGAATTCCTCTTCTCCCTCATACAGGAGCGCCAGGAGCAGAAAGTGCTTCACGAGATTAGGTTATTGAATGCCGTCACTTGGCTTGCAGCAGGCACCCTAAGTTAATATTAAATACTATATATAAAAATATGAAGTCCTTGAGGTAGGTTAGTAAATGTATGGGGGAAGTATTATTTCTGTTAGCATTTATGCCTTAGGGCTTTTTATACTAGTTTGAAAAACTATATTCACTTTAAATAGTGACAGTAAATGAATAGGTCTGACCATGCTCCTGGGCACACTGGCGTAGGTAAGCCTTCCACAACTCAAATGAATCAATGAAACACTTCAGAAAATCACAATATGGCAGAGGAGTTTACATCTTTAGAATCATAGAATTGTTAAGGTTGGAAGGGACCTCTAGAGATCATCTGGTCCAACCCCCCTGCACACGCAGGGTCACCTAGAGCACGTGGCACAGGGCTGCGTCTAAGTGGGTTTTGAAGATCTCCAGAGAAGGAGACTCCACAGCCTCTCTGGGCAGCCTGTTCTGGTGCTCTGTCACCCTCACTGTTAAAAAAGTTTTCCTTAAGTTCCTGTGGAACTTTCGATGCTTCAGTCTGTGGCTGCTTCCTCTTGTCCTATTGCTAGTCACCCCTGAAAAGAGGCCAGCACCATCTTCTTCACTGCCTCCCTTGAGGTACTTATAGACACTGCTCAGGTCCCCTCCTTCTCCAGGCTGAACAGGCCCAGCTCCCTCAGCCTCTCCTCATAGAACAGATGTTCCAGGCCCCTGATCATCCTCGTAGCCCTGTGCTAGACTCACTCCAGCAGCTCCACATCCCTCTTGTACTGTGGAGCCCAGAACTGGACACAATACTCCAGATGCGGCCTCACCAGGGCTGAGTAGAGGGGCAGGATCACCTCCCTCGATCTGCTGGAGATGCTCTTAACGCACCCCAGGATCCCATTGGCCTTCTTGGCCACAAGAGCACATTGCTGCCTCATGGTCAACTTGTCGTCCACCATGACACCCAGGTCCCTCTCTGCAGAGCTGCTCTCCACAAGGTCGGTCCCCAGCCTGTACTGGTGTCTGGGGTTATTCCTCCCCAGGTGCAGGACCTTGCACTTGGTCTTGTTGAACTTCATGAGATTTTTCACCGCCCAGTTGTCCAGTCTGTCCAGGTCCCTCTGGATGGCAATGCCGCCCTCTGGGGTATCGGCTATTCCTCCCAGTTGGGTATCATCAGCAAACTTGCTGAGGGAGCACTCTGTGCCTTCAACGAGATCTTTGAATAAATCGAACAGGACTGGACCAAGGACTGACCCCTGAGGGACACCGCTAGCTACAGGCCTCCAACTGGAATCTGCACCGCTGATCACCACCCTCTGAGCTCTTCCATCCTGCCAGTTCTCGATCCACCTCCCCATCCACTCATCTATCCCACACTTCTGGAGTTTGCCCAAGTGTATGCTGTGAGGGACAGTGTCAAAAGCCCTGCTGAAGTCCAGACAGATGACATCCACCACTCTCCCCTCATCTACCCAGTCAGTCATTCCATCACAGAAGGCTATCAGGTTAGTCAAGCAAGATTTCCCCTTGGTGAATCCATGCTGAGTACTCTTGAGCACCTTCTTGTCCTCCACATGCTTAGAGACAAAAGCCAGTATGAGCCGTTCCATCACTTTTCTGGGGATGGAGGTGAGGCTCACTGACCTGCAGTTGCGTGAGTTCTCCTTCTTGTCATTTTTAGACTGGTGTGACATTGTCTTTATTCAAGATCTCTGGCACTTCCTCTGTTCTCCAGGATCTTTCAAAGATGATGGACAGTGGCTTAGCTATGACATCTTCCAGCTCACGCAGCACTCTTGTGTGCATCCCATCAGGGCCCATGGATTTGTGGGTATCAAGTCTCCCTAAGTGCTCTCTAACCTCTACGTAAGTGCTCTCTAGTCTACCTCTACCCAGGGCAAGTCTTCCTCTTTCCAGGCTTCTTCCCTTGTCTCTAGGGTCTGAGATTCCAGAGGGCTGCCCTTGGTAAACACCAAAGCAAAGAAGGCATTAAGTAACTCTGCTTTTTCTGTGTCTTTCGTAACCAGGGCACCCATCCTGTTCAACAATGGATCCAAGTTTTCCCTGATCTTCCTTTTGCCACTGATATTTTTGAAGAAGCTTTAAACTGCACTAGAACCAAAAAGAGTTTCTCACAAGCTTTGGGTTAAATGTTCTATTTAACTCTTCAGGTCCTGGGAAAGTTAAATATGTTGCCCTCCTAACTGATTCATCATATATCATGATTTAAAAAATGTATGGGAGAAATTTACTTTCAGAATTCACCTTTTCTTTTAAAACTGTTGTGGTAATTAGGATTTTCTCTCTCTCTTTTTTTTTTTTAATCTGATCTACTGCAATTAGCTTTAATTCTCAAGAACTTTGAAGTTTGATGAAAGGAGTATACAAAGCAGAAACATTTTGGACAAGCAAAGAGATTTATTTTAGGAACTAGCACAAGTCCAACAAATATATTGAACTTCCAATTAATGAGGTTGAAACATTTCATGAATAAGTACTAGAAAGAGTTAGATTTAACCCCTCCAAATGAGAGATCTTGCATTTTAAGTATATTTAGCATCACAGCTTCTCTGAGAATATAACATCATTATTTTCACTGAAATAGGAAAACTGAGGTTCAATGAAATATCTATGTCTCTTGAGGATGTGGACCTAAGAGGTCTATTCTAGGTTACACAGACCAGAGGAGTTTTCTGACTCTTCATGATCTGTCCAGGATTATCTTCTCTCAGATGTTTTGTGTATGCATTTCTGTGTTGTAAAAGCATAGGTTTAGTTTTCACCTGGAAAAGCAAGCTCATGATGCTTCTCTAAGCAGTTCCTTATCAAAGCTAACCGAGATTCCAGCAGCTTTTCTGATGCATAAACAACAGCTTTTCTGACAATGAAAGAACTGCTCAACCTGCACAAGAGAACAGTTCTTCACTGTTAAAATGTTATGTCATACGTTAGTAATGCCAGCATTGCCCCAGATTTCCTTTTCGTGCAGCTTTGGGGTTTGCTTTAGCAGGAGGCTTGATCCAGGTCTCAGTGGAATCAATGGGAGTATTTCCATTAGCTTAAACAGGAGCAGAGTCAGGGCCAAGGTCAACAGTGCTAATTTGCTATAGCTTCAGGCAGACTTCTCCTTTTTGGAGAGCAAATCTTCAGTCCACCCTGCATGAAATTTAATAAGAATGTATAAAGCTTGAAAAGTTCCAGTTTCTCCTAAGGTCCTGGGAGCATCTCGTTCATGCGGTTTGTATGTCTTGTCCACACGGACCAATCAATGTAAGCTTGCAGAGCCTTCATTTCTATCTAGGTGATTTGGGCAGTTCTTTGAGCTAGGACTTGATCCAGAGTATTTCATCACTGTCTTTCATGTGAAGGGTAGTTTGACGGTTTTAGTCCTGTCCACGCAGATATGCGCTTTCTGGTTTGCATTTTTCTTAGTGTAATTGCCTAGATAATCTATACTGCAGAACAGGAATTCCTTGCCAAGCTCCCAGATCTGTTTTAATGGACAGTCTGTGGGTCTGCCTGCCTTTCTCTCCCTTTTCTCTCCTCCAGCTTTTCTTCCAATACATTTTTGGCAGACTCAAAGATTCATAAAATGGTACCTTCAGTGTATCAGTACAAAGCTGTTGGCAAGATGATGACACACATTATTTCCTGATAGCTCAAATTTTATGGTCCTTCTTTGTAATTTTTTTCTTGTACTTCATATGTCTCTAGGGTCACAATTATAGAAAATTAGCAGTACCACAGCTTTTCTGTATTAGCAGGAATGCACAAAGAGAACTCATAAGATTAAGATTAAGCCTCGACCTACCAGTTTAACATACATATAATCACCTTGTTTAAATAGGGATAAAAGCAGTAATTATTCAGTAAGTTTGGTAAGTACGAGGAACGAATTCTGAAGCCATGGAAGGTTCCCAGAGATAAGAGACCATAAAGCGGTTGAGATATCCCATTTGGCTTTCAGAAGCAGCCAACGGTTAATCTTATTAAAATGACAGATTTTATCTCAGCTGAATTTTCAAAGGATTTTCTGAGAGAAGTGAGCAATTATAATTGGTAAATTCCTAAATATTAGCAATATCACTTTTTTCATTTGCACTGTGTTTTAGAGTTGAAATATAGGCACTAGTTTAACAAAGTGAAATACGGATGTAATGTGATTTTCCGTTTACTTAGGGTGTAGCTGTAATGCGGTATTTGTCATTGCATAGGTGTAGTACAAAATTTGATTTAATAAAAATCTAGCTTAAAAGTCACTGTTTTGGGAGGGGAAGAGAAGGTGACACAAGATTTTATAGCTGTGATTTGCTAAAAATTCAGGATACTTTTTACTTACAAATTCCTCAGAGTAACTTAACTTCATCAATCTGAAAAGTTGAGAGCTCTTGCTACTCTGAGTTTAGGATTTTATTGAAGTAATTCTTGTTTTATTCATCATAGTTGTTAAATTCTTTAAGCAGTGGCTTCTAGCCGAGAAGCAAGTAGCAGGTGACAGGGGTTAGCTGTAGTGTCACAACAGGAAAGAGACCGACAATCTCTGCTGTAAATAAATGGGGCATTTTTCTTCTCTTATTGCCCCAATGTAACTGTGAACTATGGCAACAAATTCATTGTGATTTTATCTATAGAATAATACTCAAGGAAGATCTGTGCCTCCACTGCATGCAAATCTAAACATTGGGACATGGCTTCCTCAAGCAGAACTGGTTTTCTAGAAAGTGAATCTTGAATATACCTCTATATGGATACTTAGCTGAAGTCTCCACTAAAAGACGTTTAAACCTAATGGAAATAAATCAGATAACTTAGATGGCTCACACACAGTGATTTGGGAGGTGTGTGTGCGTGGAAAAGAATCGAAACCTCACCAAATTTCAGACAAAAAATAACACTTCCCACCAGATCTTATTAATAATAATAAAAATATATAAATTGTGGCTGTAGTAGAAATGGAAATAGCTTCTGGTTTGCTCTTGCAGCTGCTGAAATTCAGCTTACAAGTTACATGGCATTTTCCGGGTGGGGGGAAAGGAATCGACTGAGCCCAGCTCTGCTCACCAATAATTTTTGAAGAAAACTGTCCCTCATGATGAAGACCGCAGCGGGTGAGCTATTTCTGTCATGTTCCTTCCTCGTGCGGTCACTATGATACTTGCAGCTAACTCTTTATAAAGCCCTTTGGGATATATGAAGTTTAAGAAATGCTGAATACAGCCAAATTTTATACTATTAATTTTTAAAATCCCACCCACATAATAGAAATGGAGGATTTGTCTGTGACTCTAGCTTTGATTGAAGCTATTTCTCATTGTTATGGATTGAAACATGGAGAAAAGTAAACCAAGCTGAATAAAATGAAACATATAAGTACTCATATAAGTACATTTAAGCACAAATAAGATGAATCTTTTTTTAATGAGAATAGAGAGATTAAGTTGTCAATGAGACTGCCAAGAAGGAGCTGAAATGGACATATATATTTGTGTTTTAGTCACGACTTTGTATGTTAGAAGAAAATATTTGTAGCAGTAACAAGTGCACTGTATCTTTTCATAAAATTATCTGAATTTTTAAGGCAAGTTAGTAAAGGATGAGAAATAGGATCTGTTTCTTCTTGTTTTATACTATAATTTATGTTAAAATTGTGAAAAATATGTATTAGGAGTCAAACATGATACCGTAGGAAAAATTGTTAATATGTAGTCATATATACTTTCAAAGTGTTAAGTGTAAAATGTGATTGCATTAGTCTAAGTGAGTCATAGTTACCGACCAAAGGTCGGTGAAATTTAAGTTTCTAAGTTACTTCAAAGCTTTGAAAATTTTGTCCCCGATTTCCACATATATTTTGAAGATCAACACTTAAAAGATACGACTGAAAAGATCTGTAGTGCCAATGTCTTTGTGCAAAGACAATGAGCTCCGAAGTAGTTATAAAAAAAGCCAAGAAGCCAGAAGGGAAAAAAAAAATACAAGAAGGCCAAGAGGGAGAAAACGTAGATATCAAACAAAATGTCTGGCAGCCTGCCCAGGCAAAATTTCCCATACATATTGAGGTCAGATGTCACAAGTGTGGGTTTTTGAAGGATAAATCCTGTATATGAAACAGGAGTTATTTGAACGTGAGAGCAATGCAAGACGCTCGCTTCTCTTTCCCGAGGACATTGTGAATGCCAGCAAGAACAGTTGGGCAGTGACTGAGGCAGCACGTGCCAGGCAGGCACCCGGAGCAGGCGGCTGACGATGACGGGTAGCACCAGGAGCAGCGAACAGGAGCTGCCCACGGCAGAATAAAGAAATAAAGAAAGAGCAGAATAAAAAGGGGCCATATAACCAGAAATGCAGCGTGGGTCAGTGTAGGATGGTTCTGAGCAAAATCTAGGAAGAGGTAAAATAATATTTTCATACTCATGAAAATCAGATGAGCTGCCTTCTGCTTTCTTCTAGACATGTTGACTTACATGTTCTTTCTTATTTTATATGTGTAATTACATCTGACTTTCTAAATAAAATTTCCTGTGTAAAAATTGCAGAGATGCCACAGCAGGTGACAAACGCAGACTGGTTCCATGAATTGGTGTGCTCACCATGCTAATGGTGTGGTGTCCCTTCTTGGTTACTTACATATTATGTGTTATATATATATATAGTTTTTAACCTTTTCTTCAAATCAAAGATCTAAGAGTTAATATGGACTTTATATTCTCCATACCTTTTATATTTTAGGAATCCATTCCTTGACAAATGACAAGAAATTTACCTTTTCTAAAGTGAAGATGTACCAGTCATCCTGCATATCACCATTTATTGCTCTTTCTACCTAGATAGAGTTCTGCTATTCTGTCAATCTCTTCTTCCCTTTGTGGTATCCTTCAAAATTCCTCCTCAAAAGCATTTCCACAAAGAATCACTTCAGAGGCTAGAATCAATATGTGAATTACAGATGGGAGAAGTTGTGTGAAAAAGCAAGGGAACAAGACAAATGGTGGCTCATGCTGTCACCCAGCAGTAACTATTTGTAATAGATGGAAAACACAAAGTATTGAAATGATGGCAAGAGTGGTTCATCTTAACATTTACAGCCTAACAACCCGTTGATAGAGACCTGATTTGATTATAGTTTGTCTGAAGTAAGCAACCATTCTGTAGGGTTAAACCAGATTATTGAAATAAACAAAATACAAGTTGCTCTCTGCCCTGGTCTCCTCCATTAACCCCTTTACTTCTCTGCGAGGTCCTTCTGGGGTTCTCTAGTGAGCTTTGCTTTTTCTAGCACAATTTAATTCATGTAAATCATTTCCAGTTTGACTCTCCAAGTCTGAATGTTTGGGAAAGGCTCTGACAGTTTTAATGCTTACTTAAACCTCCTAAGCCTGTAAGGCTGGATCAGAATATTTTCATCCTATTTTTTTCCTAAGTCTCAGAAGCCTAGTTGACTTCAGTGATAATAATACATGCATAAGAAAAATAATCAAAATATCTCTTAGTCTGTGATAGAAATTTCACTCTTTCAGTGGCAAACATAATATTAGCACACAGAGCTGCCTGGTAGCTAGAAAAGAAAGGGTGTGTATTGATATGCAGAGGCAGCTTCATGCAAGGCCAGCAGGTGGACAGTTGTCTTGTTACAATAGGGAAATTTGACTTTAGATATGATTTAATTTAGGGTAGTTTTAGTCTGTGTCCTTCTAGGCTCCATGCTCATCCTCACACATGTTCTGTGAAGTTAGAAACTGAAGTTTCCCTTTCAGGGAAAGGAAGGGTGTGAGTGGAGAGAGGGAGGGCTTTCCTCACTGCTGATGAGCAGGGTGCTTCTGTGGGGAGCACCATGAATAAAACCAACATAAATTCTACTGGTGGCAAAGACTGAATTATGCAATACTTAAAGGGTGTGAAAAATCTGTGTGAGCACACTAAATTAGTGTTGGATCTGGCTTTTTAAGTAGCAGTCATCAGTTTGCTGTCTGCTGGCAAAACTCTCTTGATAAACGCAACGCTTATAAGACTTGGATTCTCTTCTTCAATTCTTGAATTATTTTTTTTTTGACATGCATAAATCAAAGCCAAGAAATCATAGGGCCAGCCTTTTCTGTGATTTGTGAAGAAACTAATGGTTAAGAAAAACACCCTTAAGTAGATCTATAAGCTATTTTATAGGACATTGATCCTATTGGATGTTATATTGGGCCTGTGTTCATGAATTCTGCAGTAATGAAGGAGTTAACCCAAGCTGCAATTAAGTAGTAGCAAATTGGCCCAGCTGTAGGAGATAAAAAACCAGGAAGATGTAAGGCAGCTTCACCTGAGAGAGACAAGATTAGAAGGAGGAGAAGTAAGGGGCTCTGGGTTTAGTAAGGAACAGAAGGAGTTTGGGATTTTGGAGGACCTTCACAGACTGGGGAGGT
>NW_010585431.1:0-35807 GCF_000705375.1 Tinamus guttatus | reverse complement strand
GGTATCAGCTACTCCTCCCAGTTTCGTTATCATCAGCAAACTTGCTGAGGGAGCACTCTGTGCCTTCATCCAGGTCATTGATGAATAAATTGAACAGGACTGGACCAAGGACTGACCCCTGGGGGACCCCACTAGCCACAGGCCTCCAACTAGACTCTGCACCGCTGATCACCACTCTCTGGGCCCTGCCATCCAGCCAGTTCCTAATCCATCTCACTGTGCACTCATCTATCCCACACTTCCGGAGCTTGCCCAGGAGGATGTTGTGAGGGACGGTGTCAAAAGCCTTGGTGAAGTCGAGATAGACGACATCCACCGCTCTCCCCTCGTCTATCCAGCCGGTCATTTCATCATAGAAGGCTATCAGGTTAGTCAGGCAAGATTTTCCCTTGGTGAATCCATGCTGACTACTCTTGAGCACCTTCTTGTCCTCCATGTGCCTGGAGACAACGGCCAGTATGAGCCGTTCCATCACTTTTCCGGGGATGGAGGTGAGACTCACTGGCCTGTAGTTGCCTGGGTCCTCCTTCTTGCCTTTTTTGAAGACTGGCGTGACATTGGCCTTCTTCCAGTCTTCCGGCACCTCCCCCGTTCTCCAGGATCTTTCAAAGATGATGGAGAGCGGCTTAGCTATGACATCTGCCAGCTCCCGCAGCACTCTGGGGTGCATCCCATCAGGGCCCATGGATTTGTGGGTATCGAGTTTCCTTAGGTGCTCTCTGACCCAATCTTCCTCTACCCAGGGCAAGTCTTCCTCTCCACCAGCTTCTTCTCTTGTCTCTAGGGCCTGGGGCTCTAAAGGGCTGCCCTTGGTAAACACTGAAGCAAAGAAGGCATTGAGCAACTCTGCTTTTTCTGTGTTATTTGTAACCAGGGTGCCCATCCCATCCGCCAGCGGACCCACATTTTTCCTGAAAACCCTTCTCAGTAGCAGTTCTTACTCTGCCTCAAACTGGTTGAGGCTTTCTTGTCTTTGTGCTTGTTAAGTTGACAGCCATGCTGACTCCCGCTCCTGGATATCCTGGCTGGCAGATTTGCTCATTCACAGATACTTATTTACTGATGGATTTGAGCTGGTGTCCCATCTCTCCCTTTTTTGGCCAGAAATTGTATTTAATGCTAAGAAATTTCACCCATGGCTTGCTTTCCCCCATTCTGTGATGACACTGGTAAGTACATGTAAGCAGAATATATACATACTCTGCATTTATATAACTTCTAGAAGGATTGAGCATGTGATAAGTTAGCTTACACTAGTACCAGAAAGCCACTATTGGAAGGTAGGACAGCTGCTTTTGAGAATGCTCTAATTTGCTTATTGACTACAGTTTTACCATGCTGGGGCTACCGTTTTACAGTGCTGATGATGTTCTGTGCACTGGTGGTGGTTCCCTTCTGTCCCCTTTCCCTGAATGTCCATGGACAGGGATGTACCAGTATAAAGGAAGATGCAGTAATTATTCCACTGTGTTCTCCAGAATTGCTTTTGTGAAGTCCCATTGACTCTAGTAGAATTCCTTGCAAGAACTAGTATTTTTTTTTAAATGAAACTTTGTGTTTGTATATTTAATACTACTTTAAACTCTATTTTCCTATTCATAGTGTAAAAAAGAACATTTTTAGAAAACAAAATCTAATTAAGTATATTGGGATGCCTGTTAAAATTCACCTGTCCTAGAATGTCCATTTATCATGATTATGTCTGAACAATCAAACTGAGAAAGGTGCTGCTTCTTCATTTAATACGAAATGATGATTTATTACCCTGTTTTTTAGTAATGGTTTAATCTAATGGACATTTCTGCATGACAAATCATTCATCCCCAGAGTAAAATTAGACATGTTATTCTTTCATGTAGAACATTGCACAGCAATTCATGGACTACAGAAACGTTGTATGACTAAATAATTGCCACAGCATTTGCTGCATATATTAGTATAAAGAACACATGTACGTATTAATACCTTAATATGATGCAGGCTACTTTTATAAAATTATGTAAATATTTTAATTTGACCTCATTAGTGTGCAAACTGCCTTTTCCTTCCCACTCTCAAATTCCCTGTCACAGATCTGAAAAAATTTTGTGATGATGAATATGTTTTTTCCATCCACTCTAGGTAATGCAGAAATACCGTAAATATTTATAAGGTACACTCACACCAGACATAGAAGAGCACGAAGCTGAGGAACTCTAGGGAATGTACTCTATTATTAATTATGTGGTCTATCTTTAAGTAGTTGAATCTGTAATTAGTGGTAGTGCTTCCCAGCTGAGGAGGTACATGGGGTAAGGTTGGCTACTTGTCCTGTGCTTCCAGGCAGCTCTTCATAATAGTCTTGGTTAGTGTCTTGGTGTAGTGAGCCCCTGGGGTAGGGTCTTGCTGTTTGGTGTCCTCTTAAGACAAAAGAAGCTCTGTGAGCTTCATAAAAGCCAATCGGTCCCAGATGTTCACATTCCTGGGTGGGAACCCAATCTAGTGTTGCTGTCATGATCTTATACTGGAACTCGGTGCTGGTTGCACCAGGTCATGGCATGAAGTTTGTAAGCTACAACCTAGCAAGACCTAGGCAGGACTGTGCTATGCTGGTAAATGAGCAGAGCTTGAACCTTGTGCACGTAGGTATGAACCATGACCTGCTACTGCTTTGGGGCATGAAAAATCCTGCTATCTGTGGGGCATAAGAGACTTTATTGTCTCCTTGCTTAGGTTATTGTGCAGCAATAAATGACTGCAAATGCCACAAAGGGGTTTTGTGCTGAGGATTTATGTAAATTGTTTGACAACAGGAGAACAGATTTTTGTGGCCGTGATTCCTGGGTGGAATTTCATTCACATCCTGGGAAGGGAGTTCCTCAGCATCCAGTGCTTTGACTTTAAGGTCTATGTGCAAAAACATTGACAGAAAACATATTTAAAACAAACCTCTTAATAGGTTATTCTACGCCATCTCACCATAACTTAAAAAAAAAAAAAAAAAAAAAAGTTACTGAGCAGTTTCAATGTTGCTTCACAGAAAATACTGGAGTGAACACTGTTCACATACAGTGAATGTTATTAAAACAATGTAGCAGGTTTCTTTGTGTCTAGTACAATTCTGCAATTGCTTTGTTAGCTTTTTAGTTAACTAATGTGCTGTGGCTGGAGAGATTCAGAGCTGCCTGAATGAAAAGAGCTAGTGATTATATTTTATAAGGTGCCCAGATGGCACAGTGACGGATCCCTCCACCTGGGCATTTACTGTGGCCTCTTACTGTGGCATGGAGAGTGCCTCGTTCTTTTGATGGCAATGTGCTAAGTAGTAAGTTGGAGCAAGTCGACCTACAGCTGTTTTTAAGATATAAAGTTTAAGTTTTTGTGGTGCATAAAGCAAGGTGCTGTTTTTAAAGGTCAGAGTTTTTTTCACATATAAAGCTGTGGTTCTTTGGCATTAGTAAAGCAGTATGAAGAACACTAACCTCAGCCAAACTGGGAAAAACAACTTCATTTTCACTGTGTGTGTCATGTACTTGTTTTCTCAGTAAGAAACAAGGTAAATATCACACTGATGATTTCATTGGTACATAATACTTGGCTCGACACTCTTAATCAGATCGTGGTAGCTAGAGTTGGGTGCATTTTTCCCCTTCAGCTGGCTGATCTGCCTTCACCTCTGATGGCTCCTTGTTGAATTCTGTGTCTTTGAGCCCATTGCTCCCCAGTTCCCGGGCAGGAGCCGTGCACACAGCCAGGCAGCAAGGCCCCCAACAGGCGCTCGCCACCACGACTGTGGGGGCTGACAGGGAGTGCGGGGGGTCTGCGCTGCTTCCAAGAGGGAAGCTGTATCCGTGCCGTGATGCATCCAAACTGATCCAGTATTCTCAGTATTTTTGCCATATCTTCACATTTGGTGGTATTTCAGTTCAAGAGTTGGGTGAATCGATACAATTATTTTGTGCTGTCCCATTAATCTAAGCCCAAGAGCCTAGAAATCCAGTGAGGTCCCATTACTGCTTTTGTGTTATTTGAAGCAAATAGATTCATTTGGATCACACACTTAGGTCTTTGGAGCCAACAATGTAATTATTTCAAATGGAAGTTGAGGCTCTGATATTGCTATTTCATTGTTAGTGTTTGGAATGTCCCACTTTTGGCAAGAATAATAATAAAACTTGGAAAGATAACAAAATAGTAGTTCTAGTGAGAAGCTAGAAGGAAAGGTGAAAAGTAGATGAAATTAGCTGTCTGGGAGTGCATCTGGCAAGAGCGTGCCTCAGGTTAAATAATATACTGCTGAAAATGATCCTGTGTGCGCAGGGGAAGCTAAACAATAACTGCTAAGAAGTGGTTGTTACAGTATTGCTCCCTGTTTGGGCATGCCCCTTGTATTCCATGCTTGTCACTGAGAGTGTTCGAGATAACTGTTCCCTGGAAAGTAATTCTGCCTCTCTTCTGTGTGATACCAGGTCTCTTCTCTTCCTCTGCTCGGGGGGTTCCCATTAGGGGAATATCTTTGGAGATGCTGGCGAATGTGCAGTCTGATATGGTGCCCAGTTCAATGGTTTGCTGTAGCACCTGTGGAGAAAAGCTTTTGCTTATATTTAGTTAAGGTTAAATAGGAGCGGAGTAAAATACCATGGTGGTTAATGTTTATAAAATGCAAGCTGATGAAATTTAGCTTCACTTTTGCCTCCAATTGTATCAGTTACAGAGGGGTCTCGGTGGCACACACTGGCTTTAGAGCCAGTCTCATTTTAAATTCCTCAAAGGTTTTTCAGTAAACTTTTTGATCAAAATTATTTCTTCACAAAGCTATTTTTTTTTCTTATCTGGGACTTAATATGATGTTTTATCTTAATTAGACTAGGCATTGTTTCACTTCCTTGGAGCGACAAATGTCTCTGTTAGATCAGGTGCCAGCTCCTGTACTGGCCCATTTAACAGTTTGTGCTTCAGTGAAAAAAATTCTCATCCCTTGCCTTTTGGTGACATACTGGGCATGCTTCAGCATCAATTATTTCCTCTGCTGGACCGTTGTATTTTATACCAGCTCACATACTGATTCAGGGACAGAATACCCAGCCTTTCCCTTCAGCAGAAAGTGGGGCAGGGAAATGTGCGGCTTCCCCAACTTCCTTTCAGGTGAGTAAAACTGTCCCAGGATGCGTTAAGTGGTGAGAGGCTGTGCGCAGTTTTACTGGGTGTCCCTGTCCTCCAAGGGGCCCGGAGGACGGGAGTGCAGCCAGCGCCTCTGAAGGCTCTTTCTCGTGGACCGCAGAGGCAGGCACAGAAGCTGCCCTGTTGGTCACGCTGCAGGCTTTTGGGGAAGGAAGAATCATGTGAAGAGCAGAAGGTATAAAGTTTAAATGGAAAAGCTAAGAAGTTCTTGGAGAGATATTAATAAGGTAGCTAGATATCAGGTGCCTGAATTTCACAAGGGTATTTAGTCTCAACTTTGTAAACAGTGCAGTGACAGAAATCTGTCTTTTACCAGTGTGTGAGAGTTTTTTAGCACTTGGGGACACCCTGCAATCTAGTTTTCTAATAAATGTCATATAGCATTTGGCCACTGAGACCAGGGCTGCAGTGCTCTAGGATGAGTTATTGTGTTGTAGAGCAATAAATTTTTTTTTCCAGGTTAAAAAAAAAAAGTCCCTTCTTAATTTTTATTCTCTAATCAAACAGTACTGAGAAATATCTTGTCCTCTGCAAAGGGCATGCCAAGGGAAGTGTTCTGCTGTGCCAAGACTCGTGCTGTGCACACTTTGTGGTTGGAGTGAGAAACAGGTTCCTTGGTGTTTTCTGCGAAACGCTTTAGCAGCCCGTTGGTGCTAGTATGGAGTCAGTCCTCAGTAGAGATTTTACTTGTGACATCTTACTGAATTTGCAGACAAGATGCAAAAGGCACAGTATTAATAAAAGAAAGGCTCTATACCTTGTTACAGATCACTGAGCAAACATGGTGCTCGGAAGAGATTTGTAAGCTTCCTTGCAGTTCCTATGGATTGCAAGTGTGTTGTGCATGTAGTTGCTTTTTGGTGTTTGCATGAATGGCTGAAGGATTCATTTTGCTTTGCATCTGAGTCTCCAGGGGCACTTTTGTTATCACGTACTGAAGGAGATGTACTTTGATGGGTATCAGTAGTGATGGCAATATTTTATGGATGTTCATTGTGAGAAGCTGTGCTCATGTGCCTCTACATTTTGCGTTTTCAAAATGTTTGCGGAGATGAACATTCCTCGGAATTGCACGTGGGAGTTTTATAGTTTCTTACAGAAGTTACAGAGATGCCAGATTCAATTAACCTCTTAAGAGCTTCCTTGACATTTATAGAAATCTTCAGGCCAGTAAAGGTCTCTTGCTTGTCTGTGAAATGCTTTATTGGGTAAATGGTACTGAGAAGCTGCAGCCTCTCTGTGCTTTCTCTTTTCACTGGGACTGGAGTTCCTAGTGCTCTGCTGAACTCAAAGGTATTTCCTCTCTTTGGGAGAGAGGGAGCTGATGAGCTCCCTTCAAACAGAAGGTTGTATATTTTCCATGCTTATTTGCACTTTCATTTTAATTGGAACATCATGACATTCTTTAATGTAAACAGGTGTTATGTGGAGCAGAGAGTTATACCTCACTGGTAGTGGGTGAGGGGATGTTCCAAGCAGAACTAGTGCCTGAGCATGCAACCAATAGCTCAGCAAGAATATCCTCCAGAGCAGATGGATTCTCCAGAATACTTCTCTTTTTTTAAGAGCTCGGGGTAGTAACTTTACAAAATGTTCCCTTTCTTAAGCAAGGCATTATTTCTCTATTTATAGGAGTTTAAACTCTCTAATGCCCCTTTGGCTTTGAATGGTGCTTTCCACTCTTGAAGGGGGCACTGTGATGCCTGGTAGAGTCCTGATGGGAAGTCTTGGTGGTTGGTCCATAGGGCATGGCCTTAAAGGCATGTCTCAAACCCCCCAAGACTGACATGCATTTCCATGGAGCTGCTTGAAGAAAATAAATACGCTGGGTATGTTTCTATGTATGTACTTGTGTGAATGAAGAAATTCTTCTGAAACCAGTGGTGCATCACAAGGGGGAGGAAAAAATGGGACGGTGGGGGGAAAAATTAGCCTAAGCCATATTTCAAAACTGACATAAGGATCTTGATGTGTGTCAGAAACTGCACTTAACCTGTGTGTGGCATTTCATCAGAGCTCTTGAATTCGATGTTCATGGCATAGAGCTCCTCATCTCGCAGGGGAATTTATCTAAGAGGATTTGTGAGGAGTTGTTCACCCATCAGGCTGTGGGTGTCTGTGGTTATAATTCTGCAGTTAATTAGCTGTGTTTTTTATAGTTTTGGGGTCTCCTGTGATATTTTCATTGCTTTTATCACTTAGAAGTAATAAAATGTTGTAACAGAACTTTGGAACTAGCAATGTTTTGATAGTTGGATGACATTAGTGCTTGAAATAGCAATAATAATTTGCATCTTCCCTGTTTGCTGAACTTTCAGATTAAATCTTTGTCTCATAGTCATTTAATATACTGAATTTAGATGTTCACAGCTTGATTCTCCTCGGCCGCCTGAGGTTGCCAGTATTAGAGTTTTGCTAAACTGCTTTCTGTGAGTTTCCAATTTAATGATGCCGCTCCTTGACCTCTGATCTGATGCAGTTTTATAGATTCCATCTACTGCCGCTCTGCGTAAAGCAGTATTTATTGATTTGTGTTGATGCTGCGTGCTTCACTGTCATAGATTTCTCTTTTTCTGGGAAGCTGTATAATTGGGTCTGTTCTCATTCAAGCTAGCAGAAAGGAAGTAGAAGAAAAGATTGCTGAAAGGGGCTAAGGGAAAAGAGTAGCAGAAAGACAGATTCTCCTTTCCTCTTCTGTAGGTCTCTCTTCAGAAATATGTTTCATTCAAGTGGTATCCCAAGTTCGTGATAATGTTTTTACAAACTCTCTTCTGTAGATCTGTTCTCTCCCTAAAATAAATACAGACAAATGCTGGCTATGAACACCTAAACGGCTCCGTGGTGGTGTATGCACCCTCTACCAGCATTCTTTTTCTTCCATCCACAGGCTGAAAGCCTGAATTGTAAATCAATATTGGCACTTATTTTAGCTAGACAGCATCGTGCCCTTGTGATGCTCACTAATAGTGTAACTCCATGTGTTCTTTCAGAGTCTGACAGATCTTGAAACACACACACACTGACCCATCAGTCTGGAACTTTTGCTATATTTAAAACTTGGGTCTGAACAAGTGTAGGGAGCTTATCAAAGCAGTGTTTATCACTCTGGTATCGTTTGGGAAGAGCAGGTCCTTTATCCTATTCTTTTAACATTTGATCTGGCAACATTATTAAAGGAATACTTCAAATTCAATTACTCTTCTATTTGACTGTTCACCTGATTCATGAATATGACATGCCTGGGGAAATTATATGCGCTAATTTGAAAGCTTTATGTCACTGTCTGGAAATATTATTTTGTGGGGAGCATAATTACTGAAATATAAAACTAAAAGCATTTAAAAGAATCTATGCCATCTTTTCTGGTTAATTACATAGCTTTTTTTTCCCCCCTAATTTATTTTTTTCCCAAGTCTAGCTGATACTATTCTTGTTTTTAATCAAAAGAGAATTAGAGAAAAAAGAAAGCATGTGGTTGGTCATCAGAAAGAATTTCCCACCATTTCAGGGATTTATCTACTGCAAAAAGTTCTAAATCAAAGAGCTGATTATGCAAAATTTGGAAAGCACTGCATTATCTTCTTCCCCTATGAATTATTGACCAGACATTGATTGACTCTCTGACAGGAGGGCTGAGGAGCATGCAGGCGGCTGAGCTGCACAGCCGAGTGCTTCGCAGCGTGGTGCAGGAATCTGATCTCTGCTGTTGCAGTTCTGCTTTGTCAAGGTCCACTTCAGGAGCAAGTACTTTGTGTGATTGAAGCCTCTCTGCTTGAGAAAGGGTTTAAGACAAATGACAGTATTTCTGGTCCTTCAGGCTGTAAAAGACCCTGTTGGTCAGAATGCCCCAGATGTGTTTGGGAGTGCTGTATCTGGTATTTGCTGTAGGCTCGTGAGTGTTCATAGCTAACTACTACTTGAAGAGGGAAAGGATATTGAGGACGGCTTACAGAGACTGGCTTTCTTCTGCACCTCCTCATCCCCATTGCCAACAGCTTGACTTTGTCAATAATGATTCACAAATGCATTCAAATGCAGTGTCCAAGTTAGTACCTATCCATCAAAAATGGCATTGAAATGAACTGCCTCCTAGGTCTGTTGTGAGCAGGCCGTCTGATAGAAAATGTGCACACCGATTCAGCAGTTCACCTTAAACACTGTGATGATGTAGGGCTGAACAGAATTGTTCTGAGCATCACCAATAATCTATTTCACTGACTTCTTCCTGGTGAAAAAAGGATAATGAAATACTACAACTTAGTCCTATTATATATTTGTGTATGAATAAGAGGATGAGTCCTAGATGCAAATAGCCACAGACCTTGCCTCAAAGAAGGCTGTTTTGAATTAAATACTTAAGACTTGAAGCAATAAATTGAAAAAGCTTCTTGTGATTCTAAGCATTGCTCCCATTCTTATTTTACATAGATCTGCAAAATAGTCTCTCATAATGTAGTTCTGAGAGAAATTGGTGGTGTTGCTGAATGCTTTGCATGGGAGAACTGCTGCCCTTGCACATGATTGGATATTACTTCATTGTGTTCCTCTCGGCTGCGTAGCGCAGGGAAGGATCCCATTCTTGTCATTCCTTCCCTCCCTCCCTCCCACGTTTGTGCCCCAGAACGGGATGGGATGTTCATACTGAGAATTAAGGGGTTAGGGCAGAGCACTGGGTTAGGGTAGAGCACTGTGAGTTTATACAAGCTTCAATTTGACATAAGTTTCTTTTTGAGTAGCAGGCCTCTTCCTCAGACTCCTCTGGTGCTCAAGTTAGTTGCTGAAGAAGGGCTGAAGCTCTTCCAACCATTCTGCCTGGAAAACTGTGAAGAAAACCTCCTTTTTCTAGTGATATTTTCTAGAAAAATATCAAATTGCAGCATATATATCATCCTCTAGCCACTTTATTCAGTAGAACTTGATAATAACTTCAGAGCCTCAAGTGGCACATACCAGTTAATGGCCAAATGAATTAATGGCAAAGTTGATACAAAGCACAAAATAATGTCTTATGCACTTCAAAATAACTTACTATGTAAAAGCAGTGAATAACTGTTCCCCATCTTCCGTAGGAGGAGAAAACACAAAGATTGGTGATCTGAAATAGCAAGTTTAAAGTAGTCTCCTTGTTCATTAGCAAGCCTAAGAACAACATAGAGCTGGAGAGAACCTCAGAGGTGCCTTCCCTTAAGCTGCTCAGCCTCAATCCTGCTGCCTTGGGAAGTGCTTTGAGGTTATGTTTCTGCCTGTGTGAAGTGTTCCTGAGCAATTTTTTTGACATGTCAGGCCTGAGCAGGTTTTCCATTAATTTCAGGCAGTCATCATTTCCAGCCTGCTGTTTCTTTTCCTTCACAGCACTTTTAAATAGGTAGTTGAACAGGTTTCCTAAAATCATTGAGGTACTAATTTGTGTAGTATGAATTAATGACTTTCTTGGGGAATCTGGTTATTCTGGTTAATATGTTCACATTTATTTGCTGTTCGTTTCCTTCATGGGTTACAATTGTATCAGTGTAACTAGATACTGCTGAATGGCACAGATGTGTGTTTCACTGGAGTAAGACTTTCCTGGCAAGAACACAGCGATGTTGTTTGCTTAGAGAAATTAGTCTATTGACACTGTTAATGGTGCTTAAAGTGAGTAGAGATGCCACTGTTCGTGTATAAATGTTTTATAATTAATCAGAAGTACACTTGAAGGAAGCTAAGCTGATAGGAGCCTAACCGTAAGGCTGGTTTGTTCTACTGATCGGTACAATGGGTCTCCAATTGCTTGTTGATCTGGAATGGCTCACAGATGCAGTCAGTGACTCCCACTTGGGTTGCCTTTATGTTCATAGACATATGGAAAGATGAGATGTGAAGGACGTGGTTTCATTGGGTCTCTGTTTATTGGAAAGCAATAACTCATAAAGTACAGGTGGTGATTCCCTGAGTTGTGGTCTCATAGAAGCTGCCTGTTGACCTCCCAGCGTTTTGCTGGACACCTGCTGCATCCCCACCACCTGAGGACAAAGTGCTGGTGATTCTTACTATTGCTGCAAGTGCTAGAATATGAGGTTATTCCCTAGTTTCCAATTCTTTCCCAGCCTGGAACCAGGTCTCCTTTGCAAAGAGTAATTGGTGCTGCGTGACTGCTGCAAGAGAAGCTGCTATCAATAAGCCTGTCTTGTCCATGCTTCCTAGGTTGCTAATAGTTAATAGCGTTTATGAAAAGCCTCTGTTCTCTGAGTAGAGGGGATACCCCTGTTTCTCCCAGATAACTCATACCAGACATGCTTATGGTGAGTAGCTATTGATTTTTGTTGTTGTTTCTCCTGCCTATGACTTATGTCTTCTGCTTTTGTAACCCTGTAAATGGCTGACATAATTTCTCCACTGCAGTATTTCAGATCAGTTTATAGGCAGTATTGCAGAGAGGGCCTGTGTCTGTCGCAAATATTTGTGACACTCTCACAAGATCTCATATAATATTTTCACCCAGCTATCTAAATAATCCTTGCATCTTGCTGCTGAAAAGGGTGGAATTGGTTACAGCCTGAGCCTTACAGTTGTGCTATCTTGTAAGGAGTCCCTGCAGTTCAGAAAGGAAAGAAAAGCAGGAACAGGCATATTCAGACAGCCTGCTCCTAGTTTCTGTAAAGGCTTGGAAACTACTCCTTCCAGCCAAGCAGATGCACCAGGTTTAAGGGTTTAGACAGTGCATACTGTATCTATACTACTGAATTGCCTCCCCAGCAGCCCTTCGAATTTTGGGTTGCATATTGGCTTTGTCAGTGATGGTCGTGTTTGTGTTCCTAGGCACGACTGTGTGGAGTTCTACCCACCCCAGTCTCCCGTCTACCTGCCCCGTATCTCGTGAGTAACCCGTGTTATTCCACGTTGCAGACAGATGTCTGCGGTACAGAATGGCTCACTACAATGTGTCTAACGCAAAGCTGAGAATTTAAAAGGATAGAACTAGTAGAGGAGCAATATTTGTCATGTTGTTGTATCAAAATATTCTCTGATAACTTAGTCTTGGCTTGACCGTGCTGAAAACTTAGACTTGTTTTTACCTACAAGATCTTTTCTTAGCTTACAATTCCAGATGCTTTAAAGTCTCAGTGCTGTCAATGAGGCTTTTTATCAAAACCTGAACTTCACTCTCTTCTGAAAATAAACTCTGATCTTCAAGGATGGAAATGGTAAGAGCTGAGGTTTTCATCCAAGGCTAACTCCACTGAAAACTGTCTGACTTGTCTAGAACTGTGTGGTTGCTGCAGGACACTTGTGATAGCAAGATAGGCAATGAAATGATGGCACAGAAATACGAATAATAAACTCTAATATGTCACAGTGTTACAGTTGCATTTTGCAGTTATAGTTTGTGCTTCTGTGTTGCAGAACTCAAAGCCACACAGTTACATTAAATGATTTCTTCTTTGGAAGGATTTGTAGGAGGAAATTCTGCCGTTATTAAAATCAGCTCAGAGGATTTATTCTAAGATTTATTTAGTAATTAAATGTGGCAACTTGGCTTCAAACTTGAAATCTCCTCTGTAGTGGGTTTTGATAACTTTCAATAAGAAATTCTTGACAATTTGTAGATGATCATGTGATTTTTGCCATCTATACGGTATCTCACAATAGCACTCTCCTTTCAGGGTGCTATTTATAGTATGATCTCCTAATGGTAGATTCTCTGGTGTAATTCTCTTCTGTGCACACACCAAGAATCCCCTCTTTTCATTTTCCTTGCCCTAGCAGAGATGCAACTTTCATTCTTTCTGACTTTCTTCATACAGCCCAATTATTTATGCTGCAAATAACTTCTGGTACCAGGCTCTGCTTAGTCCAAGTCAAATCCTTCCTGCTCAGCTCCAAGGGAGAGGCCGAATTGGTGTCTTAAAATCTGCCCTCAGTTTGGTGTATCTTAAAGGGGGAGGCCAGCAGGGAATGGAAAGGAGCCTCCCCTCCTCTCCTGCTGGTCGGCAGGCTGATGGTAGTGGGGAAAGTCTAGTTAACACCCGGGGTGGGAATGGGTGGTGGGAATGTCATTGGCTTGGGGGGAGGAATTTCCATCAGTGCTGAATTGTGAGTGGAAGAATTGAGAAAACTCTTATGAAAGTATAGTGCCCTATTGCGATATTGAGTTTAATCCTTTAAGGTCTCTACATGTACAAAGTCTGATTGAAAGAAGACGCCTTCAGGTCCAAGCATCAGAATGCTTTCTTTGAAGCTTTTAAATAAAATTTCAGGAGAATTGATACATCCCTTCAGAAAAGTTTCAGTTTTGGTATGCGGCATTTTGCTTGGGGAGAAATTTTTGTCTCTTGGCATGTGAGAGTCCTGCAGCCTTCCTGGGGCAGAGGTTCTTGGGGCTGCTCTGAGCAGCAGTGATGCCAGCTGACCACATGTGTAAGCAGCTGCCACCTTGGTCTCTGTGCCCATTTCCTGCTTTTAAGAGAAATGAGTCATGCACGCAGGTGATAACTTGACTTACTGTTTTCCATAAAATTGGAGATCCGTGCAGAGAGATGCTGTAGATGTCTTGAGAAATAGTTTAGTGAGGAGAATTAAATATGAAACAACTTTAAGGAAATACATGATAACTTTGTTGTTTAATTAGTTTTATTCATTTAAAAATCAACATTTACAATGATGACTTAAAATTGCCGAAGTGATTTGGGACCTTGAGAAATGAATCTCTGTAACTACCATTTGCTGGAATGGTATATTATCCAGAGACTGTTTTCCACAGCAAAGAGATGGAGCACTGCATGTGCAGTGAGCTAAGCTACTTGTGTATGCACTGTATATTTGCTCTAACAGTATATTACAGCATTAACCTAAACTTTGATCTTCCTTTCCAAATGTGTTTTAAGAACTTGACCTGCTCTATTGGTTCTTTATTGCACTGCAGGCAGGTATTAATTAGGTGCTTGGTGTTTGGTGCATGCTAGCAGCAGACATACATGTAACTTAATGCCACATTAAACATCATCTTTTGTTTAACTAGCGTTTCAAAATCTGTACATAAATTAATACAGAGGAGCCGAATTACGCCACTGGTAATTTTTATTTGCTTAGCCCTGGAAAAGGGAAGGAGAATGGCTTCCAGAAGGAAACCCCCCGGGCCAGGAGCCTGGACTGCGGTGGTTGCGGAGGCTGCTGCGCCGCGCCGTGGTTTGCTCAGCGCCCGTGGCTGCTCTGCCTTGCACATTTCAGCTGCCTTCGGTGCTTTGGTTTATTCTAGCTCAAAACAAGGCTCATGCAGGTTCTTCCGCCATCATCCGGGGTGCCCAAAACTGGCTTGTGAGACTGCAGTGAAGCAGAGGAGGGCACAGGAATTCAAACTGCCCATGTGATTCCTTAATGCAGAGAAGGGAACGAGTATTCAAGCCCATTTTGGAGGTTCTGCTTAGACTGCTCTGTTTCTAAATGATTCTGTCCCTCCTGCTTACTTCCTTCCGCTGCAGGTAATAAAAGCTTAACAGCTTTGCACGACAACAGATTACCAAACGCGGAGGGTAATCTGCCCCTTTGGAAGTTTTGAAGACCAAGTTAGGCGAGCGTCTGTCAGGAATGATTTAGATACAGTTTATTGTTATTTGAGGATAGGATGCTTGGCATAAAAAAGTCTTTTTGCTTCCAAGTTATTTCAGGCTAGTAGGAAGTAGTAATTGATTATATATGAATTTACAGAGGAAAAGAAAACCAAAGTCTCTGTATTGATAGCTTATGTGCATTGATAATAATGATAACATTAATATGTATTGTGCAGTTGTGTGGTTAACTACCTTTGTCATGTGAATGTGATTTGCCTGTTCTTCATAGCTTTAGAGAATTACTGCAAGTTCATGGTAAATGGATGAGGATCCACTAGAGCATTTAGCATCAGGAGAAAGGAAGATACTTTCAGGGCATAACCAGCACTTGGTGGTGGAATGCAGACAGCTGCTGCCCTGCTGCTGGTCTTGGCTAGCGTGAGCAGTACCTCAAGCCAGCACTCCTCTCGTTCATCATTACTCATGTGAGCACAAATTAGTTACAATTACTAGCTATTGGAAAACCTTCTGTAACTATAGTCAAAAATGGAAAGCAAGTGTTTCAGAAAGCAGAACTCTGAGCTGGTACCAAAACTATCCAAAAGGCTTTGTCTGGGTTTTGCTTTTGCTCACCTCAGGGTGAGAAATCCTGTTCACCTGTATTGGTGGAAAAGGCTTGAGCTTGAGAGGGGAAAATAAGTCTTCTACTAGAAAAAAGGTGCCCAGAAACAATGATTAAACCTTGGGCTTTTTAGATGTGCTAAGTTCATTCATTTGTTAATGGGGAAATGATTTAGTCTTCAGAGGAATGAAGCAAATGTGTGCAGCAGCTTGCGTGTGTTCTCTGCGCCGAGGGGCCGCGCTCCCCGGGCAGGACGCTGGGGAGGCCCCGTGCTGCCAAGGGCAGGTTAGTAGAGCTGCAGCTCTGGGAGGTGCAGAGGGCAGAGCCACCCCGGAGGAGGCGGAAGGGACCTTTTTGACCAGGTGTTTGCTGGGGTGGCACTGAGCTCGGCTGTCAAACCCAGCTGTTGCAGCAGCCTGCCAAGCTTCGCTCTGCTCATGGTTCTGCACTTCTCACATCTGCTATGTTTGACCCTCTGCTCATGATTACATTACAGTTCCGTCTTGGCCTCACATAGTGCAATTTGCTGCTATTTGTGTGTCATTTAAGGTCAATCAGCAGTCTTCTAAAGGCTTGCTTTTCTCTGTCTTTATTGCAAGGCATATTTTTTTTTTTACCATGTAACTTTGTTATTATCAATTTTTCTACCTGTTGAATTTAATTTTCATGTGCAGCCAGATTTTTCACAGTTACTTTATTTTTCTGCATACCCTCAGAAATAAAAGGAGTGCTATCACGCATGCTCACCATGTAACTCTACTTCAAGAAGGCTAATTATGTATTAAAATCATATATTTATCTGATCTGTGTATGCAAATATGAGTGCCTTCTGTTTATCTTCAGTTTACCCCCACAATAGGCCATTGGTTTGAAAAAAATGACCATTTTCTTGTGGAGTTGAAAATTTTAAATCTGTCACCTAAATATAGCCGTGATTTTATAGCTGCTGGTGCTTCATTATGGCATGTTGCCCAGCTGCCGCAGAACCTGCTGTTTTGGTTGAGAAATTGCTTTATTTTAATACAATGTGGGGAAATGCCATTCTCTGCTTTGAGCTCTAGCTTGTGCAAACTCAAATAGCGACGTTACCAGCCGCTCGGGACCTGCTGGTTACGCTCGTAGTGCCAGCAGACCTTAAACTACAGTGGCACTGCTGGGGAATAACAACATTACAGCATTCAGGCCATCCCCCTTAACAGCACTAGCCTCTATATAGAAGGGAAAAGGCAATGATGAATGAAAGTCGTGGCTGGCAATAACAGGTCTCCTCTGTCCATGAGACTGTGAGCCCCTAAAATTACTGTAGGCAGATTAATGGGAGCACTCACTGAGCTGCGGCACAGGGCCCTGCTCTGAGGGCATCTAGCAGTTTGTCAAATCTAAAAGCAATTACAGAAATATAATATTGAAATACAGAATAGCCAAGCTGCCTTGCTCCTTGCTGCAGCAGCATTGGGGCGTGCGGTGGTTGGATGGGGAGGCTCCGGGCGGTGCAGGACACGGGCAGCCCCAGCAATGGGCTCGTTCCAGGGATGGGACAGATAAACGTTTCCCCCAGCCTGGCTCCCGTGTGTTCTAAGCAGCAGGATTCATAAGAACATATTTTAATAGCAAGGGTGCTGAATAAAGTTAGTATCTCCTTCCTCTTTTGGGCCGTGGGCCCATGTGCGCAGGCGCCAAGCAGGGCCCAGCGTCGCAGCTGGGAGGCACCGTGAGCCGCCTGGACACCCCGGGCAGCGGCCTTGGCCACCTCTCGTGGCTTCAGACTTGGTGCTGCTCGGGTAAACTGAGGATTCCTTTGCCTGTTTGTGCCAAGTGAGTCAAACAACGAATTCCTTTTAAGTCAGACTGTTAGCTGCAATTTAATCCCTCCTGCTGTTACTTTTTGCTCTAATTTACGCTAAACCCTGATTCCTATTTTTATTCAAGCATATTCTATGCGCTGAAGGAAATACTATGCCTTTTTAATATAAAGGACTTATTTTTCATCAGGAAAAAATACATGTTTTTTTGTGGTGCAATCTCTATTTCATTTTGACTTATTTTCTTTCAAGGATAAGGTAATGTTGAATAAGTGCATAGAGGTGAGGGGCTACGGTTCCTCTAGGCTGGCTCTGGCTGAGGCAAGTTCTTACCGTTTTCCTTCCTCAAATGTCCACCTTCGCACAACAAACTGCACTTGTTTTCTTGTCTGTTCTCTTCTCGTCATCAAGCAGAGCACAGAAATCTGAGGGCTAGTGAGTACACATGAGGCACTGCATGTTTTGGCTCTTCTGTGTCCTTGGGAAGCGTGCGAGGGATGGGAGCGAGGAGCCTGGCGTGCAAAACCTGGCTTTCTCCTGGTTTTCTTTTTACTGAGCTATCCGTAATCACCGCCCGGCTATGGGATCTGACATGTCTTCCAGGCAGTGGCCTGTGATGTTTTGCAGTTACTGTCTATTTTAAGTGCATGGCTCAGAAGGGTTGTTTTCCTGCTCTGGATTTATTAAGGTTCATGGTCTGTATAAAGATGAACAGATGATATTAAAGTAGCACCCTTAAAACGTTAGCTACAGTTTGTTTCCTACGTTTCCTTCCCAAATGTTTCCTACAGTCTGTCAGGGTTGTCACTTAGGTAGCTGTTTTTACTAAATATGAAATTACCGACCTCTGTGCCTGGCTGTGATGAGCAACATGCTTTCTTTCATGTTAAGTTCATGGAATTCAATGTTTTCGACTCATTAGCACATTGCTTGGTAGTTCTTAATGAGTAACAATTTTTGAACTTAAGGAATTTATTTGTAACGATCTAAAGAATAAGGGCAGGCTCATATATCAGCATAGAAAGTGCCCTGAAAATGCCAGGATAATATACTGAACACTTAAATACGGAGTGAACTGCTCATTAAACACTGCATGCTTAAAATATGGTGCTGATCTGCAGTGACCAGCACCAGGGGTTTCATTGCCATCTACAGTCACCAGAATCGTGCTTATAAACTTGTTCTTATTTATCTAGACTGTTGCTATTATTATTGCTATAGATGGAGCTATGCAGAGACAACAGTGCTTGAGAACTATTTAGAGAGATGCTAGTAACTGAAGAGCAAAACAAATTCCTAATAATTTGCCTGGTTGCTGCTGCGTTTCTGCTGCACCCTGCGTCTGGCGTCAACTCTTCAGGTTTGTGCTGAATCGTTCTCTCATTCTGGTCCAATGTGTAATAACTCGGTGGGTGCTGAAGGCACGGTCGCAAGGCTTCCTTTCCTGCCTGCGCGTGGGATGACTGCCCCATAGAGCTGGTGTTTAACCCCGTGCTGTCGCGTGGAGCCGCGCAGGATGCTCGTGCACCTGCGTCCCCCTGTGGCCCTGCGCCGGCGGGAGCCGGGACCCATCACCCACCTCTTCCCTGCTCCTAATCCACGGCCACCATCATGAGCCATCCAGGGTAATTACAGCACTTTTCCACATAGTTGCTAGCTTGGTACAGATGTATTGCATCTAAAATAGTGATTAATGTCAATGTTCAATTTTTAAACTGTTTCTTATGCTTAAAATGTAGTTCCTGAAGTAAATCTGTGACACAGTTACATGAGACCTCTGTGAGCGAGTGCTCTGCTAGACATCGTTTGTTTTGTTCTCACTGCTGGAAGATCCGGGGTGAGGAATTTTAGTGTAAAGACTGATGGACTTCACCTGAGCCGTGCTCACAGAGTACTGAGGAGAAGGCAGTGCAGAAGTCAGTACCTGCAAGGCAGCTGGCTCATTTTTAGAACGAGAAGGAAGGACGATTCCTGCAGGGTTTTTGCCACTTCTGCACAGTGCCCGCTGATCCTCTCGAGCGTGATGGAGGGCAAGCTGGACATTGACGTAAGTCCCACCCGGGGTACAGGCAAGGGCTGCAGCCCGGCCTGCGTGGGCTGCTCAGTGCCCCGCTGAAGCCTGCAGGCCCAGGGACGTGTCCGCCCCTCGCGTGAGCCCTCCAGCTTCCCGGCTGGAGCTGGCGCAGCCCCGCGCCCCGGGGAGCCGCCGCGCTCGCTCCTCCCGCGGGAAGCAGGGCCCGGTTGGCTGCTGAGCCCGTCACAGCGCAGAGCTCTGTCCAGGCAGTGCAAGGAGACCCACCGGGTGCGAGGGTTCCCTCTGCCAGGGAAAAGGTCGGGTTCAGCTTCAGGGGCACCTGCTTATTCACTCATGAATCACCTCAGAATCCTCTGTGAACTGTTTTCTTGGCGCATACCTGATTTCTGGTTCAGTTTTTTTGTACAAAGTGAATATAAAACACTCCTCGGGAACATAAATTGACAGTCAGAATCGCGCTGGCTGCCTCTCCCTCTGTCAGTGCGTGTCGGAGGCTGCAGGGAGCCCCGGAGGTGCTGGGCAGCAGGCGCTCGTACTGCTGCGTTTTGTGCGTTACCCAAGGGCCTTGGCTAACTTCACTGGCCTTAGTGTAAGCTGTTTACAGCTACCTCTGTGCATGGTTTGCAGTGTTTTCTACTGCATACATGAGCACACAATTTAAGTGAAATTTTTTTCCAGGTGTGTTTAATTTGTATGCTCAAAACTGAAGTTTAGCTGGAATCCCTAGTCTCAGGATGGTTGAGCAGGGGTGCCCAGGAGTGTGTATTTTCTTGTCCTTGTTGGATAAGGCTTGCTTCTAAGATACTTGATAAATTGAAGGTGATCTGTCTGAAGGGTGCAAGTGTGAAAGTGTTGCATTCCTAAGGTTGGCGGGGGGGAACACAGGGAGGAGGATCATCCCTGTATCAGCAATTAAATTTTACTGAGGGTTACTTGCTCTGCTTCCTTTGGCCTCGTAGTATAAGCAGCAAGTTAATGGTATGTTGTTGGCAACATTATATCAGAAGGGGGGCTATGTTTTCATTAGAAACTGGTCTAAAATTTGTTGACTTAATATTTCCAGGTATCTATTTCAAAGCCAAACTCAGTTAAAAGCTCAGCTTTTATGATTGGTAGCCCATTGAGCTATAATATCTTGTCACTCTGAGGAAAATTAGCAACTTAAAAAGGCCTCAGGTTGTTTTGTGGAAACAGGAGACTACCTAAGCAATGTTTATTTCCTGTCAGTTTTAATAAGCATGTCTTCATGTGAACCATGGTTGATTTAATTGGCAACTCTAAAAGAAAGACATGTTTTTATTCTGCTCGTGTATATCTTCTTAAATCTCGTTTATCCAAATTTTTCTGTCTTCCTTTGACTTATGATAAGCATTATTTAAAAAACAAATCAACAGTTGAAAATGTCAGAGGCTAGCAGCAGGGATTGATTGTGTTTGCCAGCCTGGAAGTAGGATTCTGTAGGAAGCTGGTGAGTATGGCCAAGAACTCCCCAAGTTCAGGTTCACACGGGTTCGTGTGCAGCGGCGTCTCCAAGGTGTCTCCCAGCTCATTTCCCCACAGCCGTGTCGGTTACGACAGCTCCGAGCCAGCGTTCAGCGACCCAGGGCCTTGCGGTGGGTGGCTCTGTGTCACCTCCTGCCCTGGCCCTTGCTTAACCAATGTTACTAAATCCAGCAGTGCTGCTTGCACTAAGCGAAAAGCGAGGCCAGAGGAACAAATCTCTGCCCCAAGTGCTTTGCATACTCGCAGATGGAAACCATGCAACCCAGGCTTCTTTTTTTTTTTTTTTTTTTTCTCCTGAAGCTAAGGGAAAGAAATAAATCTTCAGAGAAGCTGTTAAGGGTGAGTTTTCAGAAAGGTCAGATCCTCAACATTCTCTGGGTTCCAGAAATGCTTGTTCATTCAGTTGTGATGCTGTTAGCAGTTTAAAATAAGGCCTTGGATGTTTGGGGGGAGGGTAATCTATTAATCAGCACTTCATCATCTACAACTGCTTATCTTCTCTTTTCTGTAATTCCTCTTTTTAGTTGGACACTGGCATTGTCTACATAGTTCATATCATCCATCAGCGGGAATGAGTGAAGTACACAGCAATATATCAGTTTGACTGGACTCAATAAAGCCAAGGAGAAAGCAGAAAATTATTGCAATAATCTTAAATCTTTAATGATAGTGGAGTGAAAAAATATATCACTTTATCGCTATGATAATGAGTAAAAAAGTTCTGTCCTAGTACATAGTTCTGATGTGACACAAAGTATCTTATTCTGTAAGTAAAGATCCTGTTTTTCTCTAGAAACTTTTGAAACAGATACTGTCTAAAGTGCTTAATACTGACTTACAGTTGTTCTTGAAGAATATCTATTCCAAACTCTATTTAAAAAAAATTAACCAAGCATTTGCAGGAATTAACTTTACGCCAACTGTGCTGCTTTTGTGTGTGTTTTACAACCAGACAAGGTGTATTGGCATGTGCAATTATGGAACTTGTGTGGAGAAGAGTGGACATGCTTCCAAGCCGAAGAGCAAGCCAGGCAGCGTATGGCTGTCTGAGCATATGCTCAAAACCAGGCTGAGCATATCGGAATTTTTCCTTTTAGATTAAAAACATACACGGTGACTATTCCCATGGCATCCTCTTCATGCTGGTGGGATTTTGTTAGGAACTGATAGAGGCAGAGGGGGGACCCTGGTGGGGACTACAGAGATGGAAACAGGGAATGACGTGGGGACTTGAGGGTTGGTGGCTGAGTGGGAGGGAACAGGGGGCCCAGGCTGGTTGCTGCCAGCATGTTTTCATTTAGCCTGGGACATCCGTCCACAGCAGCTGTATCGAGGTTAAGCTTTTGAGACTTGACATCCCAAGTTCAGATGCGTTAGGATTAGCTGCACGGTGGTGGATGGCGATGAGCAGGCAGGAGCGTTTTGCAAGAGCGCTGGCTCAGCACCGTGGTGCACCGTGCCCACGCACTGCTCGAGGATGGAGGGAGGATAGCTTCAGTAGCTATAAAAAATGCACTTGCCATTGGGGGTTAGCCAAGAACAGATTAAAGTTCTGATTTAAATTTTCCATAATAAATTATATGTGACAACTTTTCCTTTCTCTATCCTTAATTTTGTCTATTTTAGATGAATTTTTCTCATCAGGAGTGAGAAGTATCCTGGATTCAGGACATCTTCTGTGAAGCATCTTTCTTGGCAGAATCTACATTTACTGACTTTGTGTTATGCAATTTATCTGACCCTCTTTTCCTTTGGAACCCTTTGGGAATGTGAGGGACTAAATGTGCAAGGGTTTAGGATGCTTCTGTGCGATGAGAACACCTTTATTTATTTATTGTACTTAAACTTGGGGTGTGATGCCTAGTGTGGGAAAGGCAGCCTTTAAAGTTGTATTTTTTTTTTTTTCCCCCCTAAGCAAATCCATCCAGGACTTCCAAATCTGTTCTGCTTTCAGGTATTCAATATGTAATAAGATGTTGCTCCTTGCTTCAGGCTGCAAATGGAAATGCAATGAAGTGATTAATTTTAAAGCACAAGCCTAAACATAATTATGGCAGGATGTTTTACTGAGATTACAACCTTGAGGTTTTGGACTGCAACTGCAAAGATAATGTTCCCCAGGGAAACCTCCCAGCAAATCTAAGAGGACAAATAGGAATCTGGTAGCCTAGACCAGGAGCACAGTGAAGGCACATAGAAGATGTATAGCAGAATGGCAGAAGCAATGGAGTATGCACTTCAGAAGTAATAACATCTGTCTTGGCTGCTGAATATGCCCCCGGGAAGCTGGGAGATGCTCTTTTAAGAGTTTAAGGTGTCTGTTGATGACAGCTATCATTCCAAAAAAAGATCAGCATCGGATTAGGAGCTATATTTAGCTACCATTTATTTTAGCTATGGAACACTACTCCTTAAGTATGCAAACTACTCTCAGGCATAGTTGATTTTTATTCAGAGCATTCGTGATACTTTGCAAATATTTGGACCCATGAGCTAGCTCTGCTTAGAGGATTACAAATGCATAAATACAGATAATAACATCCCCAATAGACTCCTTTTTTAGATTTTGTGGAAATATTAGCACATTGGTCAAAAATGCGCAGTTTCAACCAAAACAACGTTTGAAAATTCATTTGATTTGCATGAATAAGAAGAGATTTTTTTCTCCCTGAGTGTTCTTGGGAGGAAACCCTACTCAACTGCTTTGATTTTGCCTGAAAGCTATAGTTAGCACTAATTGAGCAGGATATAAGGAAGAGTATTTCATACAGTTCTTTGTGTGTGATGGTGGAGGATTGGAATATATATCCATTTGCTATGTTTATGTAGCGGTTCATAATGCTGTAAGCTTGGATCGTGTCATGGTCGTCTTTGTGAATTAGAAGCCATATTAATATCACATTTTGTCTGGGGAGATGGAGATTGAGATACCAAGAGCAGAGGAGCTGCGTTTTCACTTTTTTTTTTTCTTCTCTTTTCCTCCCTGGAGAATTATTTCATTTGTATCGATATAACCTGCTACCCTGTCTGTCCTCACAGATAAACCTCTTGGCACGCTTTGCAAGTACTTCAGTGAGTTCAGATACCTTACAGGAGCCTGTAGTTATAGTTTTGAACTCAGGCACTCTCTATGCCTAGCAGCCCCCACACACACACTGAGGGCATTTCCCTTAATTCCAGGGCAAGGAAAGACACAGATTCCTGCAGTTGAACTCTGCGCTGATTTTGCGTTTGTCCGAGTGCATCTGTGGCAAATCTGACTGCTCCGTATACCAGGACACTTGGGAAGCAGAGGGCTCGGTGCTCAGTGTGTAGAGGGCTTTGCTGTGGGCACGGCTCCGTGCAGATTTATGTGATCCAGGTGCCTCAACTTCAGGCTTGCTTGGTTCTGGCCTTGCCCGAGAGCTGTGTTGCAGAGGGAATGGTTTGCAGGGCAGTCCCCAGAGGTGGGTAGTCCCGTGCTGCTCGGTGTCTCCTGGGCGCGTGTCCGAGGGCGCAGGGCCGCGCGGCGCCGTGGGCAGCGGCGCTCGGGCCGCTGGCCGGGGAGCTGCGAGCTCCGGGTTCAGCCCCACGCGGGCAGCAGCCGCTGCCGAGAGGCTTCCCCTCCCCAGAGTTCCCCAGCACCTTTTCTGCGTCTGGAGAAGTGGGGGTTTATGTAAAGTAAATGAGGAAAGGGAAAACAACCTTACCCTAGCAGAAGATAACTCTGTGTGGTTCTTTTTTTATCTCTTTCATTTTTTCTTTTAATGCTGTATATATTAATATTGTTACCTTTATGTTAAGAACATTTAGAATTTTTATATTATTATCTTACAACAGTGTCGGTGCTCCATCTGTTTTTCCAAATGCCTTTCTTTCATTTCTGTTCTTATTTACTTTAGTTAAGCGAACTCTAGGAATGCTTAATGTGAACTAGCCCATCCGGAGCTGTGATCTTATCAGTAAAATTCACCCTGTGAATGTCTTCATCAAGACATTGGCCGTGGGCTTCTTTTTTTTTTTTTTTTTTTCCCCCCACCTGCCTGATATATTTTTTTTTTTACATTCCTAATAATATTGATTCAAATATGTCTGGTTCTCAGTTGCCACAAACGGGTTTATTAAGGTTTCTAATTGATCTGTCTGCCAAATCTCATGTTCTGTATTGTATATTACTTCTGCCATATTTACCTTTGACCTTATTGATCAAGAAATCTTTTTGCATCATTCATCTTTTCCTTCCAGCTTTCAGAGCTTGTTGCTCAAGTGATTTAATAGTCCATTTTATATCACAGTACTTGAAACAATAATCTCTCTAATTTTTCATTTAGTTGTAAAAGATACCTCAAAATTCCCTCCTTGGCCGCTTAGTATTTGCTACGTAAAATAGATTTCTGTCAGTGTTGTTCTTGATGAATCTTTCCTCTTCTGAGGTTTTCTCCTTACTATTCCCTTTTAGGACACAAGTCCTTTAAGTTCATGACTTCCCAGTTCATATCAAGTATCTTTGAGAGGCAGCTGCTGTGTAATATCTGAAGTGTCTGCAACATCTGTGCTTTAAACAGCAATGCTGACCAAGAAACACGAGAGGGGGGCTGAACTTTGGTTCTGAATGCTGCCTTATCCGTGCCTATGCCTTTCCCCTTCCCAGAGAAGGCTGCTTCTGCTTATTGATCTCATCTATATATTTATGTTCACCTGTAATGGTAAAACTGGCAGAATGTGGCGGTTTGTGCACATTTTCTAACACAGGTAGGTGTATGTCCTCTTCTGTGCTATAACACATAGAGGGCTTAACAGAAGACGAGAGAAACTTTCCCATAGGAGCCAGCAAAGGATTTAGGGCTTTTTTTTGCTATGGGTTATGCCACTGTGCCTTCAAAACAGCAAATGGTCCCAAGGTTTCCTAGCTGCTGTCCCCACAATTGTTCCAGAAATTTGTAGTGCCTCCTCTGAAACGTTCATGGCAGTTTGTGTTTTTCTTCATGCGTCCTCAAGCGATGTAATTTGGTCTGGTTAACAAAATGCCTGTAGATGAGGCTGACTTGCTCCAAAAGAGCCTATAGCTGAGTTCCCTAATGTGGTACAGAGCTTCCTGGCCTCGAAAAGAGTCTCTGTAAATTAATGAAGCTGGGTTAGGGCTTGAGCCGTTAATGTGGATATATCCGATGCTTGGTAAGCTAATACAGTAACAGAAAGGCAGAGGTTATGATTGCTCTCTGTGAATGAACCAAAAGGAAGGTAGAAATATTATTTAAGCTAAAGGACAGCATGAGCACCTTGGATAGACTATCCATAAATAAACTTAATTTGCTACAGAGAGGGTTTCTACTACTAGAGCGGTGAAGTTCTGGAGCAACTTTCCAATTAGAGTAGAGGGGACAAGAAATGAAATTACTTCTAAGATGGATCTTGCTCATTTGTGAAGAGGTTACATTGTGTGGTGGCCCATGAGAGCAGGGAATTGCATTTGATGACCCAGGAGGTCCCTCCCAGTCTTTCTTCCTATGAACATGCAATCATTAGGAAAATAAATAAAGCTTCTTGTGTGCCTCATTGGGTGCAAAATCATTTCTGTAATAACTCTAAGAACCCAATTGGAAATAATTAGTAGAATTACCACTTATAACCTGAAGAAGCGGAAAGCTAAACTAAAGTCTTTTTTGATGGAGAGAGGGTTGTCTTCTCTGTGGGTCTGGGCAGCAAGGCTGCAGGATATGTTTCTTTGGGCAGGGATGTATCCACATGTGGCTAAAGCACATCCCATGCATTTTACTACTTTAGCAGTGTGTGTTTTTAGCTACCCATCCCATGCACTGACAGCTCATGACATGCATTTAGATGATGAAAAAAGAGAACAATAGAAACTGCTGGTATTTAGTGAATGTCCAGTATAGAGGTGCCCAAGGTTCGTTTTTCTTCCAAGGAAGCACATGCTCCTCACTGGTGCCAGGACAAGTAAAGGGGGATCTTCCAGGTGGGAATCCAGTTCTGTTTTTCCATCCAAGTCTTAGAGCTGGTTGCCTGGCTTGTGTTTGTGTGGACAGAATACGTCGTGTTGAGGTTCCCAAGGCCACCAGCAGTGTTGCCGAGCCCATCAGACCGAACAAAGTAACAGGGCTGGAAACCCGAGTTTGTTCTGTAAAGTATCATCAAAGTATTAACAGTAAATCACAGGACCCTGCGCTTTGCTACAAATCCTGTGTTTCAAAGTGTGGAAAAGGAACTAATATGCTTCCAACTTGGTATAAAATAATCGCAGGAAAATAGGTGGATCTGTCAAGTTGTTAAAAGATAATGTTGAAATATGCAGCAATCTGCTCAGCAGTAAGGCTGTCAAAGATGGTAAATATTAGTCTAGAAAATGGGAAAATAGACTCTTTCTGTATTAGTGCTTTGAAAATAACTTGTATTTGACTTTGCATTTTAATATCTGCATCTTTAACCCACACTGGAAAGTTTGAGTGAAAAAAACATTATGAAGAAGAATCTATTATGTCAAACTGCTCTATGACCTTATAGAACAGAAATGATTTTTATTTAAAAAAAAAAAGGAAAAAAAGAAAAGAAAAAGTAAAGTATTACTCAGGCAAATCTAGTTTTAGCTTAAACAAATCTTTAAGGTTCATTTACAGTACAAAATCCTAACGACTCTGGAGACCTGATGAGAAAGAACAAAAAGTTTCTGCTTCTTCCCACAAAATTACAAAGTCACCTTTTCCATTATCAGTCGCCATAAATCTCCCCAGTGCACTTAGCAGTCTACAAGGTGGTTAAAATATATTGGCTTACAATGGCAAAAGGATCACTGATCACACCGGACGTGGACGACCCAGAAGTCAAACTGTCTACAGTGTGCAAACACGAAGCCTGTGTTTTTAGTTTCGTGTGTAGGAACACGAGCAAATGGGCTTGCAAAACGTGTCATTGCTCTCGGGATTGCTGGTAGCTGGTCAGTCTCATGGCTGCACGTTAGTAGTTTGGGTGCAGTGTCACTCATATCCAAACTATAACTTGATTAGTTTAAGGGCATCAAGAATTTGGTAGATGTTGCAGTAGGCAAGAAGGTGCCATCAGTCCATGGTGACTATTTTCAGCCCTCGACACATCAGACGTGCAGCTCAGATAGGAATGAATTGATTATCCTATTTAACTTCTCAAAGATCATTAATAAGTGATGCACTTAGCTATAGGGTGCTTTGCTGTCGTTCAGTGCTGAAGAATGCAGCCATGTGAGATATGGGGTAGGCATTGCTGGTCGTGCCTCCTAGAGTTAAGGTTACCTTGCATGTCCCTTCTGTAAGATTTGTGTCTGCTGAAGTATGCTTGGCTGCTGCTGTGGGATGAATTTGAGAATTTGTCAGCAGAAATAATGGCCCTTTTTCTTGGAAGGAGACTAAATTCTTAATTGTTGGCCGAAAAACTCCAACACTTCCATATTTCAGGCCAGAAGCTGTGTCTAGAGGGTTGCTCTGTTGCTGAGGTGAGTCTTTTGTTCTTCCCATAAGAATCTCTCTAGCTGTAGCCTGTGCAGCCTTGGGTGAGGGCGCAGCCTCCGCGTGCCCTCGGCACGTGCTGCCAGCAGCTTAACGACTGACGTAGCCCAGAGGTAATTAAACACTGAGTACACTCTAGTATCGAACCCTAATTGAACTAGTGCGATGTGTTTGCCTGTGTTTACTGCTGTGTGCTGAGCCAGCCACATTTCATCCTGAAACGTGGATCGTTTTCATGCAACTTTATTCCTATAATGCAACCTCACCTGTAAGGAGTGACGCTCAATAGCAGGGCTGTTCAGCTCTGGTATCAGAACAGGCTATGTGCAATAAATGAAACCCTTTTTTTTTTTTTTTTCACTTTTTTAAAAAACTCATAGCAATTGCACGGACATTCTGCCATCAGCACTTGGAAAGAATGTGCCCAGAGTAGTTTTTCCTTATTCCTTTGAGTTTTCCTGAGGACTACTGATGGATCAACATTAGGGGCCCATTTAAGGTGTTCCTAACCTGGGTGGCAAAAGGAACAAGGTGAAGGCCCTGCTACTTTTGGAGTTGGGCCCTCCTGGGGCAGGATGGCAGAGGGCTGTGCAGCCAGAGAGCAGCGGTGGCGTCAAAACCACCCACCTCCGCGAGCTGCCTGCCGGGGCCTGGCGTGGGGACGAGAAACTGGAAGCACCTCCGGCCTCACAGGCAGTGTCTTGTCTTTTTTTTTTTCCCCCCCTTTCCCCCCCCCCCTTTTCTTTTTTCCTTTTTATTTTTTTTCTGTTTTTTTCCTTAAGGGGTAGAACCCAGCTTTGCTCATTCTTGGACCGGTCCCTGAAGCAGCAGTGCCCAACATTCATTATTCACTATAAATTGCAAAGACATTCTAATTAGACAGCTTTATAATCTCCTGCTGCTTTGGATCAAATGTCTTCCGATGTAAACAAAACTCCATCATGCTTTAAGAAGTGTGTCAGATCAAGAGATGTTGTATCATGTGAGCCTAATCCGGTACAATTTGCTCTAAAATCAGGCTTTTCAGTGAGGGAGGGAGTGTTCGTCTGCAATGTATACTTTAAGAAGGTTGCTTTACAGGAAGAGCATAAAAATACATAGTGTTTGTTACTGCCATATGTTTTCTTTTATTTTGGGGCATTTTGTAAGTGATGCACTGATACAAGGAAACCAAAATAGTTTTTTTCATATTCTTTGATTGTCGGTGTTAGATCAAAGTTGAGTGAAATGCACTTTCTAAAGGCCATATGCAGTGCAATTACATGAAACCCTCTTTAACACTGTGTAAAAGCATATAAATGGGGCAGGGAGCTATGGGTGTCTAATTGTACTGCTTGTGCACTGCATTAGTGATGTATAAAATGCAGCTCTGCAGTGACTTTCATCTCATGGCTCCATGAGGAGAGCGTGGCAGTGACCACGTGGGGTTTCTGCAGGGTGTGAAAGACACTGAAGGGTAGTGCCAGTTGTCTGCAGTTCATGCAAGGCCTGAGAAATGGAATTCGCTCTGCTTGGGCTGGCCTTCATTGCACTATTGACTGTTTATTTAACATTTAAACATTTTTAAGTTAAACATATTTAAACATTTTATGTAAGTGTTGATTTAACATTCCTGTGCAGTGTCAGGCTCTGAGTGCAAGGCGCAGAATGGTTGTGGGGCTGGTCTGTACCCTGGCCTCAGCTTTGGTAGGAATTTGCAAGAGGCATTGGAAGAGGCCCCTTCCTCAGCGAGCAAGAACTGCTCCTTCAGGAGAGTTACGGAGCAGGACAGTTGCACATCAGAACCTCGGGTAGTTAAAATGTGCATAGATGATATATAGACATTAAATTGAAAGGAGAAGCATCTAGGCCGAGAAGTATAACACTGAAATTGAGAAGTGAATTATATACAAAAGTAAAAAGAATATCTGGGAGACTATAAGTGAGGAACAGTCCTTGTGCCAGTGTTTGGTTTCACCCTGAGATAAACAGCCGTTCTGGGCCTATGTGGGTAATTGGTCTCTGTAACAATATACATTAAAGAGAGTCTGTAAAGTGTCTAGAGCAGACTTAAATGTATTAATTACAGTATCATGTGAAAGTGCAAACTCCTCTGAGAGGTCAAGACCAAAACTCTTCAGCAAACTGGATATATCCACAGGTCATGAGTAGGTTTCCTTGGCATGAAAAGTTCCAAAATAGGGACTTTCAATGTATCGCCTGCAGCTTCTAACTCCTGGCTTTGCTGTTTGGAATATGGGCATCTTGGGAACTAGCTCGTTGTATGGGATGCCACGTGCTAAGCCAGGGAGGTATCAGTGTGTGTTACTAAACTGAGTAATCTGAGGTCAGCCACTGACATATGGTGGGGATTAAAAAAAAGTCTGGAGATTGTGGGAGCAAGTAACCTTTAATTTAGCGGAGTGAAAAGCCCGCTGCAGACTAGCAGTGACACAGGCTGTCGTCAAAGGGGACTCTGGTGCAATGAGTCAGTCACTGAGCAAGTGGCGGGTTGAAACATGAAAGCAGAAAGCACTAAATGCATGAGCTGGTCAATGTGTTGATTATGTCAGCATGTTTCTGACCAGCTCTTCAGGTCACGCAGTTCACCTGAAACATCTCCTAATGGGTAGGGATGCTGTAGCTTGAAAGAGTTTAGTCATGTACGGCACAGTTGATATCAGCCCTTGGCAACAATTTTTTGACCTACCAAAAGGCACCAGCCTCTCAACTGAACTCCCGAAGCGGGGCTGGGAGCTGTGCTGCTCCAGAGCCAGAGTTATGTGTTGTTTGTCCTCAAAGCATATAATGACCATCAAAGCAGGCAGAAGATGCACAGGCTTTAGCGAAATATAAGGAGGAACAAAAGGGAAAATGTGAATATGTCTATCTTTAAAAATCCTCAAACTTTAGTGACGAGCTGTGATTGGCCTTGGAACAGTCAGTTCCTCAGAGGTCAGGCTTTTTACAGGTAAAGCCAAAATTATACTGAGGAACTGCAAACTTCTGCTTGAGTTAATCGATGAGCTGGCAAGGAGACTGAAGTGGCAGACAGGCAGGTAGGCAGTAAACGTGTAGCTGATCCTCCACATGCCCCTAACAGCTTATCACCGGGAGGACCTTTTCTGTAGCAGATTGACAAAAAGCAAGTTGAGAACCTTGTTGATACGACTGGAGGAAATTATTAAAACATGGTAAAATTGTGTTAAAGCAACACAGAGTTGAAATCAGGGAGGTTTCTTTTGCTTTTTAATGTACTTGAAAAGGATTCAAAAGAAAGTCATTTGTTGAGCGGTTCCCTGAGAGGCCCAAAGGCCTCTCCCTTCTTGTGAGGCTGCAGAGAAGCTCAGAGCTGGGCATGGGGGAGAGGAGGAGGGACACAAGAGAGCCAGGGCAGGACAGGTTTCCCAATTGGTCTTAGGCCTGCATTAAATTCTATTACATTTAAAAAAAAAAATCACAGTTTTTATACATGGTTGGATCACGACAACCTTGCAAAGGAATAAGTTCTTAGCTTAAAACTTATTTTCTTCAATATAAAATGAAATATGTAATAAAAGATATGTGCACATAAGAACAATCTTCTTTACTCTTAAGAGTAATCGAACCCTACAATAGATTGCCCGGGGGTCATGGAGTCTCCATCCTTGGAGACAGGCAAAGCCCAACTGGACACAGCCCTGCACAACCAGCTGCCCCTGCCTGAGCAGGGGGCTTGCACAGATGCTCTCCAGAGGCTCCTTCCAGCCTCAGCCAGTCCCTGTTCCTGTGTTTCCAACACTTTTCTGTAGTTTGCAGACTGAGGCTTTTCATTCCGATTTTCAGCCTGAAGCATATTTTTATGACCAAGTTTAAACTCTTGATAAGCGGTTTATAAGGGAAGTGCTGACAAAACCTTTATGACAACAGTGCAAATGTGCAACTGTTACATAAAGAGAGCTTGGTAAAAGGTTTGGAGTTAAGGATTGACCTGTAGCTCATGCAAGTCGAGGCAACAGGAAAATTACAATTCCCTTATGATTTTCTGCGTCATGTAGCCCTTTAATATGGTTTCAATTTCCTCTTAAATTAGTAGAATATCTGTTTCATGGCATATTTGATCTGATTTTCTTGATGTGCTTTCAAAAGCCATTATCAGCAGAACCACCATCTGAGCCTGCCTTTATTTGTTCGAGAGTTGTTTTCATTTATTTTGAAACTCATCAGGTTTCTTATCTATCTTCCTTGTGTTGCTCTGGGATTACATTGCATTGTTTGTGTGGCGATAGGTTTTCTCACTGGAGAGGTGGCCATACAAGTACAGCATCTGTTGTTATTTTAAATATATGGCTGCTTAATTTGTGAACTTAGACACAAAGGTCATGGGTCTTATTTTTTAATGTCATTTGTGGGTGGGATGCTGTAAAGATGTGGGTCTTCTGCACTGAGAACAGTGATCTGATGTTGACAGATTTTTGCCAACTGGCTCCAGTTCTGCAAGGTTCAGGCAGTCTCGTTTCCCATTAATTTTAGCAGGGTTTGGGAGCATTCTAGCATCATTTTGCATCAGCATAAAGAGCTTAGTTAAGAGAACAGATCTCTTACTCTTCCTCCTGGTTGGCTCCTGGGAAAGGAAGGTGGTAAAATCTGGGCCCATCGATCAGAAGAATAGTTTTTTGGGTAGGACCGCTAAGTGTAGACCCTGACATTATGTTATGTCACTAATGGACACCTCCTATTTCATATGAGGAAGCTCTTACCCCAGTTTCCTGAGTAAAATATTTAATTCCAGTTACTGATACTTAGGAGCTAGAAGTGTTTTGCTTTTGCTGTTCAGGCAGGTTTCAGAAGCACTCTGGTGAGGAAGCTGATACGTACCACAGGGTATTTCATGTCTGTACTCTTCTCCCTATGAAATATATATTTTTAAGTTATAGATGAAGCATGCATTTGTGTGGTTTTATTTTATTTTATTTTATTTTTTAGCTTTTTTTAATTCAAGCACCCATATAGTTACTGTCAATGTTAAAGTGTATCTTATTTCTGCTAAACTCCTTTTGGTCATTATCAATGTTTAATGGTTTCTTTTATTGATATATGTGAGCTGGCTTTTAAAAATCCTGTGTCTGTTCTTTCCAGTAATCTCTGTAAAGTCACTACATGGAAGGTCTTTTTATTTAGGAAAACCCAGTCATGCGAGTGGTTCCTCAGTCAGTAACAAAGACCTACAGAAGGCACTTGTTTTATGGTTCGCTGACCTGGCAATTTGATCAATATTATTTTGAATTAGTCTTTTTTTTTTTTTGATATCACTGGTGGCATCTCTTTTTACAGGTACACTAAATGCACACCATAAAACTATTCCAGATATTATTAGTAGGACCTACTATGTCTTTTACGGAGTCCATTGTGGAGGCTCCATTCACCCCCACAGTTTTAGTTTTTGGATGTGCCCTGGTGATTCTGTGGTGCCCTGTGGGAGCAATAACTGCTCTTTGTGCTGATTCCCTTTGAGGAATGCTCTGCAGGCCTGGGGTGCACTTCTCCCAAAATACTAGGGAAGGCTGATATATTGTTCTTGCACTCAGAAGTGCTGGCCTGACTCTGTGTTTGCTCTTTATCTGTTGCAGGTGGGCTGTCCCTGTGGTTTTGAGGTGCTCAACTTGTGGTCCCAGGGTTGGAGTGTAGCCTGGGATTCCTGCAGTGCCGGAGCTGGCTGTACGAAGAGTGGCCTGATCCCCCTGCTTGCCTCCCACCAGCGGCGAGGCTGAGGGGGCAGCTGCTTGGTGAGAACTGATGGGATTTGCGTGGACTTTGTGGCTTCTGATAAGGCTATGTAAAAGTGAAGAGCTGCTGCCAGTTTCATTTCCCTTCTGCCTTTCACTGTTGCAGTTGAATGCAAGCCAGATTTCCAAGGAGAAGGTAAGAATCTTAAATGAAAAATATCTGTTCTTATGAGCCAAATGCAATTCCAGCCAAGGAAGGAATAGAGCATAATAGAAAGAGTGCAGTAGAGATTAGAGGCTTGTAGCAGTGCAATTTGTTGTTTATTTTCAGGCAGTCTAGCATTTCGTATAACACTTCATACAACTTCCTGTAAGTTTTGTATTACCAAGCAACAAAAACCTTTGTGCACTGAGTGTGAAACATGTGGATGGTGTTTGCAGGGCAAGATGACTACAGGTGGAGGGAGCTTGATATGGAGTCTGGTGGTTCTGATCTTACTCCTCTACCATAAAGAGATGGTCTGTAAGGTGCTTAATATTCGGATGTGAGAGGAAATCATGATGTCCAGAAAGTGCCACAGAACTGTATGGAAGGTGGTAACTTAGGGGCACAAATTAGGAGTGGTAATTGGTGTAGTAGAGGTGTTGCAGAGACAGCCTGCCAGGGTGTCAGCATGAATAACTTTGTAAGGCTTTTAAAGAAGCAAGGAATTATGTGATTGAGATGTTAGAATCAAGAATATGTCCATAAGTTATATATTCTGCATTGAGAGAACTGCTTTCAGTTGTACATAATAGCTCAAAAGGAAGCAATCCCTGGAAAAAGGTGATTAATACAGTTAAGAGAGTGGAACTTCTTCTGCATAAGCAATAAGAGAAAGGCCCCATCATGATGAAGTAGGATGGACACTTGGCTGGAGCACAAAACTCCATTTGCCTCATCCAGATATTTCCATGACCTGCTCTGTGGTTTCCTTGTCTGTAAAATGGGGAAACTGTCCATCTTCTGAAGTGCTTACAGTATCTTAACCTGGCAAGTCAGCTTCAGAGGAAATATGTAAGTAACTTCTCGGAGAAGCCAGTGCGTGTTACTTTCTAAAATACCTGTTCTTTCCTGGGGTCAAGGGCAAAATGTTCACCTTGTTGCTGATTTCAGCAATAGCAGAATTAATGTTTAAGTTCAGATAAGTAGCTGAATTATGGAAAAATAGCAGTGTAACCTTGAAAGAATTAAAACCATCATCATAATATACTTTGGAGTGATCTTAAATGCTCTTGCTGGACACTTTTTTTTTTTAATCCAAAATAGCTTGGGGTATCTCTGACTTCTAGAAAAGTTATTGGTAGGTTTTCTGTAGAACTCTCCGGAAACTTTGTTTGTTTTTTTTCAATTTCCTAAAAATAAAATTCTATTATGAAGTGTAGTTATTCCAAGTTCGAAGTGACTTGTTTGAAGAGCATTTAATAAAATAAATGGTAGAAGTGTGCTTACAGTTTATGTGGCTGCTACCTTGTAAGAATAGCTGCAGCCAGAAGTGCCATTTTACTAATGTATAAAATGTGTTTTACTTTGTAATCCCTTTGAAAGATCTTTATTGGCATTTAAAACAGGCACTATGTTGGACGTTCGTTAATGTAATTGTTTAAATATAGCCTATGGGTTTTGATTTTTTGTTTTTTAAAGAAAACCCCAGCAAACATAGTGAAAGCAAACTTGGAAAAACCATAGGTTAGATGGTCAGTTGGGTGTTTGTGGACTTGAAGAGTTTGCAAAACTTGAGCTCAAGTCTCAATGGCCTCTAGTTTGGAGAGGGAAGGGCGGGATGCGTCTGCCCCACGGCCCTTGCGGAGCCTGTGGTCGGCACGAGAGGAGCAGGACGGGGGGCTGCTCTGGAGTGTTTGGCTGCAGCCTGCCTCTTCACGGGATCCCTGTGTAGATCCTGAAATTAGCTCTCCCAAGCTAGGAGGTACAAGTTGTCCCTTTGGGCAGTCAGTGTTC
>NW_010585425.1:81680-95308 GCF_000705375.1 Tinamus guttatus | reverse complement strand
CAGCGGGCGCGGGGCCGCGGCGATGGGCGGAGAGCGAGCGGCCTCCGCCGAGGAGGAGGAGGAGGAGGAGGACGGGAGAAAGAGCCTCCCCTTGTGCCCCCCACCTTGTCCCCTCCTTGCTCCGCCTGCCGATGGGGGCGGCAAACTGGTCTCCCCCCGCGAGGCTGCCTATCACCGCGGCCTCGGGGCTGCCTGAAAGCACCGGGCCAAATTCACGATGCATAAACAGACGAAAGAGGTTAGCGGGGCTTGTGCCTCAGATTTATTTATTTGGCAGTAAGTGTATTTAATAAGCAGTCTTTATTATTTATTTAAGTAATCGATTTATTTATAATTTATTTGTAACTTTTAATAATTTCTTAGTAATGTATTTATTAACCCCGTTCCACAGGTTTGAGTAACAATTTCCCCATCTCTAGCTACCCCTGAAGCCCTGAATGGCACCGGACCCTCATCCCAGCATCCATGTCCATGCACCCCGATGATGGAAACCCTTCACCCTGTCCCCTTCTCATCTCATCTCTCTGGGGTTTGTTGCCTCTTTGGGGAGTTTTATTTGTTTTCCAGCCCCGGTGCCTCCATCTCTACTGCTCCAGAGCATTTGCCCCCGGGTTGCTTTTCCCTGCGGGCTGGAAGGAAGCAAATAAACAAAAAGGAAACACAAAATATGGCCAAACCGATAAAAAGCCCTTTTTTAAATTATTTTTTTTTCCATGACGCATACGCCTGCCCACTCGGGGTGACACTCCTCAGGCCTCGGCATTTACGCTGCGCGCATATGTAGCTCGCCAGCTTCAAACACAAAAGCGGGACGGGCTTTCCCGGCTCCCTGGGCGCTCCAGGCTTTAGATCACTCCCCCCAGCCTGATTCCCATGAGTTCAAGCCATTAATTTATCTCCGTGCTGTGCTGGCTTCTCTAGCCCTTTCCAAAACAGCTATCACATTTTGCCTGGCAAAAATCCCCCTCCTGAAATCTGAGTCACTTATTACGCCTGGTTTCTGGTGCTCAGTAATTTATTTTTTTGTCTCCACCGGTTTCCAGGTGCCAGGGGCACCCAGTCCAGCTGCGAAACTGGTGCTGGTCCTTCCGAAAAGCTCTGCGTGCGCCAGGGATTTGCCTTTCTGCTCATTTTTCCCCCCGAGGGGTGTTAGGAAAAGCGTGAGCGTTGGCTGGCGCCTCGCGGACCTTTGCATCCGGAGAACGTAAATACAGGAGGAGATACCGGAAAACCACGTGGCTGCCAGCGCAGGGACCGAGCTGCAGGGATTCAATCCCGGCAGAGCCACACCGTGTTCCTTGGCAGAAAGGCTGAGGACCTTGTCCTTGTTGTTCCTGCCACGTTCTCCAGCTCACCACCAACCTGGGCACAACAGCTCGTGCAAGCCTGTGTGAGCCCATCTTGGCTTAATTGGCTCGTTTTGCTCCCAAAACGCCGCTGCAAAGCTCCATCCTCTTTCCCGGTGCTGAAAGGCTGTGCTTCTCCCCGCTTGCCTTGGGCTAAAATCCTACAACCCGCCAGGCCTCGCAGTCCCGCGGGGCCGGGCCGTGAGAAGGACGCGCTGTCCTGCTCCTGCCGGCGGGCGGTCGCCGGCCGCGTATTGACTCGCAGTAAGACAATCTGGGCAGCCGCAAGAGTCACAGATGAGGCTCCAAATGAGAGAAAAAAACAGGAGACGGGATGGCCCTTGAGAGGGACTTCCACTGCAGAAACCCCCAAGTGAAGTATCTGCACATGTTCCTCAAGAGGTGTCCAAAGCCAATGAGCCCAGTCTTGTGATTTTGTTGCAGATCTCCCTGTGTACGTTTCCTTCCCGAAGATCCATGTCCCATGTTTCAAACATCCACAAACACCAGGCAATCAGGCTTTTCCTTTCCTGCAAGTGATTTTCTATCATTCTTGCATGAGGACACCTGCGCACAAGCAGACTCGACACCTGCGGAGAGAAGCTCAAACATCCCCCAAGAGCAAAATTCCCCGGTCCTTTCCTGAAGAGCAGAGTGCGGCGCTGGGATTTGAGGCAGGATCAGGATTTCTGCGGCAAAATGTTCCTGCCTTGGGAAGCCATGGGGCTGGCGCGTTGCGCGCTCGAGCGCTGGCAGCGAGCCGAGAGCGGCAGCGACGCCGTCGCGGGGAGTACGCGGAGCGGTGCCAGCGCGGCGCCCGCGAGGGGCCTGGCCTCGGCGCCTGCTGCGGGGAAAGACGGTGCGAGCGAGTCAGGGATCCGGGCGAAGCCGCCTTTTCCACGGGATGCCGTGTGCAGGGAGGCTGTGCTCATGCAAACCTCAGGGAACCTCGGTGGGATGAAGCCGAATGTGCAAGGACAGATCGAAGAGATCCCAGCTGGCGCCACGGGCTGAATCCAGCATCACGAATTCCCCTTGGATGCTGGGAGGCGGCTTCTCTGCTAAGCATGAGAGCTGCCCTGTTTTCCTTCTCTGAGCTCTTCAGTGACCTTCAGGCAGCTGAGGAAGATGAGGGCAGCAGTGGGAACGCAACGGTTCAGAGCGAGGCGGCTGTCACCTCCCACGAGCTGTGAGCAGACCATGCCAGGTAGATCTGGGCTCACAACCGAGGCACCTTTCCTGTTCATACACCCAGTTTGCTTCCCCCAAACTGGTGTCTTGGAGGTGTGACGGGAGCTGAATGACAAAAGGAAGGTATCCCACGTGTGCTGCCCACATCTCCTCTTTTTGTCCTATAACACAGTCAAGTCTGATGGAGATTTCTTGGCAGCAGGCCAGCAGTTGTGCATTGCAAGGGTGGCAACTTGGGGTGCAGAAGCCACCCCAGGAAGCCAATGCCAAAAGCAAGAGCGTGCACCTCAATGCTCTGCAGCCAGGAACTGTCTGCTGCTCGGAGAGGAACGTCATTTTCTTTGGGTTGGGAAGTGAAACCATTCTCCTCAAAGTGAGGGTCAGCCCCAGCTCCATCTGCCTGTGGTACATCCCTATGGCCAGGACGGCCTTTGCTCTTCGGACTGCACAAGGAGAGCTCACATTGCGACCTCAAGCGCCAAGAGCTGAGGGAGCCTCATCCCCATCCAGCTTTGTCCTCTCCACGTGGAGGACAGGAGGAGGACGGAGCTGCGGCGCTGCAGCCGTGCGCACGGAGACCTCCCGGGCCCGGCTCCCCTCTGCTCTCAGCTGGGGCTGCTCCTTGCGCGCAGCGTGCCGATAGGAGCAGGGAAGCAAGTCAAGGAGCTGTCAGGTGTTGTTAGCCGTGTGACATCTCTTAATAAGGCCCATCTGCTTGGAAGGCACTAGATCCGGCAGGATTTCTGCAGGCCTGCTGGAGGACGCTTTTTTTGCCAAGGTTTTACAACCAGCATTAATAAACACAACGGGGCGGCATTTGTCACCGCGAGCTGAAACTTCCCAGCCTGAAGTAGCTGAGACTGAGAAAAGCTAGAATTACAGCAAAAAAAAAAAAATCCTTGCTGCAGAACAGAGCTGCTCGTGGAATCACTGCATCTTCTGGGATGTGTGGATGACCATACAGCTTGAGGGTCACTTCTTTCAGCATAACTCATCCCGAGAGAAGTCCCTACCTCTTTGTAAGTGCATGCACAACATCCTTCATCCACAAGTGTTGATCGGATTGCCCAGGTTTCCTACAAGCTTTTCTTCTAGGAAGGGTGACAGGGCAGAGCAATCCTACCTTCAACCTTCATCCTTCTTCTTTGCCTGAATCCCTACAGCTGCAAGGAGAGGGGCAGCTCATGTTATTAGAGGTGAAATGCACTGTCCTCCAGGACCAGGGATCGTTCTTAGACTGCAGGAACCAAACACGACATGAAAATTATACCTGGCACAAAGGGAATGTGTATTACTCAGACACACCTGGTACTTACCAAGCAGGATGCCACCATTTAGAAAGTGGCCCAGAGGGAACAGCCGGACCCGTAGGTGTATAATAGCTGCACAAAAAGCCCATGTGATTTAGGAAAATGCCACATTTTAGGAAGATGAAAAGATACAGCTGAATTGAGCCTCTGCAGATGAATCACAGGGGTTTAGGGAACATACTAATGGGTGTTTCAGCTAGTCTGTTAAGCTTGGATCAGTTCCGGCAGACGTTTGGGTGCTGTGGGAGTATTGCTCCATCTTTCTCGCTCTGCTGCTTATTCCCAAGCTTCTCCCACCAACGCCAGCAGAAGCAGAGGGCTGAAACCAGGCCCAGAGCCCCACTGCTGCAGGTGGGAGTATCTCCGCAGGATATCTGCCCCTGGAAGGGTCCGTGCTGTGGCCAAGGGGCTCCTGCAGAGACAGACCACGTGGATGTTGTTGGGGCCAGCAGAGAGAGTCTTGGCTTGTGAGACACACGCTTTGTGCCTCTGGAACAGGGGTCTTTAGTTTTGGAAAAGAAAGGAGCCCACTGGCAGCTGCTTCAGACTGCGGCACCAAAGCACGTGAGGGAGGTGAGGAGTGATGAAGCTGGGGGGGTGCAAGATGCAGCCATCCCCAAGGCACATCTCTCCTTGGTCACGAGAGGACGCTCTCCTGTCCATGCCCCTTTTGCTCAGGACTCGCTCATTCTGCTGCCCACGAGATTTGAGCGTCGCAGGTGCAATGAGCTGTTCTGAGCACTGGAGGGGGAATGGGCAGCATTGTCCCAAGGAGTCCTGGTGCCATGTGGACAAGGAGGTACAGAAGAACATCCTTTTGATGGTGCCACCAGGAGAGAAAGCTCTACCTCAGCTGAGAACTTTGCTGACCCAGGGCTGTAACGGAGAGGCACCTGATGCAATAGCTGTGATACCAAGAGGGTGATACCAAGAGGGTGATACCGAGGGGGTGGGTCTGTGGAGATGCTGGCCAGGTTAGTAGAGGGCAGCAAGAGTAGAGGGACCTGTTAAAGGCCGAGAGGACTGGCCGTGGAGAAGTGATTTCTCAGGGGCTAGTTAGATACATTCACACGCAGAGCCCCATAACTGTCACCTGGGTCAAGTAGCAGAGCTGGAGCAGAAACGTGGCACACTTCTTGCCTCAGTCATTGGCCTCTCTTTACAAGCAAGACTAAATTAGCCCCGTTAGAAACCCTCTCAGGCTGAGTTAAGGAGCAAGCCTACAGGAGACACCAAAAGGTCTTTTGCCCTCATTGGTGCCTCTTTTTCTGCAGATGACATTGCTCAGTTAGAAGGATCTCTTCAAACTAATTGACTTTATTCTTTTTCTTTGTCTTTTTTGGTCCAAGAGCTACTTTGAACCTGGTCTTCTGTGTGCAGGCTGAAACACTCTTCAAGTGCGAGCAATAAGAAGAATTGCTTTGGGTGTATAATCCCTTAAACACCCCAATTAAGATACAGATACAGGATTTAAGTTTGAAGGTTCTCAAGCAGCTATTTTTGTTACACATGACCATTCATGTGGTGGTCCTAAAATGTTTTGGAGGGCCGTATGAATTTGATCTCCTTTCCTTGGTTGGTTCCTCCTTCCTGGTGTTTCATGGCTGCCCCACCTCTCGGGAATCTTTGCTTTTCCTTCCACTGGGTCCAGGTGCCTGCGCTCTTGACAGTGTTTCCAGGGGGGATGCTGCTGAGGGTGCAAAGCCATGCACCAGCTCAGGCCTTTGCTGAATTTTCCATTTGCCCTGTTGAAGGCCTCCATGATAAACATCCCCGTGCTGCAGCAACTGCCTCCCATCGATGGTGTTGATCTGCCACCAAAATTCCCCCTTACAACGGCCAGGGCTTCACGGGGTCTCCAACAGGCTATAGGACCCAACTGGCATGATGGGCGCCCTAAGTGATGGTTTGAGGCTACTGTGGGGCTCTGCGCCCCGGTTTGTGTCAGTGTGTGGCACCAAGGCTCTGATTTTCTTCGTGGACGTCTTGCTGGGGAACATCTGACATCCTGGTCAGAGCTTTGGTGGCACCGAGCAGGAGAGAGTGGAGGGAAATCCCAGGGGCATGTCTGGCTTAGCTGAAAAAAAAAAAAAATCCTTGCTGCAGAACAGAGCTGCTCGTGGAATCACTGCATCTTCTGGGATGTGTGGATGACCATACAGCTTGAGGGTCACTTCTTTCAGCATAACTCATCCCGAGAGAAGTCCCTACCTCTTTGTAAGTGCATGCACAACATCCTTCATCCACAAGTGTTGATCGGATTGCCCAGGTTTCCTACAAGCTTTTCTTCTAGGAAGGGTGACAGGGCAGAGCAATCCTACCTTCATCTTTCTTCTTTGCCTGAATCCCTACAGCTGCAAGGAGAGGGGCAGCTCATGTTATTAGAGGTGAAATGCACTGTCCTCCAGGACCAGGGATCGTTCTTAGACTGCAGGAACCAAACACGACATGAAAATTATACCTGGCACAAAGGGAATGTGTATTACTCAGACACACCTGGTACTTACCAAGCAGGATGCCACCATTTAGAAAGTGGCCCAGAGGGAACAGCCGGACCCGTAGGTGTATAATAGCTGCACAAAAAGCCCATGTGATTTAGGAAAATGCCACATTTTAGGAAGATGAAAAGATACAGCTGAATTGAGCCTCTGCAGATGAATCACAGGGGTTTAGGGAACATACTAATGGGTGTTTCAGCTAGTCTGTTAAGCTTGGATCAGTTCCGGCAGACGTTTGGGTGCTGTGGGAGTATTGCTCCATCTTTCTCGCTCTGCTGCTTATTCCCAAGCTTCTCCCACCAACGCCAGCAGAAGCAGAGGGCTGAAACCAGGCCCAGAGCCCCACTGCTGCAGGTGGGAGTATCTCCGCAGGATAACTGCCCCTGGAAGGGTCCGTGCTGTGGCCAAGGGGCTCCTGCAGAGACAGACCACGTGGATGTTGTTGGGGCCAGCAGAGAGAGTCTTGGCTTGTGAGACACACGCTTTGTGCCTCTGGAACAGGGGTCTTTAGTTTTGGAAAAGAAAGGAGCCCACTGGCAGCTGCTTCAGACTGCGGCACCAAAGCACGTGAGGGAGGTGAGGAGTGATGAAGCTGGGGGGGTGCAAGATGCAGCCATCCCCAAGGCACATCTCTCCTTGGTCACGAGAGGACGCTCTCCTGTCCATGCCCCTTTTGCTCAGGACTCGCTCATTCTGCTGCCCACGAGATTTGAGCGTCGCAGGTGCAATGAGCTGTTCTGAGCACTGGAGGGGGAATGGGCAGCATTGTCCCAAGGAGTCCTGGTGCCATGTGGACAAGGAGGTACAGAAGAACATCCTTTTGATGGTGCCACCAGGAGAGAAAGCTCTACCTCAGCTGAGAACTTTGCTGACCCAGGGCTGTAACGGAGAGGCACCTGATGCAATAGCTGTGATACCAAGAGGGTGATACCAAGAGGGTGATACCGAGGGGGTGGGTCTGTGGAGATGCTGGCCAGGTTAGTAGAGGGCAGCAAGAGTAGAGGGACCTGTTAAAGGCCGAGAGGACTGGCCGTGGAGAAGTGATTTCTCAGGGGCTAGTTAGATACATTCACACGCAGAGCCCCATAACTGTCACCTGGGTCAAGCAGCAGAGCTGGAGCAGAAACATGGCACACTTCTTGCCTCAGTCATTGGCCTCTCTTTACAAGCAAGACTAAATTAGCCCCGTTAGAAACCCTCTCAGGCTGAGTTAAGGAGCAAGCCTACAGGAGACACCAAAAGGTCTTTTGCCCTCATTGGTGCCTCTTTTTCTGCAGATGACATTGCTCAGTTAGAAGGATCTCTTCAAACTAATTGACTTTATTCTTTTTCTTTGTCTTTTTTGGTCCAAGAGCTACTTTGAACCTGGTCTTCTGTGTGCAGGCTGAAACACTCTTCAAGTGCGAGCAATAAGAAGAATCGCTTTGGGTGTATAGTCCCTTAAACACCCCAATTAAGATACAGATACAGGATTTAAGTTTGAAGGTTCTCGAGCAGCTATTTTTGTTACACATGACCATTCATGTGGTGGTCCTAAAATGTTTTGGAGGGCCGTATGAATTTGATCTCCGTTCCTTGGTTGGTTCCTGCTTCCTGGTGTTTCATGGCTGCCCCACCTCTCGGGAATCTTTGCTTTTCCTTCCACTGGGTCCAGGTGCCTGCACTCTTGACAGTATTTCCAAGGAAAATGCTGCTGAGCGTGCAAAGCCATGCACCAGCTCAGGGCTTTGCTGAATTTCCCATTTGCCCTGTTGAAGGCCTCCATGATAAACATCCCCGTGGTGCAGCAACTGCCTCCCATCGATGGTGTTGATCTGCTGCCAAAATTCCCCCTTACAACGGCCAGGGCTTCACGGGGTCTCCAACAGGCTATAGGACCCAACTGGCATGATGGGCGCCCTAAGTGATGGTTTGAGGCTACTGTGGGGCTCTGCGCCCCGGTTTGTGTCAGTGTGTGGCACCAAGGCTCTGATTTTCTTCGTGGACGTCTTGCTGGGGAACATCTGACATCCTGGTCAGAGCTTTGGTGGCACCGAGCAGGAGAGAGTGGAGGGAAATCCCAGGGGCATGTCTGGCTTAGCTGATCACAAATGCGACATCCCCAGTGTAGTTTTTCCTGCATGGGGTTCATGTGGCTGGCAAGGAAACCCCTAGAGCCTTTCCTATGGGAAGAGCTGGGATGGGATGGCCTAGGTGGAGCATGGATGGGAGGACTGAGGAGATCACTGCCAAGCCCTCCTGCAGAAACATGGAATGGTTTAGGAGGGAAACGCAGTGGCACCCGGCCCTGTGTGGGAGAGGAGCTGAGGGAGCGTGTGGTGCGGGCCGAGGGGAAGCCGTGAGCTCCAGGGCCACCGCGTGCACGGGTGGTGGTTTCCTGAGCATCAGTCAGGCTGCCAGGCCCAAATCGCTGGCACCGAGCCCCAGTCACATTACTGGGAATTGAATTACACCGTGCTCTGGGCAGTCGTTGTGTCAAATCCGTAACTCCCAGCACGTGAAACACGGATTTTAACAGCATTTGCAGTAGAGAGAGAGAGGCAAAAAATAAACCAGAAGCTGATTTATTATATGGCTGACAACACTTGAGTGCTCCTGAACAAGCTGGGGTGACTTAGGGGCAATCACCTGGTGTGCCCCCAAAATCTCCTACCCACCACAAGGCTCCCAAGGGACAACTGCTCAAACGAGGTGGGTGAATGATCCTAAAAGTGGTGGCCAAAAGCCAGAGGCTGGGGCTGCTCTGATGTTCATGGAGGTTTTTAAGGCTACATAAAGAACCTGGCTCTATTAAAAGACCTTCTGGGTCTAAGATGCGAATCCACGGCCACAGCCTGCCCGCTTGTCTCGGTTTCAGCTGAAAAACGTCTGCCGTGGAGCTGCCCGGGCTAGTGCTGCAGCCACTGGGAGATGAGAAACATTTGCCATATGCTGAGGGATTACTGTATAAAAAACGAGATGCTTGGCCGCACTCCAAGGTACAAGGTTTCCAAATAGAGTCTGAATCCTGGACAGAAAAGTTCCAACTAAATATAGCCACGACTGCCTCAGAGTTGACTTTTGTTGTTGTTGTTGTTGTTGTTGAGTTCACTTAAAAATAGTCTGGCAGCGGGTTTTTGTCTTCTTTTTTTGCCCTTTCGGTGAGGAGGCAGGTAAAGGCATGTCTCCGAATGGAGGCACAAGCCAAACGAGTTGGCGGGATGAGGAATCTCGCCCTTCTGCTCCATCCACCCCGAGACGCTCTCCCAACATAGCAAGGGCGGAGGGTGCAGGTTGCCCCTCCTGGGCCGCCTCCGCTGCACAACGAAGCAGAGGGAGAAGGAAGGCGCCAGGGCTTCCTTGGAGCTCCCTGGGAAATGAGGCAGGCCAGCATAAACGGTATTTTCAGAGGATGCTCCTCCAGAAGCTCCTGGGGCCCTCCCTGTCCTTGCAAGACGAAAGAGAGATTTACAGCAGACTGGGGGCTCGCCACCAGCCATCAGAAATAACGAGGAGGAGAACTTTGCTCGGCCACAGGGCCAAAGCTCTCAAGAAATGCAGTGGGCCACTGTGAAGGATGGAAGAAGGGTTATGGCTGTGCGGGAAGATGAGAAAGACCCACCTGTTTTCTCACTCTTAATATTTCTGGAACGACAGCATTTGCTGGAAGAGGAAGCCGAAGGGTGCTGAGAACGGTGAATATGGCACCTGCAGAAAAGATGAAGCTTTTGAGGGGGACTCAGTCTCACATGACAAATCAAAAAAAGAAGAAACTTTTTTTTCTGCGTGATTTCAGCAAAACTTGTCACATTCAGGGGCTGCTGAGAGCTGGAATTAGAAACCAGCCTGCAGCAGGGCTCGGAGATGCAGAACGAGCCTGCCAGAAGAGTTGGATTTGCCGGTCCGGATCACACGTTTTTGGAGCTGTGGGCTGCATTACTCAGCCATGGGCCCGCTGGCGAACGCAGGCACAGACTCCGAGCAGCAGCGCCAAATCAGAGCCTGCAAAACGCCGAGCGCCAGGTTTGCAGAGGCGCTGCACAAGCAGCTCCGCGGCCCGGCTGCAGCACAGGCAAATCGAGTCCTCGGTGCTTGCAGCGGCTTTGTGGGCAGGAAGCGAACGATTTTACAAAAGCCTGTAAGAAAAAAGAAAAAGAAAGAAACAAAACATAAATATCTGGGACAGGAAGAGGGCTGTCGGATGTGCTCTTCATGCTGAGTGCCATTGTGCGAGTGAAGGGCTGTTTGGAGGAAGCGTTTTGAGAGACAGTTGAGTGAACTCGAGGCTGGAAAGACTATGAGGATTGCTCATGAGCAACTCTTGCCCGAGGCCAGAGGACACAGGCGGAGGAGATTCCCAGCAGATGGAAAACAAAATGCCCAAACCTGCAATGGTGTCATTGAGTGCAACGAGAAACGGGACATGACACATGGTTTTTTGCACCTTTGCATTATTTTTTCGCACAGATATTATTGAAGAGATCACAGGTTTTATGGCAGGAGATAGCCAAGTGCCTGATATGGGCCTGAAAAGGGTGACTGTAAAAAATGGTGGAGTGGGAAGCATCGAACAGCCAGAAGGTGTCCAGAAGAAAGCAGAAAATTTCAGCGCTGGCATTAGCTCTGGGGACAGAAGTGGTTGTAAAACCTTAGTAGTAATAATAATAATAATAATAATAATAGTAATGGCAGAAAAGCAGCCCTGAGGTGTGAATTCCTCCCCAGAAAGCAGGCATTGCCTGGAGGGAGAAGCCTGGATCTGATAAATTCACGTTCCTAAACAGCAGCGCTGGGGAGGCTGGCACCGGCAGCGGCGAGGGGGTTATAATAACAAATAGTGCCGCAGTTATACCTTACATAGAGAAAAGCGCTGCTGGAATCGGCAAAAAGCTTCTTGTTTAATTTATGGGGCTCGAGCTATATTTAGCCGCCGATCCTCGGGGGTTTTAGCTGGGATGGCCGCTCGGCCCCCGCTGACGAAGGCGTCGGGCTCCGCTTCTCGCGCCGCCCTGGCCGTGCCGGGGGACTCCCGCGGGCAGCGCCTTGGAAATTCCCCCCCTTCCCGCTCCGCCCGGCGCCTGACACGAGCTGGCAGCAGGGAGAAGCCGCGCGCGGCGGAGGCGGCCCTCGCTCCCCCAAAAAGTGGCCCCCGGTGCCTCTTTCGCCATCGCGGGTCTTCTTGGGCGTTGGGATCAAAGGAATCCTTTGGAGAAAGGCGAGAAAAACAATCATTTTTGACCCTTTATATATATATGTATTTCTTTTGTTTTTCCTCTGTCAGGGTAAGTCTTTTTCAGCTGGATCCTCCCCCCTCCGACCAAAACAAGCTGCAGGTTTCGTGCCGGGCTAATTTTATCCTCCGCATCCCCCCCCAATCCCTCCCCGCCCCGCGATCTCCTGGAGATTGTCCCATTGCAGCCAGCGAGGGCTAGAAAATAGCACATCGCCCACTCATCCAGCCTCCTTCCTCAAGGAAAATATTTAGGCGATGCCAAAGCGAGGGTTTCCATGGCAGTGATGACTTGAGCACCGTCGCCCTGGCAACCGCTTGAGGCCATCTTGAACCACCCGAAAAATACCCTTCCGAGACAAATAAGGAGAGGGCCGCAGGGGAAAGGTCCGGCCGGCGGCGCCGCGCGTGTGAGGAGCGGGGACGGGTGGAAGGACGCGCACGGCCCCCCTGGGGACACCCAATGGTGGGGTACAAGCTGCCTCTGCTGGAGGCCCACAAGTAGTCCCACCCCTTGCTGGAGGAACGTGGGTCCAGGGCTTGCGATGCCACGGGGGTTTGGTGACGCTTCCAGGTGTCACCTCGCTCCTGAGGGCCACCAAAGTCTCCCCAGCCACATGGGGAGCTCAAGCAGCAGCTGCTTTCGGGGGATCTTTTGGGCAGCCCCGACGTGCAAAGAGCTCCTGGTTTCTCCCAAGATGCTGCCAACCTCTGAATCTCCTGCCGGGACCATCTGCTGGGGTCAGAGCCCTCATTTGGGCTGGCAAAATTAGCAGAGGGGCATCCCTTGCCCTGCATCATTTACCTCCCACAGGGATCGCTCCCCGGCCCAACAGTTTGGTTGACCTGATGCTAACACTCAGTTGCCGTCCAAGCCTGCGGGAGCTCCGCCACCAGCTCCTTGGCCATCTGGCCCTCAAGGACACAAGGAATGTGTCAAGGAATATGAAGCTTTCAGAAACAGACAGACCATGAGCTCATGTGTTCAAGCTACAGAATCAGAGCTCAGGGAGCTCGTATCTGCCCAGAGAAGGAGCAGTCCCACGCCAGGGCTGCTCACATGCCCCACGGACGTGTCCCAAGGGGCATTTCAGGGGCAAGATGAGCAGGAAGAGGCTCAGCATGTGACATTGCCCTGGGATCTGCGGCTGCCTCTCTGTCTGAAAAAAGGCCGGTTGTGTTGGGAATTAGCCTTACCTGGGGGCTTCACTTGGCAAGTGAGCCCTGAGGTCAAACCAGCTTCTCAGGACAGGCGTTGAGCTGTCCCTGTGACAGCACACGAACAGTTCCCAGGCTGGACACGGTGACTCGTGTTGCCCACATGCCCAAGAAGCACAGTTTCAACACAGGGTGCACTAGCAGGAAGATGAGACTTTCCCCTTCATCTCTACCTTCTCCTATCTCAGCCCAACCTCCAGTTGTCCGACCCCAGTGCAGACGTTGGATGCGGTCTCAGCAATCCGCAGCCCTTTCCCCAGGCTCGCTCCTGTGTCAAGGTTCTGGCACCATCCTGTGGCCGTTCCACTTCATGGGCACCAACACGCCACCATGGAGCCCACATGGGCGCCCATCTCCCAGGCTGGAAAAGACCCTCAAGATCATCAAGTCCAACTGCAAACCCGTCACCACCGTGCCTGCTAAACCATGTCCCTAAGTGCTTCATCCAGCAAACATTCCCGGTTTGGCCCTTCCTTGCAGCTTCATGGCCTGAGCGCTCCTCCGAATGCTCTGCGAGGGATGTGTTTGGGGAATACAATGATGTGACTCTGAAATCCGCGTATCCGGAGGGGCCCTAAACCATAGTCCACTGCGTGGATGAATCCCAGGACTCCTCCTGCAGCCACATCGGTGGGGACAGGGGATGACATGGCCTGGGGGACTTGCATGTGCCAGGGAGCGTGCGATGGGCCCGGCAAAGCCCCATGGGCCTTCAGGGCCTTCCTCAGCGGTGCGGAGGAGGAGGAGAGGCGCCTTCTGCTTGGGCTTTTTGGGTCTAAAAACACTGAAAAGTGTGTGTGGAAAAAAAAAAAAAAAAAAAAAAAACAACAGCCAAAACCGGGGCGCGGGGCCAAAA
>NW_010585425.1:40872-67687 GCF_000705375.1 Tinamus guttatus | reverse complement strand
GCGGGCGGCTGCTGTGGGGCAGGGGCAGCTCCAGGGAGGGCTGCTGTGGGGCAGGGGAAGCCCTCGGAGGGAGCTGCTGTGGGTACGGGGTTGTTTTGGGGCAGGGGTAGCCCTAGGAGGGAGCTGCTGTGGGGCACGGGACTGCTGTGGGGCAGGGGCAGCCCTAGGAGAGAGCTGCTGTGGGTATGGGGTTTCTGTGGGGCAGGGGCAGCTCCGGAGGGGATGGTTCTGTGAGCCACTGGGTTCCTATAAGGGAGAGGCAGCCCTAGGGGGGCTGTTGTGGGGCATGGGTGGCTGTGGGGCAGGGGACCGCCTAGGTAGGAGCAGCCTTGGCGGGTGGCTGTGGGGCAGGGGAAGCTTCAGGGCTGTCTGCTGTGGAGTAGGGGGTTTCTGTGGGGCAAGGGTGGCCCCAGGGAGGCTGCTGTGGGGCAGGGGCTGGCTGTGGGGTTCCCTGCCGCAGGGGACAGGGGCTGGAGGAATGGGGACAGGGCAGCACGGGGGCTTGCGTTGGGGCCTCCCCAGCACCGTCCCCCTCTGCCCCGACCTCGGACAGCCTTGGGGGTCCAAATGCGAGCGTGAGAGAGGGAAGCGAAGAGGGAATAAAACCACTTTCCTCCTCGAGGTCATTTCTTGGTGTTTTTGGCCACTTGCGAGTTGTTTTCGCTCATCCCCATCTCTGGAAGTGCTGTTGTACGTGGCAGTGTCCCCAGCAAGGAATCTCTGTGGCGCCTTGGGCTTGGCTGCCGCTTGTGCTACCTCTTGCTGCCACGAAACTCCAAGTTTCTGCCCTGTTAATGTGGAATTTTCTCCATCCCGGGAGTGTAGCTGTAGCAGAGGGCTGGAAATCCCAGGCGAGTTGCCAAATTGTTCTATTTTTGCTAAGTTTTATCTTCCAGGTAGAACAAAACGCAGCTGGAGTCGCCTCTGCCTCACGCTTTTCTTACCTGGGAGAGGGTTAAGGTGCTTGGTCAAGAACTTGATGGGCTCCCTGCAGTTAGGAAAATGTTTAAGGTAGACTTCAGTGATTTCCAACATAGATTTATTTGCTAAAATAAGGAGGAGTGACTTGCGGATAGATCCCCAGCTGGAGAAATCCGCTGTGCCGCGTGACTGCTCCTTCTCCTGGCTCATCCCACCAGAGGGAGCAATAAGGCTGCTTCGTTTTTCCTGCTTCCGTGGGGAATGCCCGGCAGATTCCTGCTTGTGCGGCCCGGATCAGCTGCTTACGTGGTGTGGGGGTTTCTCCTGCGAGAAACACAGCTCTTTCTCGTTGACCTTGTTGTTCCCAGCTCTTGAAATGTGGCTTTTATGGAAGGTAAGGAGGCAGAATGGGAAATGCAATGGGCTGTGTCTTTGCTAGGTGGGAGCTGTTGCTTCTGCAAATGCTGTTGTTGCTCCTGTTGGTGCCGTTGTGTGGGTTGAACTCGTGCTGACGCCGTGTCCTAGAAACCTGCGTTTTTCCATCACCATCCAGAATCCCCGAGCTGAAAGCAACCAGCAAAAGAAAAAAAAAGCCCTGGCCCTGCTTTTATCTCTTCAATAAACCCCGCTCTGTCCCCACAGGCAGGTTTTGATCCTCTGTTGTTGAGCAGCTCTGCGATCTTACTGAAATACTTCGCAGGAATGAATTGTCCAGGGATGTAGCATCAAAAAAAAAAAGGATTTAACGTTTGAGGGAGGTGTTGTGTGAATCATCCCCAAACTGCTGCTGGTGCAACTCTCCCCAGGAACTGAGATAACATCTTGTTTCTGATTTTGTTCTGTAATTTCCCAACTTTAATGCACTGCTAGGAAAAAAAGGGATGCAACCCACAGTGTCTAACTGTGTGATACTTCTGGGGACCTGAGTTGGGGAGATAGAGTAGGCCTAAATATTCAGTTTTAGTTTAGTCTGGGCCTTTGATTTCCGCGTGTGTGAGTTTCAGCCTGTTGGAGCCTAAACGCCCTTTGGGACATTGCTGTGAAATGACGGTTTTCCCTTCCTTGGGGAGAAGGAAGGAGTATCACTAAAAGGCTGTGGATAGCCAGAGAAGATGGACTTGTTTTTTATCTCTGTTTAGACACATTTTTGGAGTGTGTTGATTTATTTATTTGTTTATTTTGCTGTCTCTCACCTATTTTTTACAGAGTTCAGCAAAAATAAGAAGCCCTGGCTTAGCCCCTATTGGGACACATGCTTTAGGTTCTAATTCTAAATTTAAAATAATGGTGTTTCAGTCTGAAACGAGTCTGGATAGGAGCTCATGGGAGGGTGGGGATGGAAATCCTCCTCTTGCCTCTGCCGCGGGCAATGCTGCGAGACCTGGAACGCGAGGGCTTCTCCTGCTGCCCGGGTTCTCCCATTGCCACAGGCAGGATGGAGGGATGCGCAAGGTCCCGTTGCCTTGGGTGGCCCTGTCCGTTGTGACGCGGAGATGCTCGGTCAGGGAAGAGGAAATAAAACTGGAAATTTGGTGCAGGCTCGGGAGAAAATGAGGGCAGTTTCCAGCATTCCAGTCCGGACCCGTTGGGTGCTGATGCACGGATGTTGCCCGCAGCGTTTCCCTGGTCTTGTGCTTTTTGTCACCTTGGAGGTGGCCCAAATTGGGAGAGTTTTGGGAAGCTGCTGAACTCCTCTTTTAAGGACATGATCCATCATTCCAAATGCCTGCAGGCTTCCCCAGTGTGCGCCTAAAGCACCAGCAATCCCCAAACTCCTGGTTCTTCTTTGTGACACCGCTGCTCCTTGGTGTCCCACAGACACTTTTCTTTTCATGATAACTCTTCCCTTTACCTCTTTCCAAATATTTATTCATTTACTTGCTTACAAGATCCCTCTTCTGGCTTCCTGCTTGAACCGTTGCCCAGAGAGTCTCCTGGTCCGTCGGCCTCTCGGAGCTGCCCACGAGGACGTTGCTGCTGACAAACTTGTTCCAGGACAAACCCGAGCTCACCTCCTGCTAGGGTAATGCAAGGGCTGTCCTGGGCGGCTGTTAATCTCCTGCATCCTGTTGTTCCTGGTGCTGGTGACTAGTTCTGTGTAAAATTCAAGCATTGCAAGGCCGTGGTGTGAACAGGTCCCCCCACTCAAGCAGCTCAAGCACCAGCTTTGCAGAATGGGCCCAAAGTCTCAGGTGAGGAGGGCAGATTCGTGGTGCTGGCTCCTGGCAGGAGGGCTTTTCCAGTGCTCCCTGGCTGGGAGAGCCCGGCTCGCCTGTCCCAAAGATCATTGGGAGGCTCCACTCATCTGAGGTTTTTCTCCTGGACCTGCGGCTGGAGAGATCATTTTACAGAAATGGCCACAAGATGGTGCAAAATAGTCCCCAAGTTCCACATCTCCCTATTTGTTTTTAAAAACCACGTGCGGGGAGAAGCTGTTCAAGGGACCCAACTCTCCAGCTGGAAAAACCTGCTCTTTAATGCCCCGATTCTCCCATTTGGGATGCAGGCTGAACCCGTGACGCCGAAGTCGAGTGCTGAGCTTAACCGAGCGAGCACCCGAGTTAAGCGCGATCCTAGTGACGAGTTTTGCTCGCTCTCCCATCAGCCTGCCTTGGACCGGGGCCTGGGCTGTTCTGAGATGAGAACCCGGGCTCTGCTTCGCGCGGGCGCCCGCGCGGCGCCTCCCGCCGCGGTCGCGCTCGCTGCCCGTCCGCGGGTGCTCCCTTGGGAACGCTCTCCGGGACGGCGTTCCCGAGCCCTGGGAGCTCTGCCTGTGCCCGCGTTGCCTGCGGGTCACCGAAGCGGCGTGCGGCCTCCGAAACCTCTGGTGTGTGAGGTTGGACACCTTCTTGTCCAGGTGAACTTTGCCTTGCAAGCACTCCCGCCTGGAATGGCTCCGGAGGCGAGCAGCGAGGAAAGCGGATCCGTATGTCCTTGTACAGTGCAAAGAAATAGTCAGTATTTCATCCGTGTGCAGGATGCTGCCCTTCGGCAGCCTTGGAGGGATCTCCACTTCTGCTCCTTCACCTTTTTGTGTTGCATTTGGTGGTTTGCATTAAGATGCTGTCAGGGATGAATCAATGTGCTGATGGGGACGGAAACCTCTTTCTCTCCAGGTTGTGGAGCAAATCCCAAGACCCCAAATAGTTTTGCTCAGTAACTTAAGTCTTGCATGGAGAAGTGAAATTGTCAGCAGTGAGAAGCTGGGCCTTCTGGTTGGGAAGTCTTGCCCAGCACTGCGTGGCAGGGCATTATGGCCATGGTCTTCTCCAGCTTTCCCCCATGGGTGTCTCCTCCTGGTGCCTCAGGGCTGAGATGTGGCTGTGCAACCATCCAAAACGCTCAGATGTGGAGATGCCTTCCTGCTAACTTTGCCCGTGTTTTTCTCTTTGCAGAACTGACCTTGAATCCACCAGAAGGGATAGTTGCAGGTGAGGAACCGAACCGAGTTTGTGCACCGTGGGCTTGTAGCCTTTGCCTTCTGGTGGCCTTAAACGTTGTTTTAATTTTCTTCCTTATAGGTCCCATGAACGAAGAGAACTTCTTTGAGTGGGAAGCTCTGATTATGTGAGTTAATGCTGTGGTGATGTGAGTCTTTATCTGACATCATCACTTGTTGTATATTGTTAGCTTTCAGGAGGAGAAGAACATAAACATCCTAATTCTGCATAACACTTTGGCCTGTCTTTGCATGGGAACTTCTTGTCCACCCCAGACAAGGAATTACATTTGGATTTTAAACTGTGATAAGCTCATGGCTGGGTCTAAGTGGAGATCTCTGGTGCTGGCTTTGTATAGCAGTTATAATAAAAAACATTCCACATGGGTAACTCTCAGATTTTACAGGAGCCACCATGTGGCCAGCACTGAATTACGTGGCTGTACTGTAAGAAATGATAAATTGTTAGTAGATCACAGTAACCTTCTGGGAACGTGGCTCATCGGCAAACACAGCGCGCGTTTTCTCATGCTCTCAGTAGAAAAAAAATAGGCAACTTAGCAGTGATAGAAAATGCAAAAATCCACGTCTAAAATCACTTATTCAGATTTCTTCTGGATAAATGAAAGGGGACAGGACTTAAAAGGTTTTACAGATTTTTAAAATTCCTCAAACTTATTCAGATTTCTTCTGGATAAATGCAAGGGGACAGGTTATTCAAACTTAAAAAAAAAATCTGTAAAACCTTTTAAAATTCCTCAAACTTCATGAATCAGTTGGTGCTGAAAAGGTTGCAGTGACCCCATGCAGAAGGTTCTGGCTCACAAGCGGTTGTTTTTTGGGAGGGTAGTGAAGCCCTGTCCTCCTGCTGAGCTGGTGAGTACAGTTGTTTGCAGCAAGGTTTAGCTTGAAAAGAGGCAATCTTGTGGACAATCTTCTTGTCCAACATCTGGCAAGTCTCTCCTGGTTAACTTGCTCGTGGTGTGCCTTTCCTTGGCAATTGAATGTATGGAATAACTGGCGATTTCTACAAATTCAAGTTCTAAATTGTCGTGAGGGGGAAGAGAGAGACCTCTGTCAGTCCTGTTTATCCAAATGCCCCAGTGTTGTGTTCAGAGTTAACTGAGGATTTCATTTGCATCTTCTCTTTTCAGTCTCTTTTAAGTGTTTTAAGCAAAAAGTAGTGGTTTACCCTCCTTTAGGAAGGGCCAGGTGGTCCGTCTGCTGGCCCCTGAGGTCACTGCTAAGAGTATTTTTAACTCAGATATTTCTGTCTCCTGGAGACAAACACTGAACATAGAAATAGGCAAATTAGTTGTCCAGCCCCCAGAAGTCTGCAATGTCTAATGCTTTCTGTTCTTTCATTAAGTGGGGGTGGTTAGCACTTTTTTAAGCATGATCTTGTTAATGAATGACATCTCCATTCGGAAAGCTGAATGTTGCTTTAAATCCATTGGGATCCCTAAGCTCAGCGCGTTTCTTGGAATGTGGAAGGAAGTTGCTGTCTATCAATACTTTCTCGTAGCAGAGATTTTGTGGTTGATTAGAGCTTTCGTGGAGGACACTCCAAGAAGTACTTTAATGTTTAATTTATTGCATAGAAAACAGTTTTTTTCCCCCCCAGGTTTCCCATAACAAGAAGTTAAACAGATGAGCAGCTCGCAGACTTGAAAGCCCTCTAAAGTGCTGAGTGTTGAAGCTTGAGGTCTTTGTCAGCGCAAACTGAGGGGCGGAGGTGCTTTAATTTTGGTTTCTGCACTGTGTGTGTGTGTGTACGTGTGTCATAATAAAATGATATTTTAACATCTGCTAAATTTGAAGCTGTGGTACAATAGCAACATGTTTACCCTAAACATGTTTGGTTACTTTCATCCCTTGACAGAGCTCTCTTAATAAGAAATGTTTGAGTATGTATAGAGAGCAAGCTAAATAACTGGTTTATATTTGACTGTGATGATCCTCTGTAATGTTTTGTAATCCCAAATTTGAGATTCTGGGAATGACACAGAAGTGCAGATGCGGAAATTAAAGCAAGATCGGCCTCAGATTTGAGACAGATGAGGCATAAAAGATAAGTAAGGAGCATATTTTTTTCCTTCTCTACCTCCCATTTGTATAAAGCATATATAATCTCAAATAAATAAGAAGAAATGGGCCCTAAGAGAGAAAAGTCCAAGATATCATCCATTTATCAATCCAAAAGTGGGCTGGGAAGTGTTACGGAGATTGATGTAAGAGCTTGACTTAGAGATAAAATAATCTCTTTTAAAATAATAATAATTTGTATTTCCCATGTTCTTGCCCACAGCAGTACTGCTGGAAATAGCATAAATGTTAAGGTTGTACCAACATGCATGTGTGAAAGAACAGTTCTTATATTCTCAAAGCAGGTGTGCTTGGCCAAATCCAGAAGCAAAAATGCAATGTAAGTGGTGATCTCGTCAAAATGTGTCCGAAGGGTTCCTTAAAACACTGCTTAATTCTCCAGGGCCGCGTGGAGTCCAGCAGGCTGCATCATGGTGTGCCAGCTCGTGAATTTAGCACGCAAGGTCTGAGTGGTTTTGTCCTCTTTGACCAGGCTTAGGAACCTCAAAACCATTGGTTCATGCAAGGGTGTGTTGCTATTGAATTTATCTCCCAAAGACATAAGAACACATGATTTTTAAGAACTTCACTAGCTTAAAGGTTGCTTGAAAACCAATATCAATCGAAGCCATTCTATCAAAAAAGAGAAACTGTTGAGAAAGCTAATTAGACCTACATATAGGCGTATGACTTCTGTTTTGCTTAGCATGGAATTCCCCTTTTGGCATCTGATGCCTGTGGGCATGGGTCTTTTTTGCAGCTTCTTTTACAGCTAAGAAGCCATTTACAAACAGGGTGAAGGTGTGACTATAGAGGTATCCGTCCTGCTTCGCCTCTCCCTGCTGTTTTGGCAGACACTTGCCTTTCCCTGCCTTCATAATTAATATCCAGCTCATGGAGTTGAGAATTTCTTATCTCCACGTGTCAACAGACTTCTTCCTAACATGGTTTTCTCTGCATTTGGGTGCAACATCCTTACATATAGTATGGGAATAAAATGACCTTTTGTTAGCTTGTTATATTCACCCAGGAGTCCTTGTCTTAGTCTCCTGGGGCAATATAGAGTCTCAACGAAACAAAAACACAAACGGGAAAGAAAAGTTGAAGCAAGTTCTTGTCCCAGGAACTGGGTCGGAAGGAGATCTGAGTGCTTCGGTACCAGCTACTTATTGTCCTCCCTCCCCTTTGCTGAACGTCACTCTTTCAGCTCCTGCTTCGAATCCTTCCTGTGATATTGCTGCTGGTCAGTGAATGTCTGTGGAGGTTGGAGGGCTGTTCTTGGACTACAGAAGTCTACAAGTTTCTTAGCGACCCTTTGGGCTGAAAAGGGCTAAATGAGGTAAAGGCTGATTGTGCAGGGCTGTTTGGATGCTCTCGTGGGCGTTGTGCAAATCCCCAGCATCCCTCACACGTGGTTAAGAAGCATCGTCCTCTTTTGGGGGTTTGGAAACTTGGCTTAAGGTACTTCTTGCTTCATCTTCTGCACAGTCTGGGTTTTTCTTGGAGGAATCCTAATCCGATCCTCCCAGCCCTGGACTCCGACTAGCAGCTCAGGTGAGATCATAGCACGAAGGCTTTGAAAATCTGAAGTGCTTTGAAATCCCGGCGGGACAGGTGTTGGAATTACAAACCCTGCTGCGCTTTGTGCCTCTTTGGCCCTGCTGATGCCGTGTTTGAACTGAAAGGGATGTTGTCACGGTTGAGTTTTGGGCCCTTCTGAGGGTTTTTTTTGTAGTCGCAAATGCTGTTCTGGATTAACTCTTAATTTCTTTGAACTCGGTCCCCGCAGTAACGAACGGCTGAAACAAAAGCCATTTCCGCATTTAATAGAAGACCTAAAAATGGAGCATATTTGGTGAACGTATCTGACAGAAGAGCCCTCGAGGCTGTGGGTTTGCTCTCAAAAGAGAACATTAGACGCCCACCAGCTTTTCAATGTGTGTATGTACATACCCTTAGAAGTTCAACAATGAGCCTTGAAAATGCAGCTGGCATCAAAATGCTTCTGAAAAGAAATGCGTTGTCTTGACTCTCAGATGCTCAGAATTGAATCCGAAATAGAGGAAAGACTTAGAAAGGGGACAAAAATGGTTGAGGTGGTTTTTTAGCTTTGGTTCTTGCAGCACAAAAAGATATTTGTCTGATCTTGCATGCAAATGCCAATATGCAGGTTTACAGTGCTTGTTACTTTTGATTATGGTATTTCTCTTAGCTTTACCAGTCAAGTCTTTTGAGTGCCAGAATTTAACAAGGTTGAAGCTCTTGGGGCTTTAGGTTTCATTGCTCTTGACTTTAGGTTGTTGTTGCAGTCTCAACTCTAAGGCATCATTGACCATTTGCCTTAGAAATTTTATGTTCTTACTGGCATCGAGAGTGTGTTTATAAGCTGGGAGGTGGAAGTACATATATATTTCTAAGCTTTATTTTCCATGCAATATAGCCCTTGTTTGAAGAGCTTTCTGCTCAATGCATGAGGTTTCCTTGGCTAAGATACTTCGGTGATGAAGCTTGTTTACTGATCTTTTCAATCAGGAGAGATCGTGTTTGCTTTATAACTTCCAAATGGTTCATCAAGCTTGAATAAATCACGTCAAACTAACTCTTTTGCTCATCTTCCAAATATGTTTTGAGGAGAGAGGGTAAAATAAGTGTCTTTATATCGTCCCCGATGGCGCCTTGACCCAGATGGCGAACACAAAAGCCGGTGTTTCTACAAGAGAACAAGAGCTGGTTGTGCTCGGGGTGCATGCGAGGGGGTGAGAGCTAAATACCTGCAGCCTGTCAAGAAACACGTGTGCCCTGCACCTTGCAGCCCCTGCGTTTTGTTTGTAAAACACAAAACAAACACAAAACACTGCTGTATTTTTTTTCGCATCAGATAGCGATAAGTGTTTGTGTGGTTACGCTTCGCCCTGGCAACCCGAATCTTTTTAGCTCAATTAGATGACTCCTTGCCTAATCCTTGTTTTATATTATCATTTTTTTTTTGAGCTGATGTTTGACATCTCTGTCTGTGCAGCATAAGAATATCTTCAAAGATACAGGGCTTCCACACCTGCCTGTGCTTTCCCTTGACATGTAGGCTCTCAAATCCTGGAACATGCCTTGGAGCCAGATACTCCAATTATATCCCAACACACCCTGCTAATTAAGCAGTGTTGTGACCTTCCTAGTAATTTAGTGTGCAAGCTTTGATTTCCCCCTTCCCTCCCCTATCCCCTACTTGGAGTTCGGTTTTGGAGGCGCGGGGTAAGAGCGTGTTAACTCTTTGTCTTCTTGAGAACACCATGATACAGCCCAAACCTAAGGTGCCTCATTAGACCAGACTTTGGGTGAAAGAAATACTGAAAGCTTTGTGAATGGCTTTTTATCTCTTTCCAGGGGTCCTGAAGACACCTGCTTTGAGTATGGGGTTTTCCCTGCTATTCTGAGCTTCCCACTCGACTATCCTCTAAGTCCTCCGAAGATGAGGTTCACGTGTGAGATGTTCCATCCAAACAGTAAGTTTGATACTTGAGACGGGTTGGGATGGTTTTGCACAGTAAAGAAACAACTTTTTTTGCAGCAGCAGCAGCAGCACAGCTGGTGTTGCTCACCAAGACTGCTTCATTTGCCTTCCTTTTCTGGGGAATGCCGTAGGAGTGTTTGGCCGCCCAGCAGTTTCACCCTGTCGTAGAGTCATGCTCTCTTGATCGTGTTAATCTTCATGTATCTTTTGATCATAGTCTAGTAAAGATGCCAACAGTTTGACTGTTTTCTTAAATCATTCCAGGAATACTTGAAGCTATTGCAAAAATAGTCCAAAGGTTCCATGCATGACATGAGATTTTGCCAAATGGTACAGTCAGGGTAGGCTCTTCTCCTTGTTCCTGTGTGACTAGTGTTAATTTAAGTAGCTCGGTGCTATTTTAACAGATGAAAATCTGCTCATATTGGCTAAAATAAGGATGCAGCTATGCAACTTTACAGCATGGCTGTTTTCCATTAGATGAGGAGATTAGTAACATCTCTGATGGGGTTTCTCTGAAACACAGTCCAAACAGCTGGCAAATTTGTAGGCCTTTAAGATTTTATTGGCCTTTTCTTTGCAATTCTGGTGATGACAGTATCTCAGCTACATTATCGTCAGAGTTTTGAGTGGAAGGAATTTAAATATGCTGCCTGGTGATGACAGTATCTCAGCTACATTCTTCAGGCTTTTGAGAGGAAGGAATTTAAATACTCTGTGGATAGCTAACATGCTTGAGCTTTGAACAGGTAAAAACACCTAAATCCCACTTTGCAACCCAGAGCTCTCAAATCTGACGTTGGCCTTGGTGGTTTCTTTGTGAGATTGCTACTTATTGCATCTGTTAGATCAACACTGATCCTGTAAAGATCATTGGCCATCGCCCAGATTTGATGAGCTGGATCCATACTCCAGGCTATTAGCTCCCTGCAGCCTATAAGCAATGAAGGGAAAACGCTGCCCTCTTGCCTAGTGTTTCCTTCCAAGCTGACATTCCTGCACTTGCATAACGCGAATCTTAATCTCAACTGGGAATCTGTTTATTTCGTCCCATTCCAAGGAATGTTGCAATTTCTTGAAGTTCCTCTGTTTTTCCCTTCTCGGGACACCCCTGACACAGGTTCATGCCCATCTAAGCCACGAACAGGCCCATCTTTCTGGTCCCCTCTGGGGGGCATGTCTACACTCTGCAAAGCCAGTTTAGCATCTCCTGTGTCCCCTGGATGTCTACAGAAGCAGTATGGCCACATCAGCACATTGCTCCAGCTGGACTCTTTCATCCAGCCTTCCTGGTAGCACCCACCTCCATGAGCAAATCCATGTCCATGCAACACTCGGATTTGCTTGTCCTGGGCTTGTCTTGAGGATCTCTGCCTGTGGCATGGGCTGTGGCAGCTGCCAACTGTGTCAAGTCCCATGGCTCTAGGTTGTGTTGGGGTAAATCTGAGATCACCAAAGTGGATGCTCAAGCCTTTCTTCTCGCTTGGGATTGAGGTGGTCTGGATGTCCCCAGAAAGGCCATAGAAATGGACATTCTGTGCTTTTCACATCCCTTAAATGCTTACTCCATCTGTCAGAAATTGCAAGGAAATTGTTAAAATTAAAACATCCGCTACGCTTTCTTGGCTTTGCAGCGCTTGCCCTGTGCATAGGGGGAATGGAGACAGCACAAAATCTTCTTCTTTTGCAATAAAATGGTTTCAATGGATGCTTTGGCTAAGCTAACTTCAAAGTAGCAATTAATGAAAAGCCTTTTGTTGGCTTTTAGCAACTGAAGGGGAGGCTTCTTCCTGCAGTCTGCCTCTTCTGTCTTGTCTACACCCCTGGGAGCCAACTGTGTTAAATGAGATTCTGCATGAAATCCACTGGATAACGCACAGGTGAAGGGTCTTCTCCCAGGGCGTTCCTGGTGCGTGGAGGAGATGCTGATCATAGTATCTTAATATCACAGAATGCTGAAGGTTGGAAGGGACCTCTAGAGATCATCTAGTCCAACCCCCTGCACACACAGGGTCACCTAGAGCACGTGGCACAGGACTGCGTCCAGGCAGGTTTGGAAGATCTGCAGAGAAGGAGACTCCACAACCTCTCTGGGCAGCCTGTTCCAGTGCTCTGGCACCCTCACTGTTAAGGAATTTTTTCCCTAAGTTCCTGTGGCCATTTCCTCTAGTTCTGTCAGTGGCTACCAGTGAAGAGAGGCTGGCCCCATCCTCCTCACTGCCTCCCTTGAGGTACTTCTAGACACTGCTCAGGTCCCCTCTCACCCTTCTCTTCTCCAGGCTGATGCCGCCTGGGCGGTTTTCCTCTCTTCCAGCTATGGCCAGGCCAGCTCCAAACTCCATCCTGGCGCTGCATGAGGGGCTGTGAATATAATGAAGGTCTCTCAGAAAACGTCCATGTCACCAGCTTGTGCAGACATTAGCTGGGTGAGCGGCAGCAGCTGGAGAGGAGCTGCCTCCAGCAGTCATTTGCTTCTTGCCCTTTTTTAATTCCTGGCAGTGGAACAGGTTTGCTCGTCAGAGGAGCAGGAGCAGTGAAAGCGCTAGGTGAAGCTGTAGCTCCTTGGGACGCTGCGTTTGGCCACCTTGCTACCGCAGCGTTTGGACCTTCATTGTCTCTTGGTGCTGCCTCTTCAACCTCCCTCAGGTCTCATCCTCAAGTCCAAGGAGGGACTTGGGTGCAGCGAAAGACTCAAATGTATTCAGTGTGTGTTCAGTGTGTATGTGTATTCAGTGCTGTTTGACTGTCCCCTTTGGTTTAAGCAGGACCACTCAGCTACTTGGGGTTACATCTGTGCCTAAATACTCGACTTGTTCCACCAAGTGACCTCTCTTAGTTTTTCCCAAGGAACCTGTCACAGATGTCAAGGGGTTTGAGTGGTCCCCACAGGCTTCTGCTGGGGAAGGATGACCCTGGTTTGTTAGAATTGCTTAAAGCATGTTTTTGCTAGATTTTTTTTTCTTTCCAGTCAAAATCTCTGCTACAGATCTGGAGGGGCCAAGTGTTTCCTTTGAGTAACAGTCAATCCCTTATACTTGTGCAGTTTACCCAGATGGGAGAGTTTGCATCTCTATTCTCCATGCTCCTGGCGACGATCCCATGGGATACGAGAGCAGCGCGGAGCGGTGGAGTCCTGTGCAGAGCGTCGAAAAGATCCTGCTGTCAGTCGTGAGCATGCTGGCAGGTGAGGACTGCCTCTTTATAGCTGCTCTGGTGTCCCGTTCGGCTGTTACGGGTCTTTTAGGGCTTTGGATTAGCTCCCCGAGCTGGGTTTAGCTTTAGCAACACAAAGGTTGTCAGCTGGAGTCCCCTGGGATCCACCAACCAGCTGCCTCTGTTTCTACATGTCGGTGTGCCAGGCTGGGAAACGTACCCCATGCTGCCATCTCTGAGTTAGAGGAGGCCTTCTGGAGGAGAGGGGTGTCACGGAGGACTTCTTGAGTCACCTTTCATGTCACCTCTGAGCAGTCTTGTGTGATAAAGGTTTGGGTGTCAGAAGCAGCAAAACCGAACAAGGGTAAAGCAGCAGATTCCTTGTGAATTGTCACCGTGAGGTACCCAGCTGAGCGACCTACCCGTTGGACCCCAGGGATGCCCTTTAATGGCAGATTATCTGCGTTGTGTCGAGAAAGACGGGAGCCTAAGAGGTCTTCCATGACCTAGGCTGTTTCCTTTAATGTTTCTGCCGTAATCCCAAGCAGAGGGAATGTGCCAAAGCCACAGGAAAGCACCTGTGTGGCAGCATTGCTGGAAAAGTGAGAGGGCCTTGCCAGACATGCCTGCCTGGCCACCTATCTTGCCATCTTCTCATTTCAGAGCCGAATGATGAAAGTGGAGCCAATGTAGATGCCTCCAAGATGTGGCGAGAAGACAGAGAACAATTTAACAAAATTGCCAAGCAGATTGTGCAGAAATCGCTCGGACTTTAAGCTCCCCAAGAGACTGCAGCGTTCCACGTTTCTCTCTGCTTGAGAAAGAGCCGTGCTCAGTGCTGGTACCAAAAAGGCAAACTTTGCAAAACTTTTGGCCTAGTTCTTCTCGCTCATCCCATATTTACCATCTTTTCATTTTTTTCTGCTTCCACTGCTCCAGAGAAGCCTCTAGTTCACTTGCTAAATTGCGTGGCAAAGGGATTTATTATAGGAAAAATAAAGCGAGCAGTCCTGTTTCAAAGGCTGTTTGTTGCTACCTCACTTCGTGGTATGGGAAGCTTGGAGACTTGGCAATCTAGAGCCCGCTTTGGTCCACCTGCTGTTTGCAAACAAAACTGTTTTTAGATCATCTACTGGAAGAATTAGCTTTGTGTTCGTGTAGGCAACGTTGCATTTGGAGCATCAGTAGGCAGAAAATAATTCTATAAATTTTATGTTGAGGGGAGTTGGAGGCGGCGTTTGCAGTCAGAACTCATCTGAAGATTTGGGTTAGCAAGAGAGGCTGTAAAACAAGGATCTAACCAGAAGGGTTTTGTGTAGAACGTGATTTTGCACCATGTACATTTAAGAGAAGATCCAGGTAGTTGCCAGTGGTGGTCTAGAGTAGGCTGATATTCCCATATTACATTGTGAATCCATACTGAGCCTTTGAGGCAGTGTTTGCTTAGAAGTCCCCCAAAGTCCTGTATTATTCCATAAAGACACTCAGTATAACCTCCGGTCGCGATTAGATGTGCAATATGCAAAGGTTTTGCTCCCGTGCACCGAGGGCTACCTTGTCTGCATCCCAAAATTCCGGTCGGAAGGTGCTTGCGTGTTTGGGAACGCAAGATACCCCCGCAGAGCGCTGGGAACCTCTAGGCACCGATGGGCTTTGCCGGTAGAGCCCGGATCATCCCTTTTTTTTCCAGCAAAGACCGGCTCGATGGATTTAGAATGAACTGCAAGATGCTTTTTGCTGCCTGCCCTTGCAGGCTGCAGCTCTCCGGGCACCCTCTTCCAGCGCCTCCGGAGCCTCCGCATCGCTCCGGCTCGCCGGCTTCACCTCCATGTGTGAGTGAGCCCAGCTCCGAGGCGAGGGGGACCCGGCCTCGTTTGGGAGCTCGTGAATTCAGTGTTGCACCTAATTAGTATTTCGGGGCTTACAGGAACGTGTCAGAGCGTTCACGTGCAAACCGAGAGCGTTTCCGTACTGGAAGAGACGCGGAGCGATGCGGCCGCTTTTGGAAACGGTGCTGGAGAGGTCTGGACACCACATGGCTTGCGCTTCGTGAGGCAAACATGGCAAAACTGGGCTCTTTTTTAAGTGCCGCGTATTTTATTCATGTGTGCAAACTCATTATCCTTATTTTAATGGTGGGATTTAGTGTGTATACTGAAAATAAAGAGATTATATTTTCTCCTTTCTTACAAGAATGCATTCGTGTTTCTCTTGCTTTTTTTTAAGGGATAAACAACTGGTAAGGAGAGTCCAGTGCTGACTTTGGCCAGAGGAGCCAAGGGGTTTATTTAACACAGTTAAAACACTGGGAATGCTTTATAGATGCTTTCCAGATGGATGTTCCATCTCAAGTGGTGGCAACCACTTAATATTTCATAGGGAAAGTGTAAAAATCAAGTAGCCAACAGATGGGACCAAGTTTGCTTCTCAGTGAAGGTCTGGAGATCTATGTATCTGGTCTTGGGAAGGTCATTGCTGATCTGTGAATTCTAGTAGATGACTCTAAGTCTGCCAGTATTTGCTCTTGGGTTTGAGAAGGAAAAGTAGATGTCCAGCTCTTCCTGAGAACTGCCATAGCCCCTTAAAAATGCTTAAAAATAAGACCCATCCTTGCGCACAGCACACGTTATCCCACGGGAGTGCTGTGTAACCTGGATCCACGCAGGCTCCCCTGCAGCCTTGGATGCTATGGGCTTTCTCTGGGAGGATTTCAATCCTCAGGCTTCCTTATTGCCACTGGAGAACATCTCTTGGCATTCGAGCTTGCAAAGCTGCTCCTTCGCTATAGCTATAGCCTTTCCCCAAAGACTTAATCCTCTCCTTAACATTCACATTAGCAAGCTGTGTAATACTAGCCAGTAGCGATTTTTTTTTTCTCTTTTCCCTGAGCTTTTTCACAGCCTGAAACAGCTCCTGTAAAACGCATTCCCCGGGCAGCGCCAGGGCTCTACATGTGTTCGTGCACGCAAGTATTAAAGATTAGAAAATTGCCCTTCTGTGGATCATGTTTGCTTTAGGCTCTTCTACCAAAAAGTGTCAACGAAGCTGAAAAGGGGCAGGCGCCGTCCTCTTCGCGGCCTGTTTTTGTGCGCATCCGCACGCACAGGCGCTCCGTGGTGCTTGTGGGCATGGGGAGCGGTGTCGGGACGCGCGGGCCGCCCGTGCGGTGCTTTGGGCGCCTGTGCGGGCGCACGCGAGGGCTCCTCCAAAGGCGCCCTACGAAGGCACGAGCTGCTTGACCTCTCCGCAGCAGCGTGTTTTAGTCCCTTAACTTGTGTTTATGCCCCATTAATTGGCATTTGGGCATTGCTGCCTGTTTCACGATAGTTTTAACCAGCTTTTCTGCGTATCGGGTTATTTTAACAGATGAGCTGTGCAAAAAGCCCCCTAAGTTTCCCAGGATACCTCCTGCCTCCATGAGAGCTGTCGGGGAGCGGTGTAGAGCAGCAGGACAGAGCAGCAGGACAGCGCAGATGCAGATGGTGCTTCTCATCATGCTCCTGGTCTTGCACCCTGCTGCCTCTCCGGTGTTGGGTTCGGATGCACCTCGTGGGCACCCAGGCAGCTATTGCTGTGCAAAGTGCCCCGACACCGCGGGGGTGAAACCTCAGTCCTTCTGCTTCCCTGGGCTCCACGTCACGGGCTGGGTGCTCCTGCGGCCCCTGGGCAGCGTGGAGCTGCTTGGAGGTCGGTGCCTTCCCAAGGGACTCCAGCCCTGTCCCGGCCTTAAATCTCGGAGCGGCGTGCAGGGATCCTGGTGGATCCGGCAGTGGCCTCCTGGTCCGGCTCACGTGGTGGATGGTGTAAGAGCCAAAGGACAACTAATGAGGTGGGTTTTGAAAGCAGCTCCCACCCCGTGAGAGCAGCAGTTAAGATTATGGGGTTTGTTAATATATAATTAATAGTAATAATACGATGGTAGATTATTATAGGGTGGCTGCCTCTGTTAGCAGCACGTGCGTGAGCTGCCACGGAGCCTCTGGAAGCAGCAGCAACCCCGAGCGAGCGGGGCTGTCAGGTCCCGTCCTTCCCAAAGGAGGAGATGAGCGAAGCCGTGGGCCGAGTCCCCGTCCTCGTCCTGGGGCTGCTGTCCCTGCTGCTCTGCGGTGACACGGGGAGCCACGAGCATCACTGACCCCTCGGCCAGGGCCCGTCCTTTCCGCAGAGCTGGGAGCAAACCTGGAAGGAGGAGGAGGAGGAGGAGGGAAGAGCAGGTCCCTCCGGCGGCGCTTCCCTTTGAAGGGCTCCGGAGCGAAGGCCGACGCGCCCGCCCGTCTGGGGCCCATGGGATGACTCGGAAGGTGGGTTCAAAGCTGTGGAGAAGCAGGATGCAACATGCCGGGAGGTGGTGGTGGGGAGCCCACGCTTTTGGGTGCTGGTCCCAGTGCACGGAGTCTCTCCACCCACAACCACATTGGGAGTCTTGCCTTGAAACAAGTTTTTTTTTTTTTTTTTTTTTTTTTCCAATGCCAAAACAATTCGGCAAATTGAACCTATATTTGGGCTGGCGGCATGACAGCTTTCGGGGAATCGAGTCCTGGGGGGACTGTAGCTGGTCCTGGTCCACGTTTCTCCAGGATGCTTGGAGGGGATGTGGGAGCCTGGTGATAGACTCAGGTTCTGGGGGGCCAGGGACCTTGCAAGATCTCCCTGCTTCAAGGGATGGGTGTTTACCTGCTAAGAGACAACTCAATCAGGGTTCACATGGATCCTACTGCCACTGTGACAGGAATTCCGCAAGTTTAAGACCAGATCTGCCGTGTGGCTGCACGGGTGCTACATGGGCATCTCGTTGGTGCTGGTTTGGTCAGTGCGTCAATCCCACCAAGCCTGGTTAACAAGAGGTCTAAAGTCCTCACCTGAGGATGGAAATTGCTGGAGAAATCAAGAATGAGAACAAAATAATGGCTACGAAGGGAGGAAAGGGAAAGAATGAGGCAAAAGAGGAGCAGTCACCAGCTTGCTGCTCCTGTCTGAAACTGCACTGCAGTGTCAGTCCCCAGGGCCTGTTTTCTTGCTCCTTCAAGGAGCTGGGAAACAGGAGAGCACAGGGCCGTGATGCAGTTAGTGCATCTGGGCTCATACTCCCAGTGATTGGTGAAGCCTCTGAGGTTTGAGATCACCCTCTGGCTTCTTTGGGCTTGCTTGGAAGTCATCTCCAGAGGGTCCTTGCTCAGCAAGAGCTGGGTTTTGCCCTCATGCTCCTTCCTCCATGCTGGGCCAACAGTTCCTGTGGGGTAATGAGGGCTGCCAGACTGTAGAGACATTTGAGGATGGAGTTTTGCCCTCTTGTGCGTTAAATACCTTCTTCTTTAGGAGCCCAGCGTCTTGGGCCTTTCCCAGGTAACTGGAACGTCTATTGCTCATATGGATTTGCTGCTCTTCCCTTGCCTGTCCTGTGGCTCCCATCTGGGTACTTCTACCCCACCAGGAACTCGCAGACAAGCTCCTTGCACCTGATTTAGTCTCTGGGCTGTCCCCACGTGTCCTGCGTTTGGTTACAGCTTGTGTTTCCAGCAAGTCTTCCCACCCTCTTGTCCCAGACCTTGGCGAGTTGGTTTCCACGTGGCCCGGTGTGCTGGAGGGGGCTACAGAATGGGAGCTGCCTATTGGTGCTAGTGCTCGGGGACACAACCCTGCTCCGTGGGTGGCAGAGTGGGTAGAGGGAGAGACGCGTGACCTGGATTTGCAGGCGAGAAGCACCTCGATGCCCTGAAGTACCCTGTTGTGCTGGCCGAGTTCACCCTGTTAGCCCTGCCTGCTTCGCCCCCAGCTCCATCAGAGCCTTTGCCACGGCCAGAATAAAGAGGGTGGCCCTGCTGTCATCCTCGGGTGGCCTGGACTCTGATCTCGTCCTCCCCATGCCCTCTGCTTGCCTCCTGTAGCAGCAAGTCATCCCGTTGGGCTGAGCACTGTGTTACTGCACTACGATGGGGGAGCAGCTCCCAAAACGTGGCCCAGTGGGGGACGAGTCAACATCCAGATTAAGGGCAGAGAAACCCCTAAACGTCCTCTGCTTGCTCCCTGCCACAGGCCACAGGCCAGTGTTGGTCCTCTTGGTGGGAGGACTGGGCTGACTCCTGGCTTTCCCTGTCTGTAGCTGGATGCTGTGCTGCTTCCAGCGTTTGGGTTTGTCTGAGGACGAAGGTGGCTGCAAGGCCTTGGTTCCCGGCCGCCCTGGCCATGTGGTGCCAGATGTCTCTGGGTTGCTGTGGGGTTGGCTTGTTGGCAATGTCCTTCAGGGCCTCAGCAGATAAGGAGCCGCTGCATGGCTTTGGTGGATCCAGTTCTGCCTCGTTTGCAAGAGAACATGTCCTCTGTCCATGCCCATAACAGGGCCTTTAGAATGGGTTTGGTATCTCACTACGCAAGACCAAACACCAGGGATATGGTTGGTGGCTTGGTGTCACCATTGGCTGTAGGATGTGATGGCAGGGAAGGGACAGGAGGTCTGGGATGGGAAGTTTGCTGAGGGAACTGGTGCATGGAAAGCCAAGGCTCTTTCCTGGCTGGAACAGGTCTGGACTAAGCCACGGGTGTGAACTTGCAGCTCTGCATGGCTGTGCACACAGGAGACGAGGGGAAAGGTCTGTCCCTGCTGTGGCACTCCGTGATCTTCTCTGTCCCTGTCCTACACCAGCAGGATCAGCACTGTCCTCCCCGGGACCCTGGTGGATCCTGCTCTTGGTATGCCGAGAGCCTCGGTGGTGGGATGTGCTCAAGGTGTCCCTGCTTGAGCAGGGGGATTGGACTAGGGGTTCTCTAGAGGTCCCTTCCAACCTCAACCGTTCTGGGATTCCCATCCGCGTTTGGGTCTCTGCTCAGGCTCTCTTCCCTTCTGTCTGCTGGGAAGCACAGTCGGGATCACGCAGCTCCAGCGTGACCTCCCAGAAAGCCCCAACTTCAAAGGCAGGGACCGTTCAGCGCTGCGGCGCTGGGCTTGCTGAGGAAGGGCTATAATTAGAGCTGGGCTCGGGTGTGATCAAGGGCTTTGCTGGTCCTGCTGGTAGCAGCAGTCCCCAGCTGTTATCTCCCGGTCTCCAAGGGGGAGGCCTGTGTTTAGGGCCGTGCAGGCCCATTAGCAACAAAGGAGGCTCTCCTTTTGATGTGGATTGTGCGGGAGCTGGAAAAGGGGGAGGAAGAGCCGGGTTTGCTGGGAGGACCTGCTCTTTCCTTCTCCTTCCTCCCTGCTGGGAACTGTGGGCCGGGCTCAACCTGCCCCGCTGCAAGGAGAAAGTGCAGGACGTGGCCAGCTGCCTGACGGGGAAGAGCTGAGGGTGTCAGGGTGGTGGCATCTGAGGGGCTTCCCTCTAGGGTGCCTCAGTGCTGGTGCAACCCACAGTGAGGCTCTTGTGGCAGGAGAGGACATGGAAGAGCTAGTCCCAGGGTCCCTTCTGCTCTTGCATGGCCTCTGATGACTGGAAGGTACCCTCATTTGCCTCTGTCTGATTTCAGCAGTTTATGGAAGTCACTGGGTGCCAGTGGGTCAATGCAGTGTGCCTGGATGCCGGGGGCTTTCCTGGACTGAGGTGGACCACATCTACCTTCCCTTCAAGACATGTCTGGGGTAAATCCATGGGTCCTGGGGCATGACTTGGTTCATGGGGAGCAGACAGGGCTTTGCTCATCTCCATCTCCTGGAGCCAGACACATGGCGAGTAGGTCCTGAAGGAGAACTTAGGTTTAGGTGCTGGCTGCCTTCCCTCCATGTCTGAGCATCTCACCAGCATTGAACAGTGTTAGAGGCAGGGGGAGAGCCCAGCAGGACCACAGCTGCCTTCAGCACATCGAATGACTGCCGAGGAAGCCGATTCCTCCCTGGTAGAAGGAGTCAGGCTCCAAAAGTTGGGTGGGAGATGCTTTGGGATGGAGGCTGTGCCTCTGCCTGAGCTTGTAGAGCTCCTAGTGCGGTGGGGCCTCCGTCCCGTAACCAGAGTCTCTGGGCAGCAACAAAGCGCTGGAGGAATCAGTCCTAAGAAAGCCTAGAGAAACAATAGCAATTGTTCTCCTGCTTTGTTCCCATCCCTCCCCGGATGTCGGAGGAGAAGACGGAACTGTGCCCCGGCTGCTCGCGGGTGGCCAGAGCGGGCTGCGTGTGCTCCCAACCTCGCACTGGAGCCCGAGGCGGAGGCGACTTGGCCACGGGGATGCAGCCAGCTCGGCCACCCGCTCCCGGATAGCGGCGCGGATGGCTGCCGTGCCGGGATTTAATGCCTGCTCCAGGCTTTTGTGGGGCCGGGCAGGACCTGGACACAACTGGACGTGCGCCATGACCTGTGGGTCCTCGTGTGCTGCTCTGCTGCTGGACCCGGGGGTGCTCTGGTTGCACAGGGTCTGCGTGGCCTTCACCTTTTCCTAATGCTCTGCAAGGAAGGAAATGGATTTTGGTAGGAAGAGCAGGCTTGCCGAGCTGTGCTGCCTGGGACCGAACCACAGAGCTGTGAGCTCCTTCCCACTCTAAGCAGCCTTGTGCATCACCTCTCCCAGCGCTTCTCCCGTCCGTGCAGGTCCTCAGCTGGCCCCGGCGTGCGGAGGCAACGGCTCCCCGGGCTCCGGGCCCCGCGAGCCAGCGGCCCCGGGCTCAGGCGTTGCCCCGGGACGGCTGCTCGCAGAGACGCGGCGTTTGGCACGCGGGGCTCGTGCAGCCAAACCCACTCCCGTTTCCCCAAGCAAGGCCCTCGGTTGGCATATTCCTCCCAGTTAATTGCTGCTAAGACGAGTGTTAAGCGCTCAGAAACCCTTTCCCTGTCTTGCCTTGCAGGCTGCAAGTGTGCGCCCTGCAAGTCCCCCCAGTCCTTGGCCAAGTGCCATGGCTGAGAAGATGCTGCAGAGCTGGGGAGCGGGGAGCAGACCCGAGTGCTCCAGGCACTTCCGAGCATTGAGCCTTGCTTTGCCTCCTGCCTTTGGGTCTTAGGAGCTGCGTTTATTCCTCTTCCTGAGGAATGAAGTGGGTCTTTCAGGTTGCAGACCAAGTGGGGAGTCTAGGCAGAGCTCCTGGGTTTCTCCATGCCACAGAACTGGATTTTTTTAGACCTTCCGCTATTCGTTTACTTCTGTGCAGAGCCGAGATCTACAGCAAGTACCTGGAGAACTATTTCCGTAGTCAGAGGCATTCAGTTTGGATGGTCTCTGTTGAGATGGAGCCCCTTCCTTGAGAAGTGTGTCAGGTCTCCACTCTATGGCGAGTGGGTTGGTTGTGGTTCCTTCCCCGTGTGCATCCTTAGTTGCAGTGATGGGGGCTAGGAGGGACAAAAAAAAAGAAGTCATTACCAGCAAGGGTCAAACAGAGGTAAAAAGGCTATTTCTTGGACGTTGAGTAGAAGCCAGGGAAAAGGGGACCCCAAACATTGCAGTTAACTTAACCCTGGGGAGAACTGGTGCAGAAACCGGAGGGAAACGCACATTTCTAATGTCCTTGTGCTGGATAAACTCAGCCGATGGCTTCTTGGAGATCTCAACCACGAGCACTGAGGCAGCCGTCAGTCCTGCCCGTGGCCAAACCAGGGAGCCTCCGTCTGGGATGCTTGTTTCCAGCTCCGTCAGCATCGCGGCCGGGCTCCTTTCTCCGGGCGCTGTGGGGCGAGCGGAAGGCGCGCGGGCACGTGCAGCGTGCTGGGACGGGAGCGATGCTGGTGGCTCTCTGCAGCAGGGTGGGAATCGCCCCCGGACGCCGCTCCCTCCCTGGGAAGCTGGTGGCAGGACTGGCAGCGTTGGGGCGGCTTTGTGCTTATTTGGTGGCATTCCTAAAAACAGTGGCTTTTGCAATCCTCACGCTGCCTGGACCAAAATTTCCTGGCAACCCCCTTTCCAGATTTTGGGGAAGGAAGTTTTTGAAAGGCGGCTGTGTGAAAAGCAATTACTGCTTTTGCACGATGCTGACGGGTTTACTGGTGTGGAGATTTCCTGTGGGAAGTCTGGCTGATGCCAGTGGGTCATGCTCAAAACTGGAGTTACTCCAGGAAATACGCTGGAGACTTTCTGCTTAAACCAATGGGCCGAATCTGTGAAGGAGGACGCCAGGCCTGGCTCCTTCCTCCCTTCCTGCCTGCTCCGATCGCTGATTTGCCTCCTGTGTTTACTCTGCGTTGCTCGTGGGACTTGCGGGCTGGAATTGTGCTTATTTGCGCAGTACCTCGGTGCCGCCTGGCCCCAATCTGCCTGGCCTCCGGGCACGGTTGCAACGGGGGGTGTTAAACTAACAGCAACCCCATGTGCTGAGCGGCCCCTTGGTGCTCGCGGGGCTCTTGCAGGCGGCGTTCAAGCCATCGCTGCTGTTTTTAAAGCTGCTTTGGGCACTGGGGAGTTGCAATGAAGGAACGCAGCGGAGCGCAGGGCGCCCTGTGGGCTCAGCGGGTGCTTTCAACCTCACTGCGTGGCCGGGGTCCTCTGCATTTTGGGACTGGTGGCCACATTTCACTGCCAAGGGGTCCTTGCCGAGCGGGTCGTGCAGTCACAGCGGATGCTGGCACAAGGGTCCCCCCAGGTTGGTCTCCCGCCCAGTGTCCCACTTGCAGAGGGTCTTTGGCCAGCCCTGGGTGACATCGGTGGTGACTTTATCTAGGTGAATCTTTAAAAGTTCGGTCCTTGGGATGCAGGTGAGACCAGCTCTGCATGCCCGGCCTCCCCTGGAGAGGGCTTCCTTTCCCAGGAGGTCAAGCTTCCTTCTTCTCCAGGGAAGCTGGAAGCTCCAGGCTCCAGCCCTGGCGCAAGCCCAGCAGCTCTGAGAATGACTCGGGAGCTCTTCTTGCTGTACTTTATTCACTAGCACCAATGTGAGCTCTCCTTCTTTCTTCACTCGGAGGTTTCCCAGCTGCTGGGAGAGCAGCTTTTGAAGACGACACCTGCACAGTAACTGCCTGGGCTGTCACTGCAAGAGCCATGGGACACAGGGAAGACTCCGCTTGGCTGCCCACGGCACTTGCCAGGCCTCTCAGGAGGACGGATGCTCTGCTGACCGCTACCGGCCATGACCCATACCCTGCCCTGAAAGGACGGGCCCTTCTGTGCTGGCCAATGGGTTGCAAGAGCTCGAGATTGGGATGACTTTGAACTGGAGAGCAGCTGATGGTTGTCTGAGAGGGGAACATTGCTGGCCAAGGCTTGCGTCCCAGCTCTGCTTCACACCAGGGTTGATCCCTATGGCAAATCCTCCATTCCGAGGACTGGGAACCCACGGAAGATCCCATCTCATGGAGCGTGAGCTGATGAAGATATGACCTGGAAAATAGTCGACAGCCTCTTCCAAAATCCTAGTCAATGGAGCTGGGAGGCTGGATTTGTCCATGCAGCCAATGGAAGAGGGCCCTTTAGGCTTTGCCACCAGTGGTCTATATGTGTGCGCGACATTTAATGTTAGAAAGCGCCTTTGCAAATTTCAGGAACGAAGGCTGAAATGAATAAGGCACAACAAACACTGCAAAATGACTCGGGTCTGCTAATAATAAAGGATGAGTTATGATCTTGGAAAAGTAGAAACATCGTCCTGTGTGCAGGGTCCAGCATAGCCCTGGTCTTGATTAGATGCCATTCTCACACCGTCCTCTGCATGTGAGCGCTGCTTGAAATGTATTGTCTACAGAAGCATTTCTCAACCCTTTCTTGTCCAGGGACAGCCAAACCTTTTTGGTAGAGACCCAGGGATCATTTTGTTCAGAGTTGCCACATGGTTTTATTTACAACCCATAAGAATTAGGCGAACGTCTGGCTGTTTGTCTCTTTTATTTCATCCTCTCTCACTTGCTTGTGCACATAGGAATGCGCGCGTGTGTGTTTAGGAACAATTTTTGTCGACCACTTCCTAGTGTTGCTGAGACAAGGAGCAGAGCCGGGACCGAGCATGACAGCAAGCGAAGCGATGGACCCGGTTGTCCTTATTTAACATTGCAGAGCTGTTCCCCTGGTAGGTCCAATGAGGGAGAAGAGCCACAGATGTGGTCCAAGCCACCTCACCAACCATTCTGCCAGGCCAGGATCCTAAGCTCAAGGATGCTGAAAATCCTTGAGAACCATCAACCATCCTCATATTCACCCTGCAATGAGCTTCAACCTGAAGCTTTGGGGCCATCCCGTTCATTGATGCCCAAGACGCAGAGCACATTGCTAGACCAGTACCATCTTTCTCATCCTTTTATGCTGATTAAACAAGACTTTTGTTTTCTCCACTTTCTCCTTTGCCCTTCACAGGTTCCCCCACTTCTGGATGGAGCATCCTTACCTGGAGGCCTAGGTGTCCTTCAAGAGATGCTGAAGTTGCCCCTGGTGCTGCTCACAGGGTGATGCACTCATCAATGTCACATTGGGACCCAGCTGGGAAACAGAACGGCCCCTGCTCAATGTTTCTGGGCAGATTTCCACAACGTGTTTCCATTGCGGGACCTCTGCAGACCCAGGGATGCACTGGTTGGCATTAGTGGGTGCCACCATGCTCAGGGGACTTCCAAAAAAACAGGCCATTTATATAAGTCCCCCACTAAGGACAGCAGGGCGGTGCTGCCAGCTCTCAAAGCCCTGCTTAACTTGGCACATGTGTGCGGTCCTGTTAAATGTGCTCGCTCTGATGCTCGTTTGTGCCGAGTCCCTTTGCACCAACCTGCTCGAAGGGAAGGGGCCTTCCGATGGGTGCGCTTTGTGCCATGGCCGTTCCCTTCCCAATGTGCTGCTCCATCTGCAGCAGACCCAGGGTTGGTTCGTGCTGGAGGCACCGAGGTGGCATCCTGGCGATGGGAGATGATCAGCCCCTGAGCTTGCCAGTGTCTGCAGGGTGTTGGGGAGCACTGCAAAGGGCTAAGACCATTAGGTAAGGCCGTGCCCTACACCTTGGATGTCCCTTGTCACCCTGCAGATCCCATTTGGGGATCGCTCCTGGCTTTGTGCAGCCGGTGGACAGGGAGGTGATGCCCACGGTGGTGTCCCCAGCCTGGGGACAAGGGAAGAGTGTTTGGAAGAGGGATTGGGAGCCAGGGCACTCTTGAGATAGCGCTGCTTAGAGGTGCTCCATATGGATCCCCTGAATTGGGGACAGCACTGGCTCTCCTCTGCCACGCACCTGTATCCTGCAGGGGTTGCATCCACTGCAGTCCTGCATGGATCTTCCCTGGATGGGCAGCTCTCAGAGAAGCCTGTTTGCAGATATGTCTTTGGCCATTCCTCACTGGCGATACCCTAGTATGCAAAACTTCTTGGCATTTTGTCCCGGCCATCCGCTTTCTATTCCGTAGTTTGCCCTGGGGAAAAACTTGGCGGGGGATACGGAGGGAAGCTAATTTCAATTGTTTGGAGAATGGAAGTAACTTGTTTTGTGGCTAGAGAAACCAAGTGGAGCTTGCTGTGTGTCGGGCGTTTTTCCACTGCTGTCTCCTGTTTGAATATTGTGACCTCGGGGGTTTCTAAGCTCACGCTTGGCACATCTCTGCCTTTCTTGGAGTGGATTCTGGCCTTTGGGCTGGGAGCACGGCTCTGGATGCCAGCGCTATGGCTCTGCATCATCTGCACAAGACATTATTTTGGTGGGGGGGACAGATGCACCTTGTGAGGTCTGACTTTTTGGGGGGCAGGGTGGAGCGAGCCAGAAGAGGCGCAGGATTCCCCCAGTCTGTTTTGGGATGATGCTGCCCAAAGCCAAGGGGCTTGTACGGGCAGCGAGCTCTTCACCTTGGGCTGCTCCTCACTGGGCAGGGGTAAATGTCCCACCTACTCCCACATGACCCCCC
>NW_010585425.1:24333-40697 GCF_000705375.1 Tinamus guttatus | reverse complement strand
GGCCGAGCATCCCCGCGGAGGGTCGCTCTTGGGGGTGCCTTTGGGTGGCCCCGCGTACGGACTATGCAAGAGCCCCGCGGGGGAGATTAAGTGGTGCAGAGCAGGTCCTGGTGGATGGACTCAGCGAGGGCAGCTCCCTGATGTCGGCTCCGCTGCTGCTCTGGGCTGTCCTCCTGCACTGCGTCGCCCGCGGGGACCTCGGTCGAGGAGGGAAGACGTGGCAGCACTGCACAGGTAGGAGTGAGGGCTGGCGGGGAGGGACGCTGCCAGGGCTGTCCTCATCGTGCCGGGGATGCTCCTGAGTCCCTGGGCTCGTGTGATCCTGATGTTCCCCAAGCCACTGGGCTGGCCAACTGGAGCAGAGCCTGGCAAGTGGGCTCTGCTCTGGAGAGGGGACGTGACTGTCCCTCGCCAGTGTCTTCCCAGCACCAGGGTTTCAATGGGGTATTGATGGACTGAGTCCTGGGTGGATGCATGGTGTGATGCCCAGCACCGCTAGAGCTACCTCCTTTCTCCGTACAACCCCTGGGATAAGCAGGGGCTGTCCCTGGGTCTGGAGTCCCTGAGTGCAGCGTAGGGTCAGGGGGAGCTGCAGGGGCCTATTGAGAAAAAAGCGAGCCCTTGTCCTTGTCAGTGGGGACAGCTTTGTGTCTGTCCATCCCCTGTGGTCACCTGTCCTGCTGCCACAGGAGAGCCCCAGACCCAGGTCAAAACGTGGGAAGAAGTGGCCCTGATGGGTGGGGAAGGGCTGTAGGGGAATTTTCTGATTATTTTGGGAAGTATCTCCCATCCCAGCTTCTTTAATTGCTCCGCAGCTCTCTAAGAAACCCTTTCAGTAGCAAAACATCTAGGAAATTTACTGTCCTGTCTTCCTCACTTTGCCTTTGATCCTGCATCTCTTGGGTTTGAGCTCCCCTTTCTGCATCCTGGGCAGCACATGATCCCTGCTGAAGGCACCAGCCTCACTTCGCCTGGCTTGGGCAAAGCTTTTGGCTCTTTGGGCTCAAATTCAGAATGCCTCTGGCAGTTTGAAAGATGCCTCATTTGTATTTTGTTACAGCCAGACTGGTTTTGAGAAGAAAAGCTAGAAGAAACCACCATTATTCTCCCCCTTGGAGAACATTTCTGGTCATCTTCTCTCCTAAATCCTCCAGTCTTTCCAGGAACTCACGGGACAGCTGGAGTGGCCTCACCTAAATGGGAGCTCAGTTATTTGGAGTTAATTTGGAGTTTATCAGCTCCGTATTCCCTCCTTGCAGCACTTCTCCCCTCATCTCCAGGCCCAGCTTGGCCAACGGGGCGGCCCCGGCAGAGCGGACGGGCTCCAGCCCCTTAACGCTGGCCAACCTGCACTCAAACACTCCCAGCTGCTCTCCGAGTCACTAGGGGGTTTTGAGCAACCGCCAGCCGAGCTTTAATCGTTAGCAGCGACTCTGATGTGGGAAGCAAACTGGGACTTGTGGCTTTGGCTTTAATTAAAAACTGCCTTCGGTGGCGGAGGCTCCTTTGCTGAGCGCGGTGGCATGGGAGACGCCGAGCGTTGGAGATGTCCCAGGCTGTGCTGGACTTAGAGGCTGCCACGTGGAGCTGGTTCCATCCCCGGGCCCCTGGGCTGTGCCCCAGCCCGGTCCCCTGCTGCGTGTCGCGCTTGGTGGGACGGATGCGCGGGGCTGCTGCCAAGGGCTGGGGAAAGCCGAGCGGGGCGAGGGGCTGAGTCACCGCGTGCGGACCCAGATGCACGCACGCCTTTGCACAATGTCACTCCGACTTCAGGCCACGTGTGCTGGAGATCACGAGGTGGCCGTTCCCTCTGGAAGAGGCAGGAGAAAGGCCTGGCCATGTGATGCTGGACAAGGCTGTGTTACTGTGCTGCTCCTGGGGTTCCTTCCTGGTTGTTTGTGCTGTTGCTCACGTTGGTCCCCATGTCCAGCCCCAGGGCACTGCCTGTGCTGGAGGAGAGGACTTCTCATTCCTGGCCAGCGGCAGAGCCCATGCATGGGTTCTGCTGTCCTCCAACCCACTGGGAGACGCGGAGGGATGGAGAAGACTTCAGGTTGGGCCAGAAAGAGGTGTATGGAGGTGGAAATACTTCCCAACTGCAACCAGTTTGAGTTGTTGGTCCAGCCTTGCCCACCACCCTCCCCTGCTTGTCTTTCCCTCGGTGCCTAAGCAGTCAAGATTTATGAGTGCCAACAGGAGCTCAAAGCCTACGTTAAGTTGGACGCCTGGGTATCCCAGCTGCGGGCTCCCAGCTGAGAGCAAAACCTGGAGGGTGGAAAGGTGCCGCCTAATTTCTGCACCTCCCCTTGCCCAGCGATGGCTGCATCTGGTCCCATAAATGAGGCCGTGGAAACGCGTTTGTGGGATATGGGGGATGAGGAGCTTGGTAAGCCAGGAACCAGCGCCGCTGCCCTGCCAAAGGGGCTGGGACGGGGAAGGGCTGCCAAGCGCCTGCCCCACACACAGCCCTCTGCCCGGGCAGCTCCTTGCAGCGTTTTTGGGTTTTGCCGGGCCCTACGCGGCTGCTGCTGCTGTCCTGGGCTGTCTGCTTCCCAGATGTGCAAGCAGAGGGTTTCCACACAGCGCTGTTTTCATCCAGGCGATGCCCCCAGGGCGGTGCGTGTTGTTGTCTCCTCTGGGGAGAGGATAATTGTTTAATGAGGGCTTTTTTCAGGTGTCTGCCAGCAGAGTGCGTGAGCGCAAGCGATTAGGGCTGGGCTGGGGAGCGTGGACCTGGGCTAGAGGTAGGGGAGCGCTGCACTAGAGCACCCTGGGGACAACGACACTGTAGTCAAGATTGGCTGCCCCTCTAGGGAGCTGCACAGCAGAGCCCCAAGGATGCTCAGAGCTGCCAGGCTGCTGAATCCCGATCCCGGTTGGAGATGCATCCCTGTGGGATGGTTTGTGCTGGTGAGCCTGCACTCTCAGCACAGAGTCCTGGCTCTGGGGATGGCAAGAGGCCAGCAGCACCACGCAGAGGGACCCACGGGGGTCCCAGGATGCAGATGCTCAAGGTCCCTATGGTGTCACCAGCCAAGGTTGGAGAAGGGTTTGCTACCCAAGGGCTCTGGAGCTGGTGGGAGGGCAAAGCCTCCACGACACCTGGGCAGATTGGGATTGGTGCTGGGGCCATCACATGCTCTGTCGTCTCTCCGCACAGACCTGCGCCCTCTGGACATCCTCGCCGAGGTGGTCCCTGCCAATGGGGTGGGCCGCACCATGAGGGTGTTCCAGGTGCAGGGAGTGCGCGGCTTCCAGCTCACCGCCTCGCGGCCCCGGGCCTTGAGCTTCCCGGCCTCCCGGCTCTTCATCCACTGCGACCGCTTCCCCGAGGAGTTCTCCATCATCGTCACGCTGAGAGTCCTTAATGTCCCCGCCAAGGTAAGCACTGCTGGACAGGGGTACAGCCTGAACCTGTTGAGTTGGAGCTGGAGGTTGGGAAAGGAGTGGGCGCAACCTGGCCCTGGAGCTTGTGGCAGTAAGACTTGACCACGGTGTCTAAGAACCACGAATGGCCCCGTCCTCATTGTCTTTAGTGCCTATCTGACTGTGCTGATGGCCCACGTACCCCCGTGAGCGCTGCTCCCATCAGCTTGCTTGCAACAGCTCTTCCAGCCCAAATCACACCCCCAACATGCCATGTCACCTCTTTTGCAGAGAAATGAATACCTCTTTACCCTCATGGCAGAGGAGAGCCACAACGTGCTGGTGGGGCTCCGCTACGCGCCCAACAAGCTTCACTTCCTCTTCTGGAGCCAGGAGCACTCCAACGGCTGGCAGACCCGCGTCACCTTCCGCAACGTCTCCTTGTCGGACAACCAGTGGCACACGCTCGTCCTGGCTGTCTCCGGCCAGTCCTTTTCCCTGACGGTGGACTGCAACGTCCCCAGTGATGTGTAAGTTGGAAGGGACGCTCAGGGAGGCAGTTGCTGAGGGCTCGGAGAGGCTGGAGAGGTGCCAGGTTCTTGGTCTTTCTGCCAGGTCCTTGCAGCGGGCAGGAGATGCTTGTGAAATTATCTTCTGTTTCCTCTCTGTCTGTTCGCAGGATGGTGGAGACGCCATTTCCAACTTCTCTGTCTGTGAAGAGAGCCAGCTTTTATCTGGGCAACAGGAGGAGAAGGAAAGGCTTGTTTACAGTAAGTGTCACCCATGGTGCCCAGCTGTCCTGGGACATGGATGTCACCGTGTCACTGTGGGCCTCTGGGACAGAGGTTCCCAGGACAAGACACCTGGCTGTGGCGCAGCACGCACCTCTACAAGCTTCTCACCAGTGTTGCTGTGGTGCCACCTGCTAAATTGCCAAAGCCTTGAAGGCTGAAGATGTAACAAGGGTCTGTGGATGAATCATGGGGAGGCTTTCAAAGCCCGACGGGGAGGGAGACGAGTAAGATTATGGGGGGAGATTCAGGCCATGAATCACCTGCAGTTTCCATCACCTCTTGGTCTTGCTGGATTTGCTCTCTGTCATGCTTTTTCCTCTTTTCCAGGGCTTGCTCAGACAGCTTGTTCTGTTGCCAGGGGCTGATGCCACCCCCCGAATATGTACGTCCATGAATTTTAAAGTCACAACACTCTCTGTGCCTGTTATTCTCCATGACCTGCCGGTGAAGCCAGCAAGCAATGAGGTGCTGAAATACCCTTATGGTCAGTAATACCCAGCAGTGAGGGCTTGGAGTTTTGGGCCTTTTCTGATTTTGTGGTGAAGGGCTCCTTGTTCATGACTGGGTGAAGAGCTGGGGCAGAGGGAGAGAGGATTTCCCAAAAACTTCATGTTTATGAAAGTATGTTTGGATGTTGGAGTCCACAGGGGGATTTTGTCCAACCTATGGATGCCTGAGGTCTATCTGAGGTGGTGTGAGCCCGGGAAGATGGGGAAAGGTTGAGAAGCTGGATATCCCAGGGCATGGTGGAGAGCACGGCTGCTGAGCCCTCCCTGTGTGCTGGAGTGAGTCACACTGCTTCTCCTTCACAAGAGCTAAGAGTCTCCTGCTTTGCTTTTGCCCACGCTCAGAGACTGACATGAAAGTAACCCTCGGATCCCGCCCGCCCTGCACCAAGCACGACAAGGCGCAGTTCTGGTTCAATGCCTCCCAGAGAGGGCTCTACCTGTGCAACGGCAGCGCCTGGATCTCTATGCTGGAAGGTAACGGTGTGCGTCGCCCGTACAGCAATCTGGGCTGTGGAGTGGAGCTTGGGGAGCGGAGGTTTGTCCTGGCAGAACCTTGGGGCAGGAGCCAAGTCTGCAAGGAAAGGTCAGAGCAGTATGGTGAGGCTGCGGGGCCCCTGCTTGGCTCTGTCCTGCTTGGTAGGGTTTTGCTCTCTGTAGCCATGTGGATGCTTTTGGTGTAGCTCTTGACTCAAGAACATCCAGGAGCCAGACCTCCTTGGTTTCTCTTGTGCCCAGACCTCCTTCTTTTCTCTTATGCCCAGACCTCCTTCTTTTCTCTTATGCCCAGACCTCCTTCGTTTCTCTTGTGCTGCAACCTCATGCTGGGTTTGGATGTACTTTTTGTCCCCTGGGGGAGTTGCAGGTGGCTGGCTTCCCCCTCCTATCCCTTGAGGATGCCCTTTTGGCCATCAAGGATAGGTGCCACGTTTTGGAGTGCCACCCTGCAGATCAAAGCATGAGGATTCATGGCGCGAATGTGCTGCTCAGCAAGACAGAGCCTGTCCATTCACCAGCCCTTTGGGTCTGGGCCCTTCACTGTCCAGGATGCCACAACCTTTCTTTCCATCCTAAAGCTCCATGCAGAAACAAATGCCACCAAGCCAGCTATGCAACACGAGACATATCTGAAGACAGGGTGTTCCCCTTTGAGCCTGACTCCTCATTTTTTATATCGTACCTTAGCCAAAAAAAGGCTTTGCAACACGAGACATATCTGAAGACAGGAGAGTCTGACTCCTCATTTTTTATATCGTACCCTAGCCAAAAAAAGGCTCGACTATGTGGAGGAGTACCAGAATCTGGTGACCAACTCGGAGACAATGGGCCTCGAGGTCTTCACCATTCCCAAGGTGGGGCTGTTTGCAGCCACCGCCAACCGGTACACCCCACCTGGGTCAGCTATCTACAAGTGGACCGATGGGAAGTTTGTGCCCTATCAGAACATCCCCACCTACCAAGCTCAGTCCTGGAAGTATTTCACCATAGGGAAAAAGGTAAGTCTGTCTAGAAGGTTATTTCAATGCTATAACAAACTGCAAATGCCAAACACTGTCCCACACTGAACCTGAGTCTCAGGCATGGTTTTGGGGGCAAATCTTCATCTGTGCTGTGTTTGCTGGAGTTATGCTGATGCACATATTCAGCAGGTAACGGTTTGTCCTGGGGGCTGCCTGATGATCTGTGTGCACAGGCTGGACTGCACTATGTATATTAGTACTCTTGCCAAGACAACAACAGCATCCATTCCGTGTTCAGCAACTGATGTGTGAAGCGTAGAAAACCACATGTCCAGATAGCTCAGATCTCGTCCCTGAGCTGTGCAGCTCTCCAGGATGCACCATGGATGCTCTCCCAGAGCTCCACTGTGTCCAATCTCCAGCATTTTTAGGTTCTTCCATGAGTTTGGCTCCATCTCTCCTGCCCTAGGCAATCTGCCTCGTGACCTCTGCAGAGGATCTGCCTGGCTTCTCTCCCTGGGGAGCTACTCATCACCTTTCAGGGATCCCCAGGTCAGCAGAGCCAATGTTTCCCAAGAGCCAGCCCTGTGCAGAGCTCCCAGAGAAATCCCCACCACGTCCCCTCTAGCATAATGCACCTTGGCTTGTGGCTGCACTAGCGCTGAATGTCCCCACGGGGCTGCAGGCTCCTCATCCACGAGCCACGTGTGCCAAAATATGGAGGGATGGGCAGAAATCCTGCCTCCAGGCTTTTCTGGCACTGGAGAGAGCTCTGCTTTGTTGTGCAGAGCTCTGCATCCTCATGGGCAGAATGTGGAGACATCCCTGACTGCACTGGTGGGAGCCAATGTGGCTTTTCCTACTCTCCCTCTAAACCCACAGCACCCCCTCAGAGCAATCACTGCAGCTCAGGAGAAGGAAACCAGGCTGGTGGCTCCCAAGAGCAGCCAGAACAGGGCCAGAGCACCCAGGGCCTCTCCTCCTCCCTGTGCTTTTTACACAGTGAAGTTCCCACAGTTTCATTAATCAAGGCTAAGGTGCTTCTTTGCCTTCAGCTCTTCACAGTTTTCAGCTATCCTGCTGTGTCAGAGCTGTGTAAAACATATTTCCATGCATCCTTATATAGGATCTGTGCATCTGCATATCATGTTGGAAGCAGATTGGCCCTAGGTTTATTAGGCAGGGGAGCCTCCTCCCTTGACAATTTGGGGGAGATTTTCTAGCTGGGGCCTTGTCTGAGCACTCAGAAGCTGGAGGAGATAGAGGCACATGTAGCTGCAGCACCCTGTGCTCAGCTCAAAGCGCTCAAGGTATGAGATGTGTCGTTGAGGAGTCCGGGACTGTCGGCTCCTGAGTCTCGGTGTTGGATCCGGGGCTTTCTCTTCTCTTTAAAGAGAAGGAGACGCCCTGAAGCAGGAGATCTTAAGGTAGGAGCTCGTTGGTGTGCACAGGAGACCTTGCTGGGGCTGCATGCAGGACATACCTGCTTGGGCCGTGTGAGACTGGGGGCTTCATGAGCCAAATCTTCCCAAAGGTCCCAGGTGCTTCCTGAACACTGGGAAACCCTGGGCTCTCCCAGCCCTGCATCCTGCCTTCCCCTTGCCTGTGCTTGACTGTGCCCCTGCAAGAAGAGAAAAACAAGATGTCCTGGCTTGTTATTTTTCAGATCTTCCTAGCAGTGGCTAATTTTGAGCAGAATGACAGGGGTCAGGAGTACTCTGTAATATACAAGTGGAGCCGCAGGAAAGAGAAATTCATCACGTACCAGCGGATCACCACGCACAGCGCTAGGGACTGGGAGGCATTTGTCATTGAGGGAGAGGCTTTCCTCGCGGTGGTCAACCACAGAGAAGGTACCCAGCCCTTATTCCTTCTGGCCCAGCTCCGGCGGGTGTGTGGCCAGGGCAGGGGGCTCAGCGGGGGTGTCGCAGGGGACCCACTGCAGGGATCGAGCCTCAGCGCATCCTCCTGCGGCTCCCCTGGATGCCAGGCACATGGGGCAAAGCCAGGGAGTCAGTGGACACGGATTGTCCTGTGGTGTCCCCTGGGAAACTCAAACTGCCTCATTTTAGGAGAGGAAAATATCTGGGAAAGTGGTTGATGCTGTCCCCCTCTCTGCTCCCAGCTGCAGAGGATGAGGACAGGAGCAGGGGCAGAGATTTTTTTTGCTGAATCTCTCTGCTTCTTTTCATCTCTTTGCCCAGAGCTAGATAACATGGTGGCATGGGAGGGGCAGGAGCCTTTGGAGCAGCCAGAGTATCAGCCTTGAAGGTTCATGGAGAAAACCAAGGGAACGATGGTTGCTGCCTCCAAATCAGCCTGCTTGGCATGTTCTCCCTCCCTGGCCATGCTGCAGATGTGATTCACCCTCATCGTCCCCGCAAGCTATGAGCTATTTGGGGTTGGGGGCTGTGTCACCTGCATGTAGCATGATGGGGATGACGCCATGGCCCTGGCTCTCCAGGGTGACCTCAGCTGGATTTGGAGCCTGGGTACCAGTTGTGACATCTCCTGTCCCACTCAGTGGACCTCCACCACAGCCAATGCAGACATGACCTACTCCTGCAGCAACAGGCAGGAGGGTCCTGTTGGGGACCATGCACATTGTGCAAAGGTTAAGACCATCCATGGCCAAAACAAACCTCGCCATGATGATTGCCCATAAACCCCATTAACACGTAGCCCCACTGCTGCTCAGACATCAGAAGCATCAGTGGGGCAGAGCTGATGTGAGTGTGGGATGGAAAGGGCTGAGGCCAGCTCTTTATTGGAAGAGCAGCTCCAACCAGCGCTGGGTGGAGATGCCAGACTGAAGGCACAAAAAGATTGTCAAATTTAAATGCCACCTGGAGCTGCCATGGGCATGAGGCCACAACATTTGAACAGAGATCAGAAATGGAATAGAGCAAGTGCTTCAGTACCTGATGGCCTCCAACGGAGTGCTCAGGGTCTTGCAGGACTTTGGGTTACTGTTCCGATGCCCTTTCTGGAGTTGTGTGAGCTAATGCGTGAGCTTGCATGCAGAGGGAGACAGTAGCCCCAGATGTTTGTATCTTAGGGGCTGGTTCCACCACACACAACCGCTCTATGGGGCAAACCACAGAGCTTGGTTGCCTTAAGGTGCTGGCACAGTGCCACCCGGTTTGCATAGTACTTGTGTGGGGTAATAGCATCCTTGCTTTTCTCTGCTGGGAAGGATGGCTGTGAAGCCGCCACCATGTGCTTGAGAACCTACTGCCAGTGTTTCGTAGGGGTGGAGGCTCTTTGGCTGATCCTTGAGCATCTGTCCCTAACAAACAGCTTTGCAAAGTGCAAAGTATTTGCATAGCTGCACCCATTTCTGGGTCTTATTTCTCATGTGAGCTAAGTATTCGTTCCTTTTCATTGTCTTGCTTGTCTTTCTGTCTTCCTCCAGGGAATAATCACAACATAGACAGTGTGATATACAGGTGGAACCCCAGGACGGGGTTGTTTGAGACCAACCAGACCATCCCTACCTCTGGAGCCTATGACTGGGAGTTTTTCACCATCGGGCCATATTCCTTCCTGGCCGTGGCCAACACATTTAATGGCACATCCACCAAGATCTACTCTCACATCTATATCTGGCTCAGTGGCTCTTTCCAGCTCTTCCAGTCTATCCTGGTAAGGACTAACAACTAGTCAAACTCTGCTCCTCAGTGTCCCTTCTAAATCCATGTCACTGGGGTTCAGGTAAGGCCAGGGACTAATTACGGGGAAAGTTGTCTGCAAAGACAGCGATACTTTCCCAGGAATTCTTCCCTAGGGAGTGAGCAAGTAAGGTTTACTTCTTTTCCCCTAGAGAGTTTTAAGAGCGGGTAGCCTCTCCCTGCACCTCCTGCCACACTTACCAGTGGGCTTGGCTTGCAAAGGTTTGTCTGCGTCCAGCTTCTCACGTGGCTTCAATCCCTGCAGACATTCGGGGCTGCTGACTGGGAGGTGTTTCACATCGGGGACAGAGTCTTCCTGGCTGTGGCGAACAGCCACAGCTACGACAGCGGCACATCGGTGCCTTCCAACTTCTATGCCATAAACTCCTCCATCTATGAGCTGAACGTCACTGCCCAGATGTTTGTCAAGTTCCAGGACCTCCTCACCTACAGGTACCTGTGCAAGAAGAGCTGAGGCACCCCATGTCCCTCCTATGAGTTCCCCAAACTGTCTCATGTTCTTTTGCTGGGCCCCAGGGCTACCTGCAAGGTTGTATATTGAGGGCATAAGGCTGGTGGGGAGGGCAATGGGGTCTTGTCACCTCTCACTGGAGTGGTGGTGGCATTCTTGTTGGTCTGCACCAGCAACCCCGCTTCATGTGAGCACCATGTGAAGCACAACACGTGCAAGCACCTACTCTGCTGCCCCAGGCTAAGGACTAGCATGTTGGGAGCCCTCAGCCTGGGGCTTTAGATCCCTCTCTCCCAGTGGGTCCCGCTCAGGGAGGATGAAGGAGGCCAAACGCTAAACACCTTGAGCAGAGTGGGCCCAACAGGCGTCAGGGCAGGCTGGGCTCAACCCTGTGGGCAAGGCGGATGTGTCTGCACGCAGCCCCTTCCTCAGCCTGGCTGTGGAGGGACCATCTCACCTCATCCTGTGCTTCCTTCATGCCGCAGCGCCCTGGACTGGGAGTTCTTCTCGGTGGGAGACGACTCTTTTCTGGTGGTAGCAAACTCCTTTGATGGCTTCACCTTCTCTGTTGACAGTATTATCTACAGGTACTGCTGCACGGCCTGGGCAGGGCGAGCTCTCCTGCAGGCCCGGCCCTGCGTGGGGAGGTGAAATGCAGACGTGCCCGCGGGAGCAGCAGTGGGGACGTGGGGCACCTCTGCTCGCTGCCATGGAGCTGTGGCAGGCCCTGTGCCTGCGCAGGCCCGGGTCACGCTCACTGGGAGGGCAGAGGACAGCCCACCAGGAAGACATGGCTGGGTAGCTGTTCCCAGCCATCTTCCCACTCGTGCTTACCCCAGCAGTTCCTGGAAGGAAGGCGGAGTGGGAGTGATGCCCATAAACTCTGGGGCCTCTTCCCAGAGGAGGTAGATAGGAGCATTCCCAGTTTTTGTACGGGATGAGCAAGAAGCCCCAGCGAGGGGCATCCTCCGGCCCCAAACCACAGTGTGGACATGGAGGATGCCAGCCCCACAGCTTGTCTTTGCTGGGTCTATGCCAGGCGGGGTGCCCAGCCCATGTCCCGAGCGTTAACTCCCGTCCCTGCACAGGTGGCAAGGCTATGAAGGCTTCGTAGCAGTTCATCACCTCCCCACGGTGGGCTGTAGAGACTGGGAGGCGTTTAACACTACCGAGGGCTCCTACCTCCTCTACTCCAGTGCCAAGGAGCCGCTTTCCAAGGTGCTCAAGCTGAAAACCACCTGAGGTGTCCGGGATGAGCTCAGCTCACCACCAAGACCAGAGCAAGCAGGAGAACCTCCTGCCTGCGGTGGATGGACCATGGTGCCTCAGGACACCAGCAACAGTGACCTCGGCGTCGGCCCCAGGGCTGCTTGGCTGGGTGCTCTGCAGGATGAAGAGGAGGAGGGGAGCTCCCTGCAGCCCTGATCAGGGCCCTGATCCTGCTTTTGGGCTGTCTCTCCTGAGTAAACTCTCCTGACGTGCCCCAGAGCCATGCCACATGGACCAGGGCCTCCGTAAGGTGCCTGGATCCAAACTGTTTCCCCAGTTATGCGGCATGAGGGGCTCATCCAAGACCCCAGCATGGGGCATTCTCCAGCTAGGAGATCTCAGAGCTGCTGTAGGCCCTGCAAGAGCCTTGGGAAAGGCCAAGCAGAGCACACGCTATTGGGATGACCGTGTGGTGGTGGGGAGGAATTTGCATATCAGAGATTGGGGTGGGAGGGAAAAAGTGCCTTCAGGCTCAGCCTTCACAGTGGTTGGGGTTATGATGTTATCAAGGACCAGGCTGACCCATCACACTTTGTGTCTGTGCTCGGACTGTCCCTGCGGGGTGCCCATCCGGAGACACCCTGTGTCTCCAGCCATCCATGCTGGCTGATGACTGTGCCAGCATCTTTGCACTACACCAGACCTCATTCCGGTGCCCTGCTGCTGCACGGTGCTTGCAGACCTGCCTGCTCCACCATGGCTGATTGCAGTTGCCCTCGCTGAGCAATTTGTGTGTATTGTACAACTCCATAGATATATTTTACAGGCAGATTTGGCAAAGGGAGTTTATCGCAGTTGGCATCATGCAGGTGGTGGGGCAGGGGATCTTCTGGAGCAATGACATTTGCACTCAGCTTGAAGGGTTTTACAGGCTCACTTTGATATCATACTGGTGTCCACCACGGGATGAGTGACCTCCAGGCAAATCTGCCATGAATTACGGTGGACATGTCCACTGCTGGGATGGGAAAGACCAAAAACTGCTCCAGATGACAATGTAGCCTCTTTGCCTCACTTATCTCTGTGGTGGAGAAGGGAGGGGACCTCTACTTAACTGGAGCTCTAATAAACCATGAGCACAATAAACCAGCCTGCATCCCACAGACAGGCTGCAGAGCGGCTCTGCCCACAGGGTAGACTTTTCCCTCAATCCATGCAGCCCTTTTGGGGAATCTCTGTGCATCTTAGCCTCCTCTGAGCTCTGGCAGGGCTTGGCAGGGGCTAGGACCAGAGAAAAGGTGGGAACAGATAATGCACCAGTGCCCCCAAACCCAGCCTAAGGTTGGCCTTAGCCTTGACCTGGGCTCAGACAGTAACCTCCATCGCTGAGGATTATAGCACACATAGCAGGGGGGGATTTTGTACCTGGCTGGCTTGTACAACCCCATGTGGGTCTGTGCCCCCTCCAGCACCAGCAGTCCCCAGAGACCAACTCTAGAGCTGCCCACTGATGGCTCTGAACAGGGCCACCATTTGCCTATGAGGCTGAAGCAGTCCTGAGCACATCAGGGTGTTGGGGGTGAAGGAGACCCTCTTCCTCGACCCAAGGTGGCTTTTCCTGCCTCTCCCAACTGATCCATAGCCTTGCTCAGCTATTCCCCAGCCTCTGGGCTTCTTACTCAGGCCTGAAGATCACAACCTGGACCCCAGACAGCTGCGGAAAGACCACAAGAGGTGCAAATCCCCAGGGAAGAGCGCACTGCCTGATCCGCCTTGGGATGCAGGCCAAAGCGAGCCCATTTCCCCGGCGCCGCAGGTCGCTCCATCAGCTCTTCCTGGCAGCACAGGGCGCAGGCTGGGGGCAGATAAGGCTCGCTCTGCTGGGAAGGCTCATTTCCTCCTGCCTCTGAGGGAGGCAGAATTCAATTTGGTCGCACTGCTCTGAGCAGCATCTGTAATTCAGCCTCAAGATGGAAGGCGGGTGAGACAGGGTGAGATGTCCCTGTGCTTACTCAGTGAGATGTGGAAACATGATTTTGTCTGCAGACAAGCCCGCTGGCCCCTGCTCGAAATGCGGGCAGAGAGGATTTAATCTAATGGGAGCTGAGCTGGTACATTAAATTCAGGGCTTCAGACAAGAGCACCATCACCCTCCCTCCCCACCTGTGGGGCAGGACCCCTGGTTTTTCTTTCCAAATGGGGTGTAGGTGGATGCAAAAGCTTGAGGACCATGCCTGGAGCAAGCCTGTGAGCGGGGACTCACCTCTGGAAGCAGGATGAGCCCAGGAAATCTTGCCTGGGAAATCGGAGAAGGTTCAGAGTCCGCAGCTCCCTATCTGCACGCTGTCTCCCACATGCCCAGCTCCCCGTGTAAGGAAACCCCAGGGACTTTTCCCAGGTACAGGGCTTTATTGAGAAAACATAAGTTTAGGAGAACATCTGGATGCTGCTGGGAGCTATCAAGATGCTGTAGGTGCTGGGGACGATGCCCTGCTCTCTTCAAGGCCGATCTCTTGTTGGAGCCATGATGGGATGATCCTGCTGCAAGGACCAGCCTGTCCCTCTCCACCGCAGGCTTTAGGGAACAGAGCTTTCCTTTGATAGGCAAAGTGAACACCGTCTGTGTCCCCATGGACCTGTTGTCTCCAAACCATGTTCCCCACAAGTGGTGTGGCTGGGGTGTTTTCCCTGCTAGCCTGGCTGGCAGTGGGTCTCCTGTGGGGGAGAAGGGTGCTCTGCACCGGGGAGATGTTCTGCCCAGGCCCCTGTGCCCCATAGGCAGGTCTGCATCAGCGGCATCCTCTGCCTTCCCCATCACGCCGCTCTCCCACGCTTGCTCTGGGACTGCTGGAGTTGGCTCCAGGCCTCCATCCCTGCTGGGGTGGTCACTGCTTTGCAGGCTCTCTGCAGAGGTGCTGGGAGCAAAGCGCCCCAACCTTGTGCTACAGGACAGTGCTGATGGTCTCTGCAGGGTTCTGGGTGCTTGGTAACGATTTCAGGTACTCCACATGCTTGCGGGCGTCCTCTCGATTGTGCCGGACATAGCAGACCACGTAGGTGATGACCATGGCAAACCAACCAAACATAGTGATGAACATGGCCACGTCCGTGGTCCTCTGGCGCACGCTGCAGAAGTTGACACCAGCATCCAGGACCTGGAGCAGCGGCTTCCCCACATACTCCTCCCGCGGGGCCGTGTGGCAGGTGATGTCCTGGACGGAGTCGGGGTCCAGCTGTGCCTCCCACAGGACCTCCTGCAGGGCGCACTCGCAGTGCCAGGGGTTGTTGGCCAGCCGGAGCTTGGCGTTGAGCATCAGCAAAGCCTCTTTAGGGATGCTGCGGATGCGATTGCTGGAGAGGTCGAGGGTGCGCAGGCCGGCAGCCACCCCTTTGAAAGCTGCCCCGTCGATCTTCTCAATGGCGTTCCTGGAGAGGTCGAGCTCCTCCAGGTGGGACAGGTGCCTGAAGGCGTTGCTGGGGATCCTGGTGATGCTGTTGGTGTCCAGCTTGAGGAACACCGCATCCTGGGGGATGTCCTTGGGGATCTCCTCCAAGTGCCGGGCACTGCAGAGAACGGCCTTTGCCCCTGCCCGCTCCGTGCACTGGCAGCTCGGGGGGCAGCAGCTGCCCCAGGACAGGCACAGGAAGAGGCAAATGGAAACCTGGGCAGCTCTGGCTGCGGCTGCGAGGGAGAGCGTCATCGTGCACCCAGGCAGCTCGGCATGGCTGCTGGCAACGCCTCGGCCGCTGCACGAGCTCGGGGCTGGCCCGGCATCTCCTCCGTGCTCCTGCAAAGCCTCTCTCACTGCCGGAGGGAAGCGGAGGGCAGGAGGTGACGTGGCATTATTACTTCCCTCAAATGCCACTTACATCTGAGGTACCCTGGAAAAGCAAGGAGATGTTGGGCTCTGGAACCCTACAAACAAACGCTTAATGATGATGGCTTGTCCAGGACAGTTTAATTAGGCTCCAGATTAACTGCACCTGGACAGAGAGCTGCAGAGAACCTGCACCTCCCCTTCCCTTTTTCTCCACTTGCTCCCTGTGCATCCCACCCGGATGGGCACAAGGATGCGGGTAGATGCGGGTGCTGAGATGGGTGCAGCCTGGGAGCTCGCTGCCGGCTTCCGCGCAGAGCATGGGGATTTGCTGCTGCAAATCACAGCAGAGGCAAATTCCCATCTCACCCCAATCCGGGCGTTAAAATAAAACCGATGACTCAGAGTCCCCAGATCATCAGAGCAGCTTAATCACCCCCGGGTTTTTAAATAACAAGATCTGGAGCTCTTCTGCTTTCCCCATCTGTGAGCTGGTACAAGTTGCATATCTAAGGGCTTTTGCCAAAGGAAGGATTAAGAAGTGAGTGCTCTTTCATTCTTCATTTTTTTTTAAATCTAAGTGAACAGTATGTATTAATACCTGCCTCTAGGAGCTGGATCTTAGAGAGGAGCCGCTGAATATCACAGTAACGGGGGTAATCCAGGACTCATAAAGCTCACCCAGCCCTGCTGGATATGAGACAGGAGATGGAGCAGGTGGCCTTTTATCTGTGCATCTGATGCTGCAGCCGAGCCGAGGGGGGAAGAGACCTCCACGGCGGGGCTTGTTGGTGGGAAGGGACCCCATAAGCCTCAGGGAGCTTCTCCCCAGGGATGAACTTGCCTATGGTGAGCTCAGCAGATGAACTGGGCAGTGAGCAGCAGGTAGAAAGTCCTGTGGGAGAAGACACCCTCCCTTCAGTACCAGCGCTCGTAAGGCATCATCCTCCCTCGGTACTAGCATCCTCCAGGTACCCACATCCCGCTGGTAACAGCATCCTTTAAATGACGGCATCCCCTGGGAATCAGCACTGCCCCCTGCCCACCTCTCACCCCGGGCAGCCTCTT
>NW_010585425.1:0-20170 GCF_000705375.1 Tinamus guttatus | reverse complement strand
TGCTCTGGGTCTCTCTGAGGGCTCCAGAGGAGCTGTTTGCCTTTCTCCAGTGCAGAATTTTGATGATGGGGCAGCCTCACTAACAGTGAAAAAAAAGCAGGGCCATTGCCATTTGGAACAGCCCTGGACATGCCAAGTGAGTCCCAGCGCTGTTCTCCTGCTCACAGTTGCAGCACTTCCCAAAGGAGGCATCTCAAGCCATGGATGGGCCCTCTGCCAGGCAAAGACTCAGCTCTGTGTTGCTGAGTCCTAGCAGCATCCTCATGAGGCTGCTTGTCCAAGGACTGCGGAGAACATACGCTCCCAAATTTGACTCTTCACTTTGGAGGCAGATGTAATGACACGACCGCTCCCCTTGACATGGTCTCATGTCCCCCAGGGTCAGAGCTCCTACCTCCCAGGGCACCTTCTCATCTGGCACAGGAAAGCGGACAGTGTGAGACCCTGGATATAGGAGGTTTCGAGCAAGCACATGGTATGGGGGCTTCGTCTCTTCTGTTTTCTCCTCCAGGTCAAACTCTCTCATCTCCGAGGCTTTGCTGGAGACTGCAAGGCAGACACAGATAGCGAGATCCTACCAGACCGAGTGCTGATTCAAAGTGATATTGGTGCTACGGGTTGTGGCTCTGCTGAGTGGTTGCTGGTCATGAAAAGACTCAGTAATGGGCTCTATGGAGGGCTCCAAAGTGGGGAACTGAGGGTGAGAATGGCCACAGGACACGCTGCACCATCTCACAGAGACCTCCGTTCTGCAAGTGGTCTGAAGGATGAGGCAGGTCAAGCATCTGTCACATGAGGCGGCCCCAAAACCTCCCAGACCAAAGGAGCCCAGAGTCTGCACTTTGCTGTTTAACACAGTGGCATGAGGTTCTGCTCTGCCCTGGTCACCAGGGACAGGCTGGAGACTAACTCTGCTTACCCAAGGGCGGCATGTCCTTGTCTAAACCAAAGCCATTCCCGTGTAGGGCTTGCATCATCCAGTTCAAGGCTCTAGCACTCTGATGCATCTGTAAGGGATAGGAGAGGTCATCAAGCCCTTCCCACGACGCTGGAACCAGCAGGCACTGGGGCACACAGACCCTTCCCTCTCAGCACTGCACTGCTCAGCTTTGGACTAGAAATTGCCAAGAAAGATCTCTTTGGGAGAGGAGTGAGACTCTGGGCTGAGTTTTCTCTCACTGGTGTAGTCTCACCTAATCTCACCTATCCAGGGCAGTTGTTCAACTTCTGTCTCACCTGCTCTTCCAAGGCGACAAGTCTCTGCTCCACAAGCCCTGTCCTCTTCATCCGATCCAAGTCCAAGAAGTCTGCTAGAACGTCAACTCTGAAGGGGCAGCACAAAGAGGAGTCTCCTTTGGAGCTGGGTCTGGTGCAGGTGGCCAGCAGCCTACTCCACGTTAGTGCATCCCCATCCTCGGGGGTCCTGTGAGCATTCCCTCCCTTGCCATGATTACAACAGCCCAGAGTACCAGTGATTCTCTTTCCTGCCCAGGACATCCCTGCCTCGGGAGTGCTGGTACCTCTGCGCAATGTCTCGGATCTTCTGCTCCATGTTCTGCTTCTCCTGGCACTGCTGGTGCTGCAGGTAGTTCTCCTTCAGATACATCTCCCAGGAGAGAAGGGCAGCTTCTTCATTCTTCTCCAGCTTCTCTTCTGCCAGAGGAAGGAAATGGTGCTGCTCAGAGTAGGGAACTTCAATCTCTGAGCACCTCAGGCCATGGTACCACAGCCCAGAGGCCAATCCGAGTGCCTCGGTGAACTGCACCATGCCTCACAGAGGGAGGGATGGAAGGGAGGAGAGGGGTTGTTTCTCACTGAGCTGCTTGTGGCGGGTGGCTGGCCTGCGGAGCAGGATCCGCTGGACCACGAGCTGCAGGTGGTTGAGAAGGATGAAGGGGGGAGGCGCAGGAGGGCGGCCATGGTACTCCTCAATCAGATCATGTCGCTGAAACTTCCATATCTGATCCGTGTGCTCCTGGACCTGCTGGAACGTGTAGCTGCAGAGGCAGAGCCTGGACATCAGCCATGCTGTAAGGGCATACAGCACATCTGTATGCTGCCACAGCTCCTGCCCTACTTCCTGACTGGTTCTGAGCTTATACTTCTTCCCTCTGCCTACAAAGTGCCTCCAAGGTCCGGTCAGTGTGTTCCCAAGCCCCTCCTTGCACTCTCACAGCATGTGAGGCCTGAGCCTGCCTGCAAGCAAAGCGAGCTTGAGGCACCATCAAGACCACAGGGCCAGGTCAGACTCACTTGAACATGGCGATGAGGAGGTTCAGGAGGAGGATGTTGGTGAAGAGCAGGTACAGGCACAGTAAGATGACGGTCAGCCACTCTGGGAAGATGGGCTCCTTGCTGTCCTCATTGGTTTCTGGGCACTTGGGCTTGTAGGGGTCGGTCCCGTTGGGGCTGCATTGATCAATGTTAAAGTTGACCCCTGCAAGAGAGCACAGCATAACTCCACCACTGCCAGACCTCATGGTATCTCCGGGAGCATGTTGTATTGAGAGTAGCCAGTGGCAAGGGAGCTCAGCACCTTGCAGAGATTTTTTAGCAGCTGCCATGCACACAGGGTTTCTAAGCTTGATCTGCAATATCTGCCCTGTCCCAACTGCTCTGCTTACTTCCACCGGGTTTATAGCTGTGACACTGAATGAGATCAACTCATGCCAGTTGGCAATCTGCTCTCATGACTGTCAGTGTGATATCTCAACCAGCTGGTCAACTTCAGCCCCTGGGTTTGGCATCACATGGATGCTCAGGACGCGCCAGAGCAGGACTCCAGCTCCATGCTCCATATTATTCTCTCCTGGTCTCCTGCCTACGATACGCTTGGGGAGGACAGTCCTCCGTGTGACTCCTGTGGGCAAGCAGGGCAGGAGCTAGACAGACTGCAGGATGAGCATGGTATCCCTCAGCCTTGTCACAGATCCACACTGCTCGTGCCACCTGCATTGACAAGCGAGTGTCCCTTACCATCAATGTAAGAGGGGATTTGCCCAAAGATGGTCAGGTAGGAGTGGTAGATGACTCCACGGAAAATCCATTCCACGCGTTCCTCATTATGGATCAGGATAGCCTGCTTGGCAACCCCAAAAGACACCACCCATACTGCAAGCAGGAAGAGGAAGAAGAAGACATCCTTCATCTGCAAAGACACAGGCAAAGCAAAATTGTGTCTTGGAGCAAACCACTCTTTGGGATAGCATAACATGGGTGGCACATCCCATGCAGGCATGTGGCTGCTTGAGCTGGGAGCCCTGGCCTGGTGGAGAGGGACTCTCACCATGCGCTTCACAATGATGATCTTGGGTCCCAGCGTCTTACTGACTGTGAAGATGTGCATCAGGCGCAAGCAGAAAATAATAAAAGCCAGTGACAGTATGATCCGCCCAGGATACAGAGTAGATGGGATCAGTCTGAGCACAGAACAGAGGAAAGGAAACATCTCAGTGCTACCAGCCTGGATTTTCTTCTGAACACATAGTATTAAAGCTCTGCAAAACTACTGAGATTTCCCAGAGTACTGAGTGAGAGTTGCAGCAGGGAGAATATCACTCCTAAAAGCAGCTGAAAATATAGGGATGTCAGTAAGAATTAATCTTGTGACCATGAAAAACTTAATTGGCCTTTTAGGATGTCAGTAAGAATTAATCTTGTGACTTAATTGGCCTTTTGAAGAAGAAATTGCAATTTGGAAAATATGCATAATTCTATAACCCCAGATCAAGGCTGCCTAAAGCCTAAAACAGCAGCTTTGCATCTTTGTGCTGCCAGGCAAACAGCCCTACAACTCACCTGCAAGTCAACCCTGTGATAAAGACCAGAATGGCACAGACATCCAACCTATTCCAGAAGTCCTTGAAGTACAGGGAAGCCTTTTTCAGGATCCCAAGCCCATCTGGGTCATATAGCAGCTGTTGGGAAAAGAAGCTGGGTTAGCAATTTGGTGAAAACCTTGTAGGATATTCATGTGCAAGGTACAGAATAGGGACTGCACAGATCAGCCGACCATCGCTGGACTCTCTTGCTTACCTGGAGTCAGCCTTAGCCTACAGGGTTTTCTACAAGGGCATGAAAGGAGCTTGGGAAGAGATATCTGAGGAAAAAAAGAAGCTCCTTTGTCTAATGAAGATAGACAGAGAGAGGTGCTGAAACAAAAGCTGAAAAAAAGAAATGCAAAGCAAAGCCTGGAAGTGCTCCTAGCAACAAAAGCCCAAGGGAAGAAGTGGTCCCTTCATCTCTGACATACTCAACGCTAGACAGACTCTCTTTCTGCAAGTACCCAGGGCCAGGCCAGTTGTAGCTGAGGAAATTCTGTGACACCTGGTAGTTTCTTCTGCCCCTCTCTGACTGGATGGATACACAAGAGGCAGCACAAGAGCTACATAGAGACTTTCCGAGAGCACCAGAGGCGTTGCTCTCCCTTGGGCTGCCGAGCCTGGATCCTGCCACCTCCTCGCAAGATGTCTCTCCCTGCCCATGCTGTACCTGGCGGGTCTCCTCACACACCAGGGAGAAGAGCCAGAAGTAGATGAGGTATTCCCGCCAGGATGGCAATGGCTGGAAGTCAACCATCAGGACGTAGGCGAAGAGCAAGAGGAAGGTGAAGTAAGACAGGATGTTCATGTGGAAGATGACGACGGGTGCCGTGAAGAAGGCCCGCAAACGTGCCAGGCAGCCCAGGGGCTGCAGCCTCTTCTCCCTGGAGGAAGAGATGAATGCTTGACTCAGCCATCTGAGACCTATGTGCTAGCAAAGCCCATGAGGAGCACTGCTCCAGCCTTGCGGTGTGTTGCTAATAATGAGCTCCCACAACAGCCTGCTGGGGAGATCTTGTTAGCACATCTGCTCCCAAGCCACACACTGCCCAAAGAGACCTTACAATAACTTCTTCCAACCTATGCGGTGCCCCATGTAGACTAACCCTCCTGAAGAGGATGTCCCCTGTGATCCTGGGGGCATTTCAACCGCCCAAGGGGCTACCAGAGTGGGCCTGAAGGTGCAGGCACACAGGCTGTTCTTGGGTGCATGCAGGACTGGCTCTGTGAAGGAAAGGCTCCTGAGCGAGCCTGCTGAATGGTGATGCTTGGAGGAAACCCCTGGCACAGTGCACATTCCTCCAGCTGTGAGAGGTACCTGAAGGTGATGAGGTTGGTGTAGAGAAGTGGGAAGAACAGCATGCACACAATGACCCGCCAGAGCCCGTTATCCACACACATCTTCCCCCACCACACTTTGGTTAGAAAGGCCTGCAAGAAGGAAGAGGAGCACCAGTTACAGAGGGCCTCTCTCCACACAGCGCACAACTCATGCCACGGTTGGCTAGCCTGGCTCAGGGACAGGGGCTAGGCTGGGTCTAACCACTGAGGTGGTACTCTGCAGGAGTACTGGGGACAAGTGATCCCCACCAGCACAGAGCAGGAAGGAGATCAACTATGCAAACCTGGCACAGTTCACCATGGGGTGCAGGGTTGTATCAACCTCTGAGCCCTGGGAAAGGGGACGCAGAGCACAGCTCAGCTATCTGAGTCTCAGCTCTGCAAATGGTAAGCCTTTAATCTGGAGCAAGGGAGAGGTAAGTATGCCCCTCACAGGCACCACCACTGGAAACTCACCTGCACACCCCCATGAGATACAAAATTCATGTTCTTGGCCTCCAGTGCCAACTGCAGGCATGTTGTCTTCCCCCAGGCTTCAGACACACGGGTGAGGAGCTTCTGGGCTCTCTCTTCATCCTTGCGGTAACACTCTGTGAACACCCCTAGCCAAGCAGAGATCAGGGAAGCATGAATGAGCTCCAGGGCCAGCTTGGCACTCAGCAATATGCCTGTAGACTTGTCCTTTGTAGCAGGATCTGGACACTGCAGCACGGTCTGCCCTTGGCACTTCCTTCTCCACACTTGCAGTGTCAGCTGCAGCACAGCCCTCGCCACCACTGCCATGGTTAGGGGGCCCTTGTTTGGCATGTTCTCTCCACCCATCACCCCAGTGTACAGCCTGTGGAGATGGGCAAAGCCAGCTGGTGCTGCAACACAAGGGAACAACCTTGTACTGCCAATCGCCCTCCCACTCACCGATGGCTTTGTGCTCATACTGCTCAGCCAGGGCCAGCATTTCCTCGGTAGTGTCGGTGTCTTCTTCTTCCTTGGCAAGCTCCTTCAGGATCTTGCTGCAGGCCAGACCAGCCGCCATGCAGTCCTGGCTCTAGAACAGAAGAGGCCAGAGGAAGGGTGGGATACTGGCCCCATCCTGCATATTCCCAGGAGACCTGTTGAGCCCTTCAGGTCTCCTGCAGCATGAGAAGAGGGTCTCTCAAGCTGATTGCTGCATGAGGAGGATAGATTTCCATGCCAAGGGTTGAGCAGCCTTCCCTTCTGGGAGCAGGTGCTCTGGGGTATCTGGGGACAACCATGCTTTTGTGCTGGGAGTTTGGGGGTGATGGGACAGGTGACCCTACTGCTGAGCCTGGCATGCTCATGGTATGCAGCTGGGACTAAACTTCAAGCATACATGGACAGTGGGGAGCTGTCACAGGGTGGCTCGCTGGCTCTCATTTGGCTTGGGCACTGGCACGGGCCTGTGGGTGACTCGCCTGCCATCCTGAATCCCAGGAACTGATACCTTGAGGATGGGAGGTTTGGCTCCATCTGAGCCTTAGAGCTGGGACTAAGAACTTTGCATTGTAGTACCTGTGTCCAGATGATTTCTGCCAGCTCCTTGCGATTCTGAACCACAGCCCAGAGGAGCAGGTCACGAACTGGGTCCATGGTGAAGGCAACTCGGTTGGCAGAGCGCTTGTAGAGGGACCGGAGACTCGATCCTTGAACCTGTAGGACATGGAGCAGTTTGACCCATTCCCCATGCTAACAAGCAGCGATGCAACCTCTCCAAACCCTCTGTGCCACCACCACCACCCGTGGAAAGACGTTTTCTGCAAACAGTGGCAGTGATCAAGGCTGGACTAGTCCTGGAAAAGCCACTACTTCTACTTCCTTGCACAGTGCACAAGGAGCATCTCTGTCCTATACCCTGCCGAGCCTTGCCCACCAGAGTCACACAGTGCCATGAGTGCAGGCTCACAAGGGTCATGATGACAGGGTGGGGTTTCCTCCTTGAATATGGGGTAGATCACCTAGGTAGAGATTTAAGGGACATTAAATGAAGAATCTTGAGTGGGCAAGAGGTCAGCAAGCTGACTGCAAGCCTAGGGACCATTTCCTGAGCCAGACTCCCCCTCCCAAATGCAACCCTACCACCGCATTATGTGGAGATGCGTACGTTGAGCTTGATGTGCGGAACAGGGACGGAGAGCCGGGGCCGCTCCGTTTGCTTGGGCTTGGGGTAGAGCGGCTGCGTGGAGCGGCCCAGCAGCTCCTGCAGCACCTGCGAGACGTGGTGCAGTTGGACTCTTGGCATTTTGGAGCCAGCTGTGTGCTCCTTCTCCTCCAGCAGGACCTTCTGCAGCTTGCTGTGGAACAGGCAGGATGGTGCTATGTTGTCATAGAGGTAAACCAGGACATCCCAGGTGACAAACTCCTTGAGACGCACTCCTTGCTCCAGGAACAGCTTGACAAACTCTGGCTTGTTGGAGATCAGGGCAGCTGCCATCATGGGGTGCAAATCTGTGGGCTGTCAGGCCAGAGGAAGAGATCAGGGACTCTGGGACCACAGAGTGGGACCACACCATGCTCCATGCTCATATAGGGGTACGGTGTTATTCCAGAGCACAGGGTATTGCCCCAAGCTCTTTGTCTCTCATGGAAGCCATGCAGCAGACAAAGTAGCACAGGCATGTGAGGAGGCCTGCCTCACCCTCCACTCATGGTCATCCGTGAAGATCTCACTCCGAGCAATGTCCACCCTGTTCCAGGCCACAGCTAACTTCAGCTGGTGGTCCCAGTTCTCGTGGCCAAAGTGGTCCCGGTTTCGGGATGCTGCATTCAAAGTGTATGGGTTAGAACATAAGGAAGAAGCTATTTGGAATCCCCTGTGGCAACTGGGCCCTTTGTGGGAAAAAAAAATCTCTTCACTCAATCCTTAATCCCCCATCTTGTCCACGTTCTATGCAGACTAACCAAGCCAAGCACTTGGTACTGAGAGTATCTTCACCACACACCAGAAGTTCTGTGCTTAAGAAAGGAGGTGGGAACACTGCTGAGGTGCCTTTGCCCTGCCTGCAACACGCCATCACTTCTGCCTCTGGGGAAACCCCAGGAGCTGCCCGGCTCGTCGTCACAAGGTCTGAGGAGCCTCTTGAGAGCCCATAAGCCAGGCGGCTGCAGGAGGTGCCTCATGACCCCTGTCCCATTCTCCTCTCCCCATGCACCCAAGCAGTGCTCAGCCCCTCACCTTTGAGCAGGGCCTGCAGGATGGCAACATCCACATCCTGCTGGCCATACTTGCCCTCTCTGAAAATTGTTAGGAGCTGCCGACTCCGCACTATGTCTTGGATCTGCAAGGAAAACCATGGGCAAATTACACTACAGCAACAGCAACATCTCCTCCCTGCTGCTTCCTACTGCCTTCTCTGAATCCATGTCCTGCTTGGGGGAATGCCTTGATCCTCTTGGGCTGTTTGCAGGTCCTCTGGCCTGTGTGGTCCCCTGTCTGGATGGAGTTAGTCCCATCTGGCAGTTTTCTAACCAAAGTGGTCAGGCACTGGAGGAGTTGAGCTTGGGCCCACAGGGTGTCCACCTGGCCAATGCTGAGCATGACCAGGGGATCCAGGGAGCTGGGGGGAAGCTCAGCCTCAAACTTCATATGGGGAGACCTGCTGCTCATGGGTAAGAATTACTAGGTCCCTTTAGACCACCACATGCTCAGAGAGGGGAGCAATCTGCATGAAAGTCTCACCTTCTTAGTCCACTCCACCAGCTTGCTCTCAGTGAAGTACTCATAGGTGTCGTGGAAGAGCATGCTCAGCTTCTTCTGGATCAAGGCAATGGTTATCTTGGAGACAGGCAGGCTGGCCACCTGTGCAATGACATCAGCCACACGACCAGAGCCCTCCACTATCACACAGGGGGTCCCATTGTTGATGGCATTGTAGATGGTCTGCAACAGAGCAGGGATGCTGATTCCAATCCTGCGCAGAAACCAGAGCCTGAAAACCCCACTGCTTCATCACGTCACTCCTATGCAAAGGCATTTCAGCTAATGAAGGTCACACCAACTCTTCACCAACACCAGGGGAGCAGCACCTCCAGGGAAGAGGCATCCTGCTGCTCTGGACCCTGGCTGCCCATGTCACAGGTTTTCCTTTCCATCGCACCCTCTCAGCTCTGCTGGGAGAGGGCAGGACAATATACTTACATCAAGTGTGCCAGGGCCTCCTTCTAGCACCACACATACGATGGGGATCTTGATCGCAACTCCTGCGGAAAAGCAGAGCCCAAGGTCAGCTCTGTAAAGACCTGCTGCTGAACTGCTGGCTTGAGCAGTAAAAGGTAAGAGTGGAGGCATTGCCCAGTGCATGCCAGATGCCAGAAGGATGAGGAAAAGTTTCCTGGCATGTCCTGAAGCCATCCTCTGTCAGAAAAATGTTCCTTGATTTGGGCCACTGAGGTACCTGACAGGAAATATGGTCCCTGTTTCATGAGCATCCTCTCAAACTTTGTGCAAACTCCACCCTCCAGGAAAGCCAGGTCACTGCCTCCTTTCTCGCCAGAGGCCGGGATGGGCAGCGCTTATTAATGGACACTGCATCCCATCTCACCCACTCCCCTGCCTCAGTCCTGGAGAGCTGCTGCTGTTACCTCCTTTCACCTTTGTCTGCTCCGAAATGAATTTCTCCAGCCTGGTCCTCAGGGCAATTTCCACACCATACCGCCCGTGGGTCCCGTCATCCACCAGGATGAAGTGGGAGTGGTTGCTATCCAGGCAGGACAGGCTCCCTTGGTTCTCCTCATCCAGGACATACTCAGCTGGAAAGCCACCCTGCAAGGTACAACAGGAGAGACACTGCACAAAGCCTGAGAGAGTTCATGTGCATCACTGCATGCCCAAGCAAGCACCACATGGAACAGGAACAGGTCAGCATGCTGGGCCAGCCCTGGTCAAACAACTCTGCTCTCTCTTCAGTGTTCAAGTCAGCATTGCCCCAAGCCCTCTCTGTCTCTTCTCCACCTGCCCTCCCAGGCTCCTCCCTGACACCCAAGGGTACTTCCAGGAGGAGTAATGCACTTATGCAGGACACCGGGTATGGTGGAGGGGCTGCCAGGAGAGCAACAGCCAGGGGCCCTCGCTCCTGATCTGGCTGCGCTTTGCCAGCACTGCTGGCTACAGTCATTCTTGGAGCACCTCTTCCCATCAATTAAGACTTCCCTGGTGGCACAGGCATGGGCAAAACGAAGGTATCGGCAGCTCAGCCCTTCTCACCATGGGGCAGATGAGGGTGTCCCGGTTGTACACAGTCCCCCAGGTGGCTATGCCAATGGTGACAATCTCGCTCTCCTTGCAGTTGCCGCTCAGGATGAAGTCTCGTACCGCCTCTCCCACCTGTTTCATCACACCAGTGTGGGACCCCCCTGTGATGATCCAAGCCCCTGGGGGTCAGAAAGAGACTTGGGAAGGGAGGGGGTCTGCTCGCAGTGATCTGCTCACATTCCCCTGCATAGCAGTAGGAAGACCTAGTCCTCAGCAATGCTCTGTCCTCAAGAAGATACCTTCCCTTCCCTATACACCAAGCCCTGGCAGCACGAGAGGTGCCTTCTTCCACACAAAATAGGGCATCCCTCAGTCCCACTCCCTGTGAGACTGTCTGCAGCGAGGACGGACTATTCCTGATGCTAGTATTTCAGATAGGGACCTACAGTTCTTCTGAATCAGCTCATAGACCTCCACATCAGCCGAACTCACTGCAGCTGTCATGGTGACACAACAGGCCCCTTTCCAACTGTAGTCTCCAGGACCACCTGCACATCTCTTACCAGTGGTCTGGGCCACTTTGACTAGCCCTTGCCGGAAGATGCTCTTCAGCCTTGGCTTCATGATGAAGTTTTTGGCTCCCCCAGTGACTGAGATGAGGAGGTTAGGCACATCAAGACCCCAGTGCTGTGTCATGAGGTGGTAGATGATCCGTGGGTGTGTGTCCAAGGAGACGCGCACGTACTGCAGAAAGGGAGCATACATGCACTCAGGGTAAAATACACAGGCAGGGGAAAAGAGTACTTCCAAACCAACTCTGCCTGTCCCTGTGGACTCTTCCCACCATTTTCCATCAAAGTCCCATTGCTGCTGCCCCAGGCCTAGGTGCTGGACTGTTTCTCTTCTCTTCTCTGGGCTCAACGTGATTGAGACACACATAAAGACAAGAAATAGTCATTCACTGGGGCATGGGCTTGCTGCTGCCCCAGGCCTAGGTGCTGGGCTCTGTTTCTCTTCCCTTCTCTGGGCTCAACATGATTGAGACACACATAAAGACAAGGAATAGTCATTCACTGGGGCATGGGTTTCACAAAATAAAGGCCAGTCTCACAGCTTCATAAAAGGGCTGTATACAGGGTAGGGAGAGAGGAGGGATCCTGTCACTCCTGTCTTTCTGTGCTCGGGTCAGTGTTGCCTTTGGGTCATTTCCATGCTTTCACCATCTCCTTTCACTTAGGAGGGAAATGCCCACATTTCCTCTGCCATGGACCCTAAGGACCAAGATATGAGCTCTGGGTCTCAGCACACCACAGAGGCAACAAACAGATCACCTTTCCCATCTTCTGCCCCAGGCCCGTGAAGCAGATGTCACCAAAGGCATCTGTTGGCACTTCCTGGACGTGTTTGCTGGGGTCCCATTCCTTCCCCAGGAAGATGGGTGGCTTGGCAGCATCTTCTCTGTGCTGTTCCCTGAGGTAGCCGCACTCGCACACAACCTTCCTGGAAAGCGCACAAGCAGCTTGTCCAAAAGGAAGCAAGACCCAAAGGGCAAAACCCAGGCGGCCCACTTAGTTCGCTCAGGAGAAGGCAGTGGCGTTTGCGTTAAGAATGACCTGAGTACAAGCATCTCCCACCCAGCTGGCCTTCCAGCTCAGAAACTGCACAGAAATAAAAACAGCTTGGTGTGTAAAATCAACAAAAAATCTCATTTCCACTTGCTGAAGCTTATGATATAAATATAAAGGCTAGTGTGGGTGAAGCATGGACGAAAACATTTGCATGTGAAAGCATCAGAAGGGCTACACACTGTGAAAGTCCATATCAACCACGCGGTGAATGTGAGATTTTCTAGTGCTGTAGGTTTTTCACCAAATGCCCCTTCTTCCTACCGAGGGAGGGGAATGAAGGAAGAGTTTGACTTACCCAGAGTCCGATGTCTGGGAGCTTTCAACAAAGTACATGCACTCTTTCTTCCGGATGTTTTCAGGAATCCACGAGATGAGATTTTCCTGAGGGAGTAGAAAGAGCAGCAGATGTTCAGGGCTTCTGATATGCGAGGCCTGAGACACCTTGGTTCTTGGGTAACATCTGGATACTTTTTGTGATATGAAGGATGAAAGTTCATGACTGATGGAGTAAGGCAAGTGTCCTCCATGGAATGATGGTACGAGTGCTGGGCATGCAAATACACTTCGGGTGTTTGTCATTTTCTGCACATGCCTAAAACCAAAGTGATCTTTCATAAATGCCCCCCCTACCCTAATCAGAGATTCCCCAGTGATGTTTCAAGGGTTAACGTGGTGATGTGGCCAGCTCCTGCCTCTCCCCATGCCTCCTACCCTTGCCTTCTCATTGCTGCTGGAGAGGAAATGTGCCTTCCTCCTGCTCTTGGAGACGCTGCTGCTGCTTTGCCGGAGGTTTGGGACCACCTCAAAGTCGCTCATCCTCCTGGGGCGCGTGGCAGGGCTGTCTCCTCTCTCGGGACACACCTTGTTCAGTTCGGAAGGCAGAACTTTGCTGCGCCGGCTGCGCGCGGCCATGGCAGCGATGTCGATGTCGCAGCCTGCTCTGCCCTCTGCCTGTCATTCCTAGGCTGGGAGGTCCTGAAAATCCCCATCCTGAGTGCAGTGGAAAAGAAGAAAAGAAAAAGAAAGATAATTGTGGACTGGAAGTACCAAGGCACCCTGCTTGGCACTCCTTTGGTGGTGGTGGCAGCTGTGGGATGCTCTTTGGCAACAGCCTCTCTCTAAACTGCCCTGCTGCTGTCCATGCCAGTAAGAAGACGGATATTTCCATAAAAAGCCTGCAGGATGTGCTGCTTATGGACAAACGTGTTTGCTGCAGTCTCCACGACTCCGACAGAGAGTGAGGCTTTGTGGGGTTTAAACAGCTCTGTCAGGCGCCGTCCAGAACAGGAAGACACAACTGATGTGGCCACCTGCCATTAGATACGGACACAAATGCCTGCCTTGCCCCCAGGAAATCTGATCTGCTCTGCTCAGGGAAGCAGGACCCAGGACCTCAGATACCTACTACACTTTCCGGGCATTAGAGCGTTAGAACCTTCTCCCTCCATGAGACCAGGTCTCCAGGGCCCGGAGTGTCTGAGCCTTTCCGTGTTCATGGCGGGGAGCAGGGACAACGCCTGCGTTAGGTTTGGGCAGGCGAATGAACTGCTTGGCCTGGTGGCCTCACTGAAGGAGGAGGTAGAAAGGCTAAGGAGCATCAGAGAGTGTGAGAGTTAGATTGGCACATCCTTGAGGGCAGGAAGGCCCTACAGGTGTGGGCAAACTGGATTGACAGAGGACGCTCAGGAGATACTTGAAAGAGGTTGTAGTAAGATGTGGGTCAGTCTCCAGAATAAGTGTAACTACCGATAGGGCAAAAAGAAATGGCCTCAAATTGCACAGGGGAGGTTCAGGTTAGATACTAGGAAAAAATTCTAACAGAGAATGGTCAAGCATTGGAACAGGCTGCCCAGGGAAGTGGGGAAGTCACCATCCCTGGCAGCATTCAAGAAATGTGTGTAGATGAGGCACCTAGAAACATGGTTTAACAGGTACGGTGCTGAAGGGCTTGCATTTGGACTCAATGATCTTGAAGGTCTTTTCCAATCATAATGATTCTATGCTTACGTGGCCAGGACATGTCCCCTGGGCCACCAGGGGATGGGAATGTTGTTGCACCCTAGTTAAGACCCTAATGCAGTGGGCAGAGCATTGCAGGCCCCACAGAGGACTAAGGGGCCGTGCCCTGTGCATCTTGGTGCTCTGAACCACTGCCAAGCTACCCGACAAGCAAACCAGCCTCAGCGCATCCCCGGGCCTACAGATGAAACACCTCTCTGCAGGTGGCTCCTGGCACGGCTCCAGCTTTATCACCTCCGTGCCTCGCTGCCTTGTGGTCGAACGAGCCCATCCAATGGGTTGAATGAGCGTCCCATCCAAGGGCTGCAGACACGCGCTGTTGTCCTGTGCTCGGCCCGTCGGTCTCTGCCTGCCGCGTCCTGCCCGCTAGCGCAGAGCTCCCCAGCCTGCCCGCTCCGCTGCCCGCTGCAGGAGCAGCCTGCAGCTTTCCTTGCCTGCTCTCTGTTCCAGGCAGCTGGGTTATTTCTGGCAGCTGGGAAAGCAGGTCTCTCGTACAAGCACGCACAGCTCTGCGTGGAGAGCAGTGCCCTCGCTCTGTATCAGCATGCTGGCTGCACGCCTCTGCATGGGGGGCCTTGTGTCCTTGCAGAGGTCACCCCAGGAGCCCAGAGTTACAAGTGCACAGAGGCACGGTGCATAGCGAGGGGTATGAAACAGCAGCGTCACATCTGTATGAAACCCTCCTGCATGCCCAGCCACACCACGTGCTGGGTGGGCTGGCAGGCAAGCCAGGCTACAGCGTGGTGGGTCCTCGCTCTGTGCCTTGGAAAGGGTCTGGATGGGGCTTCCCCAGTGACTGCTCTCCGGGGAGCTGCGATCAGGCAATGAAGGAAGCAAAGCATTCAGGTGATGCACTGGTACGTATGTGTGGGTTTAATGAACACTGGGGCTCTCTGCAAACCAGACTCTGCATCGTAGCCAAACTTATAAAGGTCAGAGGAACAGCGGGGGCTTCCTGTTGTGAGAGGAGCAGCAGAGCAACATCATGGCTAATACTGTGCTTCATTCCGGTCTTGACCTGCTGGTGGGTTTCCCCCAGGTTCAGCACTGCCCCAGCCAAAGATCGGGGAGAAAAGGGCTTTTTTTTTTTTTTTTCTCCCCTCCAGTCTCACTGGTCTTTTGCATCAGCATTACTGAAAGCAGGTGTAATCATCTGAGAAAAAGCTGCCTACATAACAGCAATAACACCCCTAATTTTTATTTCCATGTCTCCTGGCCCCATAAGGTGGGCTGGTGGGGATTTATGGCATGCCCACAAGCAGTTCATAAGCACATGCAGGAAGGGCTCTCCCACCAGGTCCTCCATGGGCACCCTGCAGTGGGCTGAGTTGTGCTGAAAAAAATGCCCAGAATACCTGCTTGTAACAAGATCCATGGCCAAATCCCATCCCATTGCACATGCTGTGCCCCCCCCAACTCTGTTGGGAAGCACCCCGGGAAGAAGGGGTGCACCCCCAAAGCCCCCATCCGCCTGCCCTGCTGCAGGCAGCACAGAGCCGTTCAGCCCAGCTCTGGGCATCAGGTCACCTCTCAGCTCCAGCCGGGAGGTCACAGCACGCACAGGGACAGAGAGGTAAAGCCCTGGCTGTGGGTGCCAAAAACTGGCTACCAGCTACCTCCGTCCTTGTGCCCGACCCCCAGCTTGGCCACAGACCCAGCAACCCCTACCTTCCCCGCAGCCTCCTCGTTCTGCATTGCGCACTCCTCTGCCTTGCGCCTCTCGCGAGCAGCTCAGCTCGGCATCTCCCTCCAGCAGGTCATTTCATCCCTCGAGACGCAGGCGACGAGAGGAGAGGGCTGAGCTGCCTGCGCGCTGACTGCAGCGAGGAGGAGGTGGCACCGCAGCTGGCAGCCTCCCAGCTAATCAGACTGCAGCAGCAGTCCCTGCACCTTGCTGGGAAGCGGTAGCACAAAATGCAAGCCTGAGTTTGCTAGGCTGGCTGAGTCACGCTCCTCAGGCCGCGGCGTCAGCTTCCACCCCCATTCTCAAGGCATGGGGTCTTCCCTTGCTGTCACTTCAGTGCAGGGGGGCAGAACTGCATGTGGACTGATGATTACTACCTGCCCATTTCAGATGCTCTCCTCCTCCTGTTATGCCCCATAGGCAGCGACTTCTCAGCTGAATTTGCAGCCCCTTAACTTGCAGTGACACAAAATTTGCTTAACAAAACCAGCCTTCTGATTCTTAAGTCAGCTCCTTGCAGCTGCAAGCACCCCCCTGCCATCATCGCTCACCACTTGCTGGAGAAGATGGCACATCCTTAGTCTCTGGGAGGATGGTAGAAGAGCATGGGGCAGTGACTTAGATGGGAGAAGAGGTGTTGCAGGTTGTCGGAGCTGAGCACTGAACCTGTACCTCCCCACAACCCACACCACATTGTGATGCTGGGGGACAATGCATTAGCCAAACAAGTATCTTCCAAATGAAAACACACTGTTTTGATCATGTCCTTGAACTCCCTTTCTAGCCAAAGCATGTAAGCTGACATAGGCCACCTATGCAATGAGTTCTTCTAGTCTCCTTGAATAAGGGCAAGCAGCCGAGACATTTGGCTGGGAAAACAGATGCCATTAATAAGCCAGTAAATAAAAATCCATGTTCAACATTTACAGCTCAGGTTGCAATTAACTCTGCACTGACCAACGAATATGAGCCAGAAAGGCATTATACACCATTACTCAATAACGCAGACACTTACCACTTTCCGTTACCCAGCTCTCTGGAGACCTCTTTTATTTCATTTGTGTGTGGGCCAAAACCACAGCAGCCTGGTGGGAACCCAGCATGGAGCTCAGGTGTGCTGGAATGGTTCCCACCATACCTTCTAGAAGACCATCCATAACCCAGGCAAAATGAACATTGGTGCCCACTGCCTCTTGGACATATCCACTGGATATACCACTGGATATTCCTGAGAAGAGTCTGTCTTCAACTGTTTTCGGAGTAAATCTGATTCACTAGCAGCTTCCCAGAGCCATTCAACCAAAAGTTTCTAGCCCAGCTGCAACTGCAAGCACAGCTGAAGCTGATGGGCCATCAGGATTTCTGCTGCAGAAAGAAATCTGTCAGCAACCCACTGATAATCTTATCAAGTAAATAGCATTTGATCCAGCAAAAAAGGGCCATGAAAATGACAACAAAATTAAGTCTGGAGGAAAATAAGGAAACATTTTGACTTGGTGGCCCCAGTGGCATTTCTCCAATACAGTTATTCCATATTAAACATTTCATTCAGAGAATAGGGAGCTGTACAGAAATTATGGCAGTGTATGTACTGCGTACTGCTAGGCTACTAGTAGTGAAGGAAGAAGAGTGTGATTCAGAGCAGCTAAGCTAAGACGTGAAAATAGAGAGATATGTTCTGATATATTAATCTGAACTGGGGGTTTCACCAGCATTAACAATGGAGGAGCTCAGAGCCTACACCATGTCCAGGTCCTTGGAGAAGCTATCAACTCCACCAGATCCCGAAACTGCAAGGGTTGCTTGAAATTGCCACCTCTTCCCTCACAGAACTGACCACAGGAGGGAAGCACCTAGCCAGGAATTGGGGCAATGCCCGTAAGTTGAGAAAGGTCTTTGACATTGGCCAAATTTACTTCCTCTAAGGATGCTTCTCCTCTAGAAGGGGAGGAAACTACACCTGAAATTGGATTTGCAAACTGTAAAAGTTTTTGTGATGAAAACAAGTCAAAAATGATGCTCTGTGCCTGCCTCTTTGACAATGCATTTTCAGTGCCAAAGGCTTTGGGGTGGGTGGAACTGGAATATTTTAAAATAAGGGTAATTTGGGAAAAGTCTCAGGCATATTAAAACACAAGTGGAGTAGACAGGAAGGCTATAAAATGCCTATAGGACAGTGAAATGTAAAGTGAAGCACCCCAACAGACAGTCAGTGTCACCCCTGATTATATTTGGAAGATCATCATGGTCAGGCTGAGGTTCCTGAGAACTGGTATAAGGCAAATGTCACCAATTGAGGCGACAGGCTCAAGGCTTCAGGCATGCAGGGCAGCATTGGAAGTATCATCATGGGGAGGGCAAGGAAGGGATCCTTGTCCCCTGCTCAGTCCTGGGGAGCCCTGTCAGGAGGGCTGTATCCTGTGCTGGGCTCTCCAGGCCACCCAGACCTGCTAGGAGTGGAGTGAGGGCAGCCACAAGCCATGAAGATGGCTAAAGGTACTGCAATCCAGGCAGTTCAGCTGAAACAGATTTTTCTTAGTTCTTAGTTTTAGTCTTAGTTTTCTTAGCCTTTTTATTCCGAGGGTGATCAGATGGGAGTGTCGCAGCTTGAGCTGGCCGAGTCCCCCTGCTCGGAGCTTCTCCCCAGCTCCCTGGACGAGGTGCAGGGCAGAGTGCACCAGCCGAGCCTGCTTGGAGCGGCCTGGGTTACACTAGCACCTCTCCAGATGTCGCTGGGCAACGGCCACACGTGTGAGGGGCTGCCAAGAGCGGAGCTTCGACGAGGCCACTGGGTGACCAAAGCAGGCCCAAGCTGTGCTGGTGAACTGGACAGCTTTCTCTACCAAAGCGTCCAGCACAACCTTCCCTCTCTTTCTTCCACCCGCCGCCCCGGTCTTACAGAGACGCCTGTTGTACATTGAGGATTTGGGGTTTGATAGCTGGCCCATGTCCTGGGAAAGACAGGGCAGGCCTCAAAGTGATGGGGAGGGTGCTGGGAGGCACCTTCCTGGATGGGCCTGGTCCTCTCTCCAGAAGCTCACACTTCTCTGGGCAGGTCCAGCTGTGACTGTGCTGTGGAGACCTAGGGGGAATCACCTCATACAACATAGGTTGAGGGTGGACCTACTAGAAAGGAGTTCGGTGGAGAAGATGCTGGGAGTCCTGGTGAACAAGAAGATGATGTGTCCTCGTGCACCAGATGGTCTGTGGCTCCATTTCGAAGAGCAGCTGTAAGCCCACAGGTCAAGGGATGCGCTCCTTGCCCTTTTTTTGTGGAGGGCAGCCCTCACATCCTGTGTGCTGTTTTGAGATCCAAATTGCAAAAGAGACGTGGAGGTGGGGGCGAGAATGCAACATACAGATATGAAGACGAAGAGGACCCTGGAGCATGTCTCCTGTGAGGAAAGGCTGGCAGAGCTGGGCCTGTGGAGCCCAGAGAAGGGAAGACTCCTGGGATCAAAGTTACCAGTGGCAATAAATATCTGAGCGAGTGTCCAGAAGATGGTGTCAGGGACTTCTTAGTGGATTCTAGTGATATAATGGGGGACAACTGGCACCAACTGAAACTCAAGACGTTCCATCTGAAAATGTGGAAAATGTCTTTTCCCTGAGAGTGACAGAGCACAGTAAGAGGCTGCCCAAGGAGCTAGCGGAGTCTCCTTCTCTGGAGATCTTCCAAACTGCCTGGACGCGACGCTGTGTAACGCGCTCTGGGTGTCCCTGCTTGAGCAGGTGGGTGGGACTCGAAGATCTTAATTGTCTTTTCCAGTCGTAATGATTCTATGATCTCTAGAGGTCCCTTCCAACCTCAACCATTCTGTGACTCTGTGATAAAAACCTGCTGGGGCCTGCGGGATGAGGCAGGTGGAGCCGAGCTCTTGCCAGTGGGCCCAGTGCCACCATGTGAGGCACTGGGCACATGACAAAACACAAGCAACTCCTTTGAAAGAGAAGAAAACCACCTTTCATTCTGCAGCAGTAGCAACCTCATCTCAAGGCTCCTGTCCTCCCCGTGCTCACAGCAGTGCCTTGGAATGTGCTGGCAAGGGGCGAGCTTGGTGGTTGCTCTTGTGGCAGTTTGTTACCAGCCCCTGCGACGAGAGCGGCTGCGGGACCTCCGCCGGGATCGGTGTCTTGATCTCTGCCCCATGCTGTGGCCACTCCTGCGAGACCTGTAGCGTGAACGGCCCCGAGATCGGGATCTTCTGCTCCGTCGCCGCCTGCTCCTCCTGGCGGAGTGGTGGCCGCCTGCACTGCGCTGACGATGCCTGTGGCCATCACGGTGGCGCCTGGGTGATGGGCTTTGGGCCCCCTCAGGGGATCCAGTGTGGCTGCTGTAGCTGCTGTCGCTGCTGGAGGAGCTGCTCTGTCGGCGTGCTCGTGGCCCTAACCTCTGCCCTTGATGGCTGTTGGAGGAGCTGCTGTTGGAGCGCCTCATGATGTGCTCCTCATAGTCATTGTCCGCTCGCAC